>CM040244.1:239941488-240541488 GCA_022545495.1 Chrysanthemum lavandulifolium | reverse complement strand
CGTGGTTTCCGCTCGACTTCGACCTCAGGCATCCGCCTGCTAGACCCATCCGTGAGCGGTACCGCCCACTTTCCGTGATCGAGCTCTTCGATTCCGCGCTTTCGAATCCGGGTCTTACCGGTTGCGATTGGGAGTCTTTGTGGTCGCTTCTCCTTTCTTTCAAAGAATATGGCGGATCGGCACTGTGGTCTTTGGAGTACACGAAATACTTTCTTCTTTATCTCCGAGCCCGCAAGTCTCTCCTTGGTATTTCGATTTATGATGATGGGGCTTCACGGTAATCCTTCCGATTTTTACCGCTTTGTCCCTTTCTTCCGCTTCTCAACTTTCTCCGCATAATAGGTAAGATCCGTCATACTTATCACAATACTCCCGAGGGTCAGGCTTGACGCAGCCCCTCAAGATTTGTTGAGACCGTGTGGTTTTCTTTCCACCGTGATCGCAATGTGACACAAAGGCGGAGTAGTCCGAACCGAGTGCTCATGGTGAGTATTTTCGAACGCAGCTATGTACTTGGGTCCCACGGATGGCGCCAACTTGTTAGTACAAAAGTGTGACGGGTCGTAATGAGATGAGTGCGACTTGTTTGACCGGGCCAACAAGCTTCTAATGGGTCGATCTTGTACTAATCCAAGTAGTTTGGTTGATTTCCCTACATAAGAAGAGTAAACTGTTAGCCTTACTGTGGGGACGGACCCCACGATTAGACTCTGGCGTGAGAGTAAGTACACATTCTTGAGACAGGAGTAAAGGTATGCGTGTGTAATTATGAGAGAAAGTTGTACCTTGTATGGGATTAGAGCCCTTTTATAAAGCGAGGCTTACCGCTAGGGTTTCCTAGATACCGCACATAGTGATTAGTCGCCGGAGTGGACCTCTTTTGACAAGGTTCCATGTCAATCATGGATGCGTACACAAGATATCTTCGCCGTCAAGGCTCATCCCGCCTGCATCTTATGCTAGGTTTTAGGTCCGGACTATAGCCAATTTCGCCATCGGGCTTACTATTGGTCCAGGGTTCGTAGTTATTTTATCGTTATTGGGCCTAGGCCCAGCATGTGTATAGTGTGTATTAGGCATAGCGAGCCTGTTATACGTACTATACGTCATCAATATTCATAATTTTGTATATGTTATCACTGCTTTTATCGCTTTATGCGATTTTATACGCCATCCGCTTTTTGCACGTTTTAATACGACTTTTATGCGTTTTATACGCTTTCATCCTGCTTTTATACGTATAAAACACTTTTATCGCTTTATACATTTCATATGTTTTATACGTTTTAAAACGCATTTAAAATCGATTAAAATGGATAATAACGTATAAAAATGTAAAAAAAAACGTATAAGAATGAATGAAAACATATAAAAACGTACAAAAATTGTATAAAACCGCATAAAAGCGTATAAAAACGGATGAATATGTATAAAAACATATAAAACCGTATAAAACGAACGAAAACGTATAAAAACGGATGAAAATATATAAAAACGTAAAAAAATCGTATAAACTGTCTCAAAAAGTACAAAAATGTATAAAAATGCATAAAATCGTAAAAAAACGTATAAAAACAGATGAAAACATATAAAAACTTACAAAAAAACGGACGAAAACGTATAAAAACATACAAAAATGGATGAAAACATATAAAAACTTTAAAATAACGTACAAAAACGGACGAAAAAACGAATGAAAAAGTACAAAAATCGTAGAAAACGTACAAAAACGTATAAAACGGGTGAAAACGTATAAAAACGTAGAAAACGTATAAAAACTTATTAAAACGTACAAAAACGGACGAAAATGTAAAAAACAAACGAAAATCTATAAAAAAGTAAAAAACGGACGAAAACGTACAAAAACGGATGACAGCGTATGAAAACGTATAAAAATGTCCGAAAACGTACATGTAATTAACTTAAAGATTTATAAGTGAAAAAAAGACCAGGACGATTTATGTAATTAACTCAAAGAGTTATAAGTGAAAAAAAAGACAAGGGACTAAAGGTGAAAGTCAACATAAACGATAGGGACCATTACCGTAAGTTTACTAAGTGAAAAAAATCAAGGGACGATCGGTGAAAGTTAACGCCAACCACAAGGACTATTTCTGTAACTTTTCAAAGATGGTAACCTGCTAACCTGTTGGTTCCCAGTCATATTACGTAGATCGTTCCAAATTTGAAAGTATTTTGCGTAGACTGGTAATTTTCAAAGTTCGTTGCGTAGATCGTCTGTTTTGAATAAATATGTTGTGTATCTTTAGCTTTCACCCCTAAAAGAACAAGGAAACCGTGCAAGGGAAGCTTGAGGATTACAACCCAACAATCTAATCATGTAAAATTGTATGTCATGAAACTATACTTCGCCGCATTGTTTGTTGAGCAACTGCGATCTGAATTTCGAAGTTTTCCTCTTGAATTATGGAAAAAAAACACTTTTAATATACTCTCAAACATCAATGTTGTAGTATAGTTCGGATAAAATCATAAGGATAAATTGATGGAAGATTAGAATATCATATTCAATAAGAATAATGGACGATATGAATTATTAGTACATATCACATAGAAATATAAATTGACAGGCATCAGGTAACATGTTGGAATGTGAAATTGAAAATGTGAAGAAAGCAAAAATAAAAAAGTATAGAAGTGAATGCTATTTGGCAAACTCAACTTATAATTTATTAATTTCCTTTTATTATCGAAAAAACTTGTGAATGAATAGTAAAAATGGACAAATTGGTATTTTTTAAATGTTTACTAAATTTATGACCATGTTTTTATCTTAGTTTTACTTCAAAATTATAACACTATCCAACAAACATATAACAAAAAAGTATACATTCATTTTGTCAATTAACTCAATTCGTATAACTTTTTTGAGCTAGAAACACTCTTAGTATTTTGATATGACAATTTAAAACTCAAAATGAGTTATAGTTTAAACTTTTTATATGTACATTGGCTTATAAGCAAAGTCGATAATAAAAAGTATGTTTTTTTTCCAACTGTAAACACGCATTATAAAAAGTTTCAACCCATCGCAACACGTTGGCTATAAAAACCTTGTTATATTCAAATGTAATAGATCAGTTAGATTTTGTAGTCATACCTTCATTTCTTTGTGATTGTACGAGCTTTTTTGTGAGTAAGTTGTAAAAGTTACAAATTGGAGTTTACAACCATTTGTAGTAATTTTTTAATTTCTATTTAAAAAATCAGTTTAAGATAATAGTTTTATAAGCTATTACAAATATTTTAAGATTAAAAAAATGTCACATATACACATTTCTCATCTTTCTTTTAGCAAATTCTCTATTATATAAAGAGAATACAGGTTATTGTTATATGGGTGTCAAAAAGATGTAAACACCAGGAAATAGTGTGTGTGTGTGTGTTCCTAGGCGTAAGTCCTCTAATGTAAACACCTAGGTTAGTGTTTGTTCAGCTGCAAAGTAATCAAGGTTTACCGTGATCCCTGTTATAGGTTAGATAACCGTCCTACATTTGATCAAGTAGGATTGGGGTTGTTGGAGTGGTTTGTATTATAGTAGAGTAGAGATGATGGCGAAGAACCTTAATAATAATAATGATGTTTTCTTTAATCCGCTGTGCATCTTATTATCGTTTGCGCTCTAAATGATCTTCACATAGTGCAATAGGTTCTCCAGTAGTCATTCTCATGTTAGAAAAAGTTGAAATCCTATATTTTTCTATCAAAGTGTACCAAAGATGATATTTAGCTAATTCTCTACAAGAACGGGTGTTTACATGAATATTGAATAACCAACACGTACCTGAGGGTCCTTTCTTTACAAGAACGAGTTGTATACTGTTATATGTGCAAAAAACATAACTAATTTGTTTCAAAAACCTCAAAAGTTATATCACTTGTTGAGGGGGAGTATTTGAAATTCTTTGTTCATAAAATAAATGTTCTTGTTGTATAAGTTTGAAATTACTTCAAAACGACTTCAAAAAGCATATTTTAAATCAAAGTTTCAAAAACAACATATGAGTATGCTATTTTTAAGGGGGAGACAAAAAATGATTGAAATATGTTTGCTATAAATGTTGAATCTCATAAGAGCTCGACTCAGATCTCACCCATGAATTGAAGATGCTTAAAAGTCAGTAATCGAAAGAACTTGTTCTGGCCGGGTAATAATTTCAAGCTGAGAAACCAATGATGTAAACGTGTCTCGAATAGAACTTGTCTGAGTAGAATGTACCGTTTCGATAGATTTTCTTTGGAATTGACCAGGCCGGGTAATAATTTCAAGTCGTGAAATCGGTGATGTAAATGTGTCTCGAAGTGGTCTTCTTCACTGCAAATCGATCAATTCAAAAATGAAAACTCCTCCCGCATGTGCAAATTTAAATTAAAACAATACGAGCACGTGTGAAGGGGGAGTGTTCCTGAAAATGTAAAACTCTCAGGTGTTAACAGAATATGTTTTATAATCATAAAACACTTTGAGAGAATTTCAATTGGTTTTATGCAAGTGATGGATATTGAAACAACATAGGATAATCATGGAGTTATAAGATGATTAAGGTTAGATTTCGTGTCCAATGATCCGCCAGAGCCGGAGGGATCTACCCAAGAACACTACCAATAGTTTAGTATTAGAAAGTACTTAGGTATGATTGAAAAAAAAGATAAATGTGAGAAAGGAGAAAGAAGGAGTTGAAGAACTAAAAAGAAAAGTAAAGAAAAGGATGAAAAGAAATAGCCTTCCAAAATTCAACTTAGGGCAGAAACCGGGTTCAATTCATATGCTACTGGTTGTCACTAAGGTGACGCCGGTATTGAAGACAAGACGTCATAGACCCAGTGACGCAATGCGCTTAACCTTCTAGCCACTCAAGTTCTCTTAAAAGAACTTGTTTCATTCTTACGGGGAACCCTGCATAATCTATTGACCTCTCACTCCGAGAAGTGTTGATATTGAAACAGGAGACACCACTCCAATCTCCGACTACTAAAATCATAACACAAAATCGAGTCTAGAGCCACGAGATTAATCAAAAGATCTCTTAGGAACAATTAACATTTCTACACTTGTTGTTCAACATTAAGAGCACACGCTGTAAATTACAGAGTCCTACGCAGATTTTAGCAATCTGCCAGAACATTTATGAGAGGATTTACATATGTGATCCTTCAATAATCCTTTACAGGTTACGCTTAGTGTTCGCGGTGGTTTCAAACTGTCTACAGTAGTGGAGTGATACTTTGGTGTACTCCGGCGGCTCATAACGACAGTGAGAAGATATTAAGTACGGGGACATGCCAGTGACCATCCGGTCTGAGATTCGTCAAAGAATGATCAAGCGATCTGGGATGTACCTGTACAAAATATCCGAACACTTACGTCGGGAACTTTATTGCTAACTGTTTTCATGCAGATATATATAAAGACCGGAGTTCGAGCAGAGACTGTCACCATCACCATGATTCATCAACGACACTCCATTTCCACATGCTCATACCAACAACATGAAAGACAAGAGATTCAAAGTTCAAAGAAAGCTCAAATCAAAGATCAAGGCAAAGTAAAGTCAAGAGAGATTCTACGTCAAAGTCAAAGAATCCGAAAAGTGAAAGATAAAGATCAAAGAGCTACACATGATTGATTCACAAAGTTCATCAAGAGTATGAGCATGTTGGAAAAGACGTAAAGCACCAGTAAGAAAGACGTTGATAAAAGGTAAACAACAACATCACACAACCACAACAACAAAGAACAAAGAATAAAAGATTAACGACGTCAACAACAAAGATTGTCAAAGACCAAAGGATGTCAGACAACCTATTAATGAAGACCATGAAGACCAACCGGGGGAGATTGTTGGGATTACGTGTAATAATTAGGAAGTGTCGGTCATTCATTATATGTAATAGGTTGTTAAGGCTTATATGTTTATTCTTATGTTTAGGTCTATGAAGTAAACCTATTGGCCTTTAGCTAGTTTCTAGAAGCATGTGTTGCCCTAACACATGCACCTATATATACCCATGTAATGCCTTCATTTACACTTGGTTGAAAGTTGAAACACTTTATGCAAAATATATTTCATTTCATTTCATAGGCTAAGATGTTCTCCTCCTCCCTCCCTCCCTCCCTCTTTCCGTCTCTCTCTCTCTCTCTCCCTCTCTAACATATCTTCACCCTCCATTTTTATTTGATTAAATAAATGAGATTAATCCTAACAATTTAAAAAACCCATTTTCATCTTTTTTTCAAATATTAATATCTTTCAAACCGTTAATCGTTAAGCAGAAAAAAAAAATCATTACGACGAGCATTTAATTATCTTTCTATAGATAGACACTTTGATATACTTTCGACAAAAAACTTTTTTTTTCGCATTTTTCACCTTTTTATTTCCTTTTTTTTGGTCACTGAAATTTGCGTGAAAAATTCACTAGTGATTAAACAATAAATTAAAAATTCTAATAATATCACATATAATATGTAATATCATATGTGATTTAAAACTAATATCACATGTGATATTATATATCATATGTGATTTAACATTAATATCACATGTGATATTATTAGAATATTCAAATTAATATTTAATCACATACGATTTTTCAATTAAATTTCAAGAATGAAAAAAAAAAACGAAAACGTGAAAAAATGAATTTTTGTTTTGTCAAAAGATATCAACGTATGTCATCTATGTAAAAAATAATGAAACGCTTCGTCGCGATTACAGAATTATTTACGCTTAACGATTAACGTTTCTGAAAAATATATTTAAATTATAAAAATAAGTGAATTATTAAAATGTTTTTAATTACAGCAATTGTTTTTTTTAGATGAAAGGTCAGGATGAGCCCTTTAATATATGAGAAAATTTTCGTATGTAAAATTACTCTACTTATAAATAAATGATAGTTCTAATAATAATATGACAAAATATTTCGCTCAGCCAAGGACCCTCTTTATCTACTTTGGCTTCGATTACAGACTCATATTACATGGAACGGCCACCTAATATTTATTCGATAAAATTGAAACTAAAATCCAAAAGGACGTGGTCCAAATATATAAAAGAAGAAAATTAAAAAATGAAAATGGTAGATGAAGTGTATGGTGAATTAATGAAGTAAAATAAACGGCCACCTAATTTTTATGCAATAGAAGACATGTTGGATACGGTCGGTCCAAAATATTGATTCTAATTGATTCGACAGATACAACCTATCTCTCACCCCAATTTTCCCTCCACCACAAACCGTCCAAAGCACATTGGGACTATATGTATATCTATAGTAGTGGACTAATAAAACATGAAAATGATAGCGATATATAAAAAGATCAAGAAACATGAAGGTGGCGTAATTAGAGACATACTGATTATATAACAGGCTGTAATGCTCCACTACTTGTTACCTTTATCAACAACATCTAAAAACCGTGTGCAGTATTGATCTATCTGTGATGCTTCCTCTCTTTTTAGATCAACATTGACTTCAATTTACCAACTTGTCATCTTGTTAATGCCACTTAATAATATCTAAACCTTTTTTCTGGATAGTTTAATTTTGCAACATCAACAAAATCGGTAAGTTAATTAAAAAATACATACTATCTAGCTAGATATAACAAAAACTTTTCTACATAGTTTGTCACGTTCCAACAAATAGCAGTTGGAAAAGGAGTAAATATTTAACAGCTATGTTCAGAAATATTTAAAAGCACTACTAAACGTCAATTTATTTCAGGGGAACGAACATATAATTATAAAGTTATGCAAATGTCTTCGATAAGGACATAACGTCTCACTCTTCTTCTTTCCTTCTTTTTTCTTGTGGTTGTAGATAAATCTCATTGCGAGTATTAGTTCATGATTGTGGTCCTAGGATAGGACTATCGGCAGTTTCCTAAGACCGTCGTTGTAATTGACAATTGAGCTAGGATACGTTTAGCAAAACTATTACTTCTAGTTAATAGTGATGTCAGTACCAGTTAGCAATAGTTGTATGTTTTGTAAAAAAAGTATTTGGTAACTTAGTTGTATATGTAACTTTATAAAGTGCAAAATAAGTTAATAACTAAGAAAAAAAAGGAAACATATCTACAGATACTTTTTAGAAGTAACTTATAAAGGTTAAGTTATTCAACGATACTGTTATATATAGCTTAATAAAAGAATACATATAAAGGTTATTTAACGATGTTGTTATATATAGCTTAATAAAATAATACGTAAGCCATAATATATTTATCGAAAGTACGTGTGAAGACATGTATGGTCAACTATAGCGATAAGTTAAAATATATAAGATAGAAAGAGAATAAGCAAATAGTCATGAGTGATATCTTGCAAAAGAATAGGATGCCGTGAGTTATTAAAAGTAGAAAATAAATTTAAGGAAAGTTCAAAAGCACTAACTTGATGACCAAGCCTCTCACGAGTAACAAATATTCAACGCCCCTTTTTATATTCACGCGTCAGTGCTTATTAAGCATCAACAAATAAAGTAACTTCTATCCAAATATATAGATATATATTGATTAAATATTTGGTCAATTCATAAAAAGCATCTCTTTTGTGTCTACATATACCCTTTCCTTACACACGACTTTCATATTTTTCTCCCATATACACACCAAAACACACTTTTCTTTTCATTCGCTCTCGATCTCTTTCTAACAACGTCGACCAATAAATCAATTCATGGGTGGTTGTTTGTCTTCCGTTGGTGGCGATTCCGTTACCGTAAGATCGTCTAACAATTCGGCCTTTGTCATATCGCCGAAAGGCGATTTACGGCC
This sequence comes from Chrysanthemum lavandulifolium, assembly GCA_022545495.1. Classification (NCBI taxonomy): domain Eukaryota; kingdom Viridiplantae; phylum Streptophyta; class Magnoliopsida; order Asterales; family Asteraceae; genus Chrysanthemum; species Chrysanthemum lavandulifolium. Next base: position 240,532,681 of record CM040244.1, on the reverse strand, counting down.
ATATTCTACTCCTGTTTTTGTTTCTGAGGTTCTTGATCAAATGGAGGCTTCTTCAACTTCTTTTTTTGTATGTAATTCTGATAATTTGTCTTATGACCAGCATATACGCGCGTTGGATGCCCAACACGAGCTTGATGCTGGTCAGATTTATTTTGTATTACCGATTTCTAAACTTTGTGATCGTCTTAGTGCCTCTGAAATGGCCGCGCTGGCCGTCAAGGCCAGCGCCGCCCTTAATTCCAAAACATCTTCTTCTTTGAAATCTAAACGAGTTGTTCAGAAAAGGAGTAATAGTTATAAGAAGAAATCAAAGATATCTCCTTTTGTGGTGATGGAAACGAGTAAGATTAACGTGATCATTGACGAGGAAGCGGCTCGTTTAATGTTGGATCAAAAGCAACAACAATCGTCTTCGAGCTTAGGAGTGTCGAGATCAGGTTCAATCAAGAAAATGCAAAGATATTCATCGAGGAAAGCTCGGTTGGCTGTTCGGTCCTTTAGGCTTCGCTTGTCCACGATATATGAAACTGAATCATCCTCTGATCAGTCTCATTCTCATAAATTGTAAAACATCGAAAATCTAAAACATAGATAAAGACTAAAATACCCTTGGAATCGAAAATTATAAAATACGTAAAGACATTTATAATCATTAAACGAAATTAAAACTAAACTTACGAGTAATTAAAACTTAACTAATACGTTATACGTGATCGATTTTGTACGACGAAGATTTAAACGTCTCGCTAAAGTGTTGGGCGATTAGTTGGGTCTTGTCATTCGTTATTTGGGAAACCACTTGGGCTCGTTTCTTACGCACCGAGAGCCAAGAGAGCCCAAGGTGGGCGTTTGTTTTGTTTCGGTTGGACCCAAGAGGCCGAAGCCCATACACACCACTCAAAGCCCTAACCGAAAATGTTACTAGCTATATATACAATACATTTACACAAAATTGAAACCCTAGTTTTGTTTGCCTCTCTCTTTTCTTTTTCTTCCTATTCGGCCGAACCAATCCTTTGGTGTCGAGAGCTTTGTTTCCAACAAGCTAAGGTATAAACGTTTTCTACTCGTCTTCTTTTGCTACACCTTACGTTAATATATGTTGTATATGTTTTGTTTAGTCGATCTTGTGTTTTTCTTTTGTGGCCGAACCATATGAAACCAAACAACATAATGACTTGAACCTTATAAACAATTGAGAACATGTATTGAATATGTTTTGTGAATCGGATCATAGGCATGTCGAAGCTATATATACACCGAACCATATGTAAATGAATCGGACCTTATATAACATGTGAACTTGAATATGTAAAGTACGTAGAGAGTTAAGGTATTGCGTAAAACATGGAGGCCGAACCCTATAAGATAAACCGAACCATATAAGAGTTTTGAACGTGTATTAAGCGAGTAAGGGATCATGTAAACCTAAACCCTAGTTTGAAGTGTGAACCTAACCATGCATGCCGAACCCTAAATGGTTTGTGAACCATGCGTGCGTTATTATTAGTCAAGTGAGCTTGTCGATATGTAAACGTAGTGCGTGGTCATATCTATTCAAAACTATTGTGCATGTGTGTGTAAATGTGTAACTAATCTGAGTAATAAGTAACTTGTGTGTCACATGAAATCATAAACATGCATGGGTATAAAAGTTGACGTATAACATATATATAAGTAACGTATGGTTAAGACATGAATGTGTTGAGTAAATAACAAGAGTAATGAGTCATTAAATGACGTAACATATAAAGTAATTGCGCATTAATGTGATATTAAAGAATGAGAAAACCCTAGAACATAATTGAGAGTCGATTAGGGTTTGAAGCTAAGTATAATAATTCATTATTTCATGTGTGAGTTATGACGTTTAAACTATTTTCACATTTAACCCTACACTTTAATAAATGACATAATGAACCCTAATCTACGATATTAATTATAAAACACTTAAGTCTCAATTATCATAAAACCCTAAAGTACTGAAGATCACTGGAATACACTAAGTATAAACACCAAACATTAAAGGATCATTTCGACAATTATGGAATCATAAATAACATGTACGACCGTTAATGTGTATAGGTTCTGTGAAGAAGGAGTAATCCTTTGCTTTCCGTATTTACGCTTTTCGATCATTTGCTTTGGAATAAGGTGCGATATTCGACCTTTTCGAGAAAGGTTCCTTATAACGTTTTCTTTTCGTTAGCTTTTATATTAGGGTTTCCTAAGCCTTTGCTATGAACCCATTTTGTTTGTTTGAGTTGTTGCTTATTTGAACTTTGATTTACGAATTTTGAAACATCGATTTTGAACTATATGATATGAAAACTTTGATTTTGAAAATATGATTAATCTTCGATAAAGTATGATGCGTGTCGGTTTGACATTCTAATTTGACCTAAGATAGTTTGACACCCGAGCCAAATATTAACTAGTCATGGGGTTCCATGTCCGTGTCGATGTGCACTTCGACATGACTCTAGGCGATGAGTGAAGTTACGCCACGTCCCTTATCTCATTATCTTTATGAGCTCAAATTATATTATATGACCAATATATGTTTGTGGGCGTATGGATGCATCCTAGATCATTATCATTATTTGTTATATGTTATATGTTATCGATGATTGATCTTGCGTGCATGCACGTCCTTCATAACTCTGGTAGGTCTCCCTACAAATGTTGCCTTGTGTGAATATGAATATGATTATGATCGATATTTGTTTACGGGCTCGAGGTAGTTAACTATAAAACTTATTCGATAATTCGATTTATACTTTGATAATGATTATGATTTTGCTATCTTCGTTCACTATATTCCGTATTCGTTTTCGTTTCTTTTCGTTTTGCTTGTATATCATTCCTTTGGGCTTTTGAAGCTCGGCCGCATTTCTTTTCTTCCACGGCGGTATCTAAGCATTGGGTGGGTTTTGCTTTGGGATGAGTCTTGAGTGGACTTACCTTAGAGATATTTAGCTTTGATTTTATGATGCCATTTAAGACTTTACTATTTGGATATTTTTATTGGAGTTTATTTTTCATTTGGGACCTATGTATTGAAGTCATTTTGACTTGAATTATTTCGATTTATGCTAAGACTTCTTTTGGATATTTGTGTTTGCTTTGATATGACACCATTATTTGTGATTCCTTTACCCTTGTCGGGTCGGGCGTTACAATTTATGGCATCGAGCCAGTGTTACGACTTGTAGTCGGGACTGTGACATATGGAGCCTAGGTTTTGAGACCCTTAGAGCTTAGGCTATGACCTGTGAGGATTTGGGTAGACTTTAGGATTCCTTCTGCGTACTTCCATTTCGTATCTCACCTTTGTTCATTTTGCTAATCGTTTGAATATCGTTCGGATGGTTCGAACTCGTACTACCGTAGCGCGGATGGAGCGATGATGCTACTAACATTGATGTTGCGATTGCTAATGCCCTCAACACTCTTTTCCACAGGTCTTACTACACGAGATGATGGAGCAATGATCAACAACATTCGTGTCGATGGGTGCTTGGGTAGTGGTGGAGAAATCAACCCACGGCATTCACACTTGGCTCGGCGTTTGGTAAGCTCAAGCCTCTTTCGTTAGCTTCTTCTACTACTCCCACCGAGGCCGAGGACCGGATCACTCATATTGAGAAGTTGTTTGAAGTATTGGGTTGTGGAGACGAGTTTAAGACTCGTTTGGTGCATTTAAGTTGGAAGGTGATGCTTTGAATTGGTGGAAGGCACTCAAACAAGCAAGAGGAGGAGATGCTTTTCTTTGTTACTTGTACACAGACCGAGTTTGGACGATCTTCTATAACCGTTACTTCCACGATCTTTGACGACAAAGGTATGAGAGGATTATCGGGCAATCTACCGGCTTGATCATGAGAATTCCAATGAGTACATGAGTAGGTTTATGAGGTGGTAAGTTTTGTGGGAGCGATTCTTTGGAGATGGTAGGCGCCAAGCTAAGCACTTCAAGTGGGGGCCGAAGAAGTGGGTGTTGGACCGACCGCTTAATATTGAGTATGAGAATGTGTCGGCTGCAATGGCGCAGACTCGTAACATTGAGATCTTTCATGAGGTTTCGGGTTCCAACAAGCGTAACCGCGATGGTGATCGGATTCAAGGTAGGACTCAAAGTAATGATTATAAGGGAAATTCGGTAGGAGTTATGATTCGAGGGTCAAGTGGATAGGAGTTATGATCGGTGGGGTCGATCGGGAAGGAATGTTGACTCTAGGCGCCAGGCGAGTCAAGATAATAGAAATCTTGGTAGGAATGGAAATGATCGTCGAACCAAGGTAACAATAACCGGTTACAACAAGGATCGGTCGACTCGAGGATCAAATCGGTCGTGCTTGAGATCTTCGGTCACAAAAGACGATCGAGTTTTGCCTCCCCACCTATCTGTACTACTTGTGGAAAGGCTCATCCGGGACCGTGTTTCAAGGCCATGGTGGATGTTTCTCTTGTGGTTCTCCGCTCACAAGATCAAGGATTGCCCTAAGAAGAACCCGGTGATTCACGGAAACTACATCAAGCCGCCAACTACTACTGGGCGTGTTTATGCTACTACTCGGAATCGGTGGAGCGCACTTGAGTACCATTACGGGCACTCTTTTCATTGATGATTATTCATCTTCGTTTTATTTGATACGGTGCCACACACTCCATTATATCTGTCACATTTGCTAAGAAACTTAATATGAAGCCCAAACCATTAACAAATCACTTATCGATTTCTCGCCTATGAAAACCACATGACCATTGATCATAAATACGTTAAGTGTCCTCTTCGTTTTGATGATCGTATTCGCTCTGCAAATCTGTATCCTCTCGATATGGTCGACTTTGATATCATTCTAGGCATGGATTGGTTGGCTTATCATAGAGCTTCAATCATATGCCATGCTAGAATTGTGATCTTTGGAGACATAAAACATCTGAATTTGTTTATTTTGGTTCTCAACCTCTCAAATCTGTTAAGCTCATTTACGCTATGAAGGCACGGACCATGATTTCTCATGGGTGCCAAGGTTTTCGGCATCTGTTAAGGACACATCTTTAGAGAATCCTAACATTGAAAATCTTTCATTGTTTGTGAATTCACCGACGTTTTTCCCGATGAACTCCCGGTCTTCCCAGCTAGAGAAGTTGAGTTTAGCATTGAGTTAATTCACAGTCTTGAACCGATTTCGAAGGCTCCGTATCGTATGGCACCTGTAGAACTGAAGGAGTTGAAGGAACAACTGCAAGAGATGATAGAAAATGGATTTATTCGACCCAGTGTTTCTCCATGGGGTGCACCTGTTTTGTTTGTGAAGAAGAAGGATGGAAGCATGCGTCTATGTATCGACTACCGTGAACTCAATCGTATTACCATTCGTAACCGTTATCCTCTGCCACGTATTGATGATTTGTTTGATCAACTGCAAGGAGCTAAATTCTTTTCTAAGATTGATCTGAGATCTGGTTATCACCAGCTACGTGTGAAGGAGCAAGACGTTCCTAAGACCGCGTTTCGTGCGGATATGGTCACTACGAATTCCTCGTTATGCCTTTTGGTTTGACAAATGCGCTGCGGTGTTTATGGACCTAATGAATCGTGTTTTCCATGAGTTCCTCGATAAGTTCGTTATCGTGTTCATCGACGACATTTTAGTTTACTCCAAGTCGAAGAAGAGCATGAACAACATCTCCGGATAGTTTTGGAGATTACGAGGAAGAAGAAGTTGTCGCCAAATTTTGAAGTGCGAGTTTTGGTTAAGACAAGTCGCTTTCCTTGGTCATATTGTATCTGCGATGGTATCACCATGGATCCGTCTAAGGTTGAGGCTATCACTAAATGGCCAAGACCTCGACGATGATTGAGGTTAGGAGTTTTCTAGGACTTCTTTGGTTATTACCGACGTTTTGTTGAAGGTTTCTCTCGTTTAGCTTTGCCCTAACCCAATTGATGAGAAAAGGTGAAAAATTCGTATGGACGGATGAACGAGAAAAGAGTTTTGAAGAGTTTAAACGGAGATTGGTGTCCGCTCCTATTTTGACTCTTCCATTTAGTTCTGGAGGATTTCAAATTTACAGTGATGCATCTAAGAAAGGATTAGGTTGTGTTTGATGCAACATGGAAAGGTAATAGCTTCTGCTTCAAGGCAACTAAAACCTTATGAGGAGAATTACCCAACTCATGACCTTGAGTTAGCTGCAGTGGTGTTCGCGTTGAAGATCCGGAGACATTACTTGTATGGAGGCGTGTGATATATTCATCGATCATAAGAGTCTCAAGTATATTTTCACTCGAAAGGAACTTAACATGAGACAAAGAAGATGGTTAGAACTTCTTAAGGATTATGACACCAACATTCATTACCATCCGGTAAGGCTAATGTAGTTCTTGGCGACTTAGCGAAATCGAGCATTCTTGCAAGTATTGAGATTGAACCTAGGATTTTTCGTGACTTAGAGCGTTTGGATGTTGAGCTATGCGTCGAGGTTTTGATGGATCTTGGGCTAGTATGAAGGTGGAGTCGAACCTTATCTGCAAATTAAAGAAGCTCGAAAGATGATGGTGAGTGTGGGCCGTGGCGCAAAATGTTGAAGAAGGTAAGCGAGCGGAGTTTAAGGTTGATGATGACGGAATTGTATGGTATGAAGATAGGCTTTGTGTTCCCAATGATCCGGTGCCATTGAGAAAGTTATGGTGAAGCTCATAGTTCTCCTTTCACTATCCATCCCGGTTCTACCAAGATGTATAGGGATTTGAAACGATATACGGTGGAATGGCATGAAGCAAGATGTGGCGACGTTTGTGTCGAAGTGTATGGTTTGTCGTGAGTTAAGATTGAACATCAAAGGGCTAGTGGATTATTACTGACCATTGGATATTCCAACATGGAAGTGGGATAAGATATCTATGGATTTTGTGACCGGACTACCTCTTACTCGGAAGAAACATGATGCGATTTGGGTAGTTGTTGATCGACTAACCAAATCGCTCATTTCTTACCAATCGAAAAGGATTATGGTATTGGTAGATTGGCGGAAATTTTTCAAAGAAGAGATCGTTAGACTTCATGGTACTCCGGCATCTATTGTGTCCGAAGCGAGATCCGCGTTTACTTCTCGTTTACGGAAAGGTTTGCAAAAAGCTTGGGGTACTCGACTTAATTTTAGTACATCATTTCATCCTCAAACAGATGGTCGGTCGAGAGGACTATTCGGACCTTAGAGGACATGCTAAGGGCTTGTGCTTTGGAATGGATGGCGGTTGGGATGAATATTTGTGTTTAGTAGAGTTTGCATACAACAACAGTTGGCATGCTAGCATTAAGGCGACACCGTTTGAACTTCTTTATGGAAGGAAATGTAGAGCACCTACTTGTTGGGATGAAGTAGGTGAGCAGCTTGATTGAAGGTCCGGAAATGATTGAGATCACTAATGAGAAAGTAGGCATTGCTAGAGAAAAGTTGAAGGAAGCTAGGTCTCGTCGAAAAAGTTATGCCGACAAGCATCGTCGTGATTTAGAATTTCGGGTTGGAGATCGTGTATTTTGAAAGTCTCGCCGTTTAGAGGTGTGAAACGTTTTGGAATCAAGGGCAAGCTCGGTCCTCGATTCATCGGTCCGTTTGAAATTCGGAGCGATATAGGAGAAGTTTCGTGTCGATTAGCACTTCCGCCTCGGTTATCGCATGTTCATGGCGTTTTCCATGTATCACTCCTAAGGGATACAACTATCATCCGTTACACGTTGCTTCTTATCCGTTTGATCAAATTCAATCCGATATGTCTTTATCGAAGAACCGGAAGCTATTTTAGAAAGGCAAGAAAGAGTCATGAGAAATAAAGTCATTCCGTTCGTTAAGATTCTTTGGAAAATCACCGGGCGTGAGGCTACTTGGGAAACCGAGGAGTCGATGCGAGCTAGTTATCCTCATTTCTTTGAATAGTTTGGTATGTTCTCATTTCGTTTTCGTTTCGTTTCATTTCAATTTTCGAGGACGAAAATTCTTCTTTAGAGGGAAGAGTTGTAAAACACGAAAATCTAAAACATAGATAAAGACTAAAATACCCTTGGAATCGAAAATTATAAAATACGTAAAGACATTTATAATCATTAAACGAAATTAAAACTAAACTTACGAGTAATTAAAACTTAACTAATACGTGTGCGTGATCGATTTTGTCTGACGAAGATTTAAACGTCTCGCTAAAGTGTTGGGCGATTAGTTGGGTCTTGTCATTCGTTATTTGGGAAACCACTTGGGCTCGTTTCTTACGCCACCGAGAGCCAAGAGAGCCCAAGGTGGGCGTTTGTTTTGTTTCGGTTGGACCCAAGAGGCCGAAGCCCATACACACCACTCAAAGCCCTAACCGAAAATGTTACTAGCTATATATACAATACATTTACACAAAATTGAAACCCTAGTTTTGTTTGCCTCTCTCTTTTCTTTTCTTCCTATTCGGCCGAACCAATCCTTTGGTGTCGAGAGCTTTGTTTCCAACAAGCTAAGGTATAAACGTTTTCTACTCGTCTTCTTTTGATGCCTTACGTTAATATATGTTGTATATGTTTTGTTTAGTCGATCTTGTGTTTTTCTTTTGTGGCCGAACCATATAAAACCAAACAACATAATGACTTGAACCTTATAAACAATTGAGAACATGTATTGAATATGTTTTGTGAATCGGATCATAGGCATGTCGAGCTATATATACACGAACCATATGTAAATGAATCGGACCTTATATAACATGTGAACTTGAATATGTAAAGTACGTAGAGAGTTAAGGTATTATGTAAAACATGGAGGCGAACCCTATAAGATAAACCGAACCATATAAGAGTTTTGAGCGTGTATTAAGCGAGTAAGGGATCATGTAAACCTAAACCCTAGTTTGAAGTGTGAACCTAACCATGCATGCCGAACCCTAAATGGTTTGTGAACCATGCGTGCGTTATTATTAGTCAAGTGAGCTTGTCGATATGTAAACGTAGTACGTGGTCATATCTATTCAAAACTATTGTGCATGTGTGCGTAAATGTGTAACTAATCTGAGTAATAAGTAACTTGTGTGTCACATGAAATCATAAACATGCATGGGTATAAAAGTTGACGTATAACATATATATAAGTAACGTATGGTTAAGACATGAATGTGTTGAGTAAATAACAAGAGTAATGAGTCATTAAATGACGTAACATATAAAGTAATTGCGCATTAATGTGATATTAAAGAATGAGAAAACCCTAGAACATAATTGAGAGTCGATTAGGGTTTGAAGCTAAGTATAATAATTCATTATTTCATGTGTGAGTTATGACGTTTAAACTATTTTCACATTTAACCCTACACTTTAATAAATGACATAATGAACCCTAATCTACGATATTAATTATAAAACACTTAAGTCTCAATTATCATAAAACCCTAAAGTACTGAAGACCACTGGAATACACTAAGTATAAACACCAAACATTAAAGGATCATTTCGACAATTATGGAATCATAAATAACATGTACGACCGTTAATGTGTATAGGTTCTGTGAAGAAGGAGTAATCTTTTGCTTTCCGTATTTCTGCTTTTCGATCATTTGCTTTGGAATAAGGTACAGATATTCTGACCTTTTCAGTAAAGGTTCCTTATAACGTTTTCTTTTCGTTAGCTTTTATATTAGGGTTTCCTAAGCCTTTGCTATGAACCCATTTTGTTTGTTTGAGTTGTTGCTTATTTGAACTTTGATTTACGAATTTTGAAACATCGATTTTGAACTATATGATATGAAAACTTTGATTTTGAAAATATGATTAATCTTCGATAAAGTATGATCGTGTCGGTTTGACATTCTAATTTGACCTAAGATAGTTTGACACCCGAGCCAAATATTAACTAGTCATGGGGTTCCATGTCCGTGTCGATGTGCACTTCGACATGACTCTAGGCGATGAGTGAAGTTCGCCACGTCCCTTATCTCATTATCTGTTATGAGCTCAAATTATATTATATGACCAATATATGTTTGTGGGCGTATGGATGCATCCTAGATCATTATTTGTTATATGTTATATGTTATATGTTATCGATGATTGATCTTTGCGTGCATGCACGTCCTTCATAACTCTGGTAGGTCTCCCTACAAATGTTGCCTTGTGTGAATATGAATATGATTATGATCGATATTTGTTTCGGGCTCGAGGTAGTTAACTATAAAACTTATTCGATAATTCGATTTATACTTTGATAATGATTATGATTTTGCTATCTTTCGTTCACTATATTCCGTATTCGTTTCGTTTCTTTTCGTTTTGCTTGTATATCATTCCTTTGGGCTTTTGAAGCTCGGCCGCATTTCTTTTCTTCATGGCGGTATCTAAGCATTGGGCTGAGTTTTGCTTTGGGATGAGACTCTTTTCGAGTGGACTTACCTTAGAGATATTTAGCTTTGATTTTATGATGCCATTTAAGACTTTACTATTTCGGATATTTTTATTGGAGTTTATTTTCCACTTGGGACCTATGTATTGAAGTCATTTTGACTTGAATTATTTCGATTATTTGGTCATGCTAAGACTTCTTTTGGATATTTGTGTTTGCTTTGATATGACACCATTATTTGTGATTCCTTTACCCTTGTCGGTCGGGCGTTAAATTTTCCTTTGGTAATGAATGTTTCATAGATACATATATGTTTCTATATTAAGTAAAAGTAGCAGTTTTGGGTTTGCCTTGCAAAACTTTCATTGTTTTGTCACCACTTTATATATCGGGTTGAACTCAATTAGCTCGAACCTTCTTTATAATGTTTATTACAAAAGTGGAAGTACCTAGAAGTTTCACAAATGTTGTAATCAAAATAATCATCAATTCTATCCCAAAATTCATGGCCCATAAAATAATCTTCCGACGTGCCTTATTTTGTTTAAGATTATTTTAGGGGTTAGGAAACTTGAGATAGAATCGATGATCATTTTGATTGGAACCATTGTGGCACTCTTAGGTTCTTACACTTCCGTAATAAACATTAGAAACGAGGCTCAAGCTAATTCAGTTCAATCAATATCCAAATAGTGTGACAAAACATAAAAGTGTTGCAAGGCAATACCAAACTATGCTACGCTATTTTTTCTTGATAAAACTTAAGTCTCCACAAACGCACGAATAAAAGCCACAACGTCGCTAAAAAAGTGGAGCAGCCAAGATGATTGTACTACTGACGAGACATGTTCGAATGGTATATATATTGTCTTGAAATGAATGGTTTTTTCTAACATTTGCACGACTAGCCATACGATTATAGCATGTTTTTTTATTGGAAGGATCAATGTCAAGCAAATTGCTATTTTTGTGTTAGTATTTTTCTTCGGCATGTTTAACTGTCACTTGTGATGTTAAGTGATCCCTGAACATAATGTAGCCAACTGTCAACACTGATGCATAGCATAAGGTGGTCAGAATAAAGCAAACAAGTAGAACCTGCAATCATAGAATCAAGATTTTGAGTTTCATAAATTTTGAGGATCCCTATAACCCGGGTGAGATGGGAGTGTGATAGACGACTTGGTGATTGGTTTGATGTTGGTTTTGTTGGAAGACATGCACATACTTGTCAAGAGTATGTCCTTGAACTTGAATGTGGTGTTGCAGAAACGCATAGTGTGGGAGATGTTTGTGTGGTTTGCCTGGGCTTCTGAATTGTATTTGAGAGGGCTTCTAAATCAAATTTGAGCGTGTACAAATTAACCTAGTATGTGTACTTTAGATGGTTGCTAGTATATTGTGGCTTTAAGCGTAGTATATATCAATGTATGCATCTACGGATGTAGCTATTACAAAGTTATTCGGTTCAGTTTGAACTAATCTAGAATTTAACGAATTCATTTAACTAATCTTGTTATTAACAAGATCACAACATCGCACCGCATCTTTTTCTATACCCTTTAACTAAGGTTAAAGTTCACAAACCAAGGCATAAAACACACTATTACATACTGAAATTTCTAATCAGTATTAGATATAAGATCCGCATCTTGAGATATTATGTTTTATTTATGTTGTAAAGCTGGAGCATGTTAGATTTACTCTATTAATCATTCTAAACAAAAAAGCTCAATTAGCATTTTTAGGGGGTGCTTGGTTCAAGTAAAGGAATAGAAATAGGAAAGGTAAAAAAAATACTAAGGAAAGTATTGCATATTTCATTAGCGCGCAATTGATCGTGCTTGGTTATACTTCATACAGACAACACATACATGACAGATTTACAAAAAACACTATATGAATTGGCACTAGTTTCTTATTTTACAAAAATTTATACAAGCTAACATGTACAAACAACAAACCGTTTGCTATAACATGTACAAACAAAAAAAAAAAGTAATTTTGATAAACCAAACTGCTAATTACCTAAATATTTTAACAAGTGGTACACACATATATATATATATATATATGAAATAAGACTTTGACATATTAAACACCTCGTCTTGTATAAAGTTTCTTACCTTGTAACGCATTTTATAGCAATACCAAATATAGACGAAAATTACAAAAACATAAAAATTGCTAGAACATTTTTTTTTTAAATAAAAAAAGGATAAGTTAGTGGTTACATTAGTAATGAATATCATAACCCCCAAATTGTAAGGTAATGGCTAATTACCCTCTTTAAGATAATGCTCCATTGCATTATAATAAACCAAGCCTTAGTAATGATTTTATTTCTCTTTCCTTACCCCCTAATACCTCCAACCAAGCATGCCCTCAGTATTTGGCCTTTGAGGAAGTTGCATGCTAACTATGCCTCGTCTTGGTTGACCATCATATGAAGAAGCACTTCGTTCCATCTCTCGACATTCAGGAGTCGTAAGTGCCAAAAGGTGTGACGACTCTTTGTTTTTACGCATCACCAGATTTCCAATTCCAGCAAAATAAATCAACATACCTGAAAATCCTAATACTCCACACAACACTTTTCCTACAACTGTCCTATTGCCCTAAATAAGCACATTAAATTAATGTGCTTGTTCATGGCAATAATGTGCTTGTTTAGGGCAATATGACAGTTGTAGGAAAAGTGTTCTATGGAGTATAGATTTTCAGGTATGTTGATTTATTTGGCTAAAATTGACTATGATGAGCCAGATCTAGAAGAAATACTTGTTGATAAGTTCGTAACGAATGTGGAAATAGAGTTTCATATGAATGCATACTATGGAATTGAAGAGACTCGTCAATTACTAGTTACATCAAAAATTTATATATCCGAAATTTGTGGTGACGGTTTTATGTTAGACCATTGTTTTAGCCAAGTTTTTTCATTTCAGATATCAAAAATTTTGGATACATTATTTTTATATATCCGAATATCCAAATATCTGTCATTTTTGTAAAACTTTTATATGAGCTCCAAAAATGACATTTCATACAACCTAACTTTTTAATAAATTCTAATCAAATTTTCGGATATCCGAATACAGATATTTTTTTAACATCCACAACATAAATCAAGAAATCCTAGAAAGTAAGTTGAATATTTTGTCGAAAAATAATAAGATTACATAACATGTGTATAAAGATGAGATGTGCAAACATATATGAAATAAAGAAAATTAACTTTACGAATTTATTGTAGTGTTAGCTAAACAAACATATGTTACAAATATCTAATACATGTGTTTCTTAATTTTTGTACTTTGGTGATTACTTGTATAATTTATCGGTCTTATGAATATTAGTATTGAGTGGTTCGGTTTTTTGGTTTGGGTTTTCACATAAAACCAAAAACCGAACTAAAACTTTCGTTTTTTTTAAAAAAAACCGTACCATTGGTATTGGAATTGGTTTGATTTTTTTTGGGCGGTTTTTTTGGTTTTTTGATTTTTAATTCGGTTTTTCGGTTTTATTGCTTTCCCCTAATAAATTTTACCAAACAACTTTTTAGAGTTTTTTACCATCTTATAAGGATTTTAAAAAGTATTTCCCAAACCAAATGAGTTTTAAATTTATTATCTAAACCATATTGATTGTTTATTTAGGAAAGCATTAGTTGACTAAATTAATTTATTTAAATGCACCTTTACTTTAAGATGCACCTTTACTTTATCGTTCCATCTCTCGACATTCTGGAGTCGTAAGTGCCAAAAGGTGTGACGACTCTTTGTTTTTACGCATCACCAGATTTCCAATTCCAGCCAAATAAATCAACATACCTGAAAATCCTAATACTCCACACAACACTTTTCCTACAACTGTCCTATTGCCCTAAACAAGCACATTAAATTAATGTGCTCGTTCATGGCAATAATGTGCTTGTTCAGGGCAATATGACAGTTGTAAGAAAAGTGTTCTATGGAGTATTAGGATTTTCAGGTATGTTGATTTATTTGGCTAAAATTGACTATGATGAGCCGGATCTAGAAGAAATACTTGTTGATAAGTTCGTAACGAAGGTGGAAATAGAGTTTCATATGAATGCATACTATGAAATCGAAGAGACTCGTCAATTACTAGTTACATCAAAAATTTATATATCCGAAATTTGTGGTGATGGTTTTATGTTAGACCATTATTTTAGCCAAGTTTTTTCATTTCAGATATCAAAAATTTTGAATACATTATTTTTATATATCCGAATATCCAAATATCTGTCATTTTTGAAATACTTTTATATGAGCTCCAAAAATGACATTTCATATAACCTAACTTTTTAATAAATTCTAATCAAATTTTCGGATATCCGAATACGGATATATTTTTAACACCCACAACATAAATCAAGAAATCCTAGAAAGTAAGTTGAATATTTTGTCGAAAAATAATAAGATTACATAACATGTGTATAAAGATGAGATGTGCAAACATATATGAAATAAAGAAAATTAACTTTACGAATTTATTGTAGTGTTAGCTAAACAAACATATGTTACAAATATCTAATACATGTGTTTCTTAGTTTTTGTACTTTGATGATTACTTGTATAATTTATCGGTCTTATGAATATTAGTATTGGGTGGTTCGTTTTCGGTTTGGGTTTTCACATAAAACCAAAAACCGAACTAAAACTTTCGTTTTTTTTAAAAAAAACCGTACCATTGGTATTGGAATTGTTTTGATTTTTTTGGGGCGGTTTTTTTGGTTTTTTGATTTTTAATTCAGTTTTTCGGTTTTATTGCTTTCCCCTAATAAATTTTACCAAACAACTTTTTAGAGTTTTTTACCATCTTATAAGGATTTTAAAAAGTATTTCCCAAACCAAATGAGTTTTAAATTTATTATCTAAACCATATTGATTGTTTATTTAGGAAAGCATTAGTTGACTAAATTAATTTATTTAAATGCACCTTTACTTTAAGATATTAGCAATTGTCTACAATAACTTTACATGTTAAGACTTAAGATTCAATTATTTGCTTAACTAAAAGTATGTACATGCTTGAATGATAGTGGTATTGCCCCTCTAATATTACTGGTTTCTAAAACGCATACACACCAACAGTAAACAATGATCCATCAAGCGAACAATGCCCCCATCGAGTATAAATATTCTATAAATTATTATTACTTGTATACATTAATCAGGTTTAGTCTTCCATGTGTAATGTAGGTTTTGTCATTTGGTTATTGTGATGCTCAAAATTCATGATTAGGTTGTTAGATGTTTAAGTTATATTACCCCTTCTTTAGAATATGGTTACCTCTGGTGCTCTTCCATTTGTGTTTATCCTCATTCACCTGTTCCTATTTTCATTCTCCAACTTTGTTGAAGTTAAATAATTCGTTAGATTCATGAGATTTGATCCAAAAGTAAGCAATTACAAAAGATGGGTGAAGATGCAAACGTAGTAGCCGGTTTATATGATAAGTTGGTCGTCATATTTTCTGCTATTTTTAAAAGCTTTCTGAAATATTGTCCTTAATAAGCGAACACGCAGAAGTTAATTTTCACAAGTGAACACTTAACACAAACTTCATCTTTTCAGCAGTAATTCTTAAGGTGCAGTTAAATAAATTAATTTAGTTAATTAATGTTTTCTTAAATAAACAATCAATATGGTTTGGATAATAAATTTAAAACTCCTTTGGTTTGGGAAATACTTTTTAAGTTCCTTTATGTTGGTACACGAGATTATGGAGAGATTATTCTTGTTTTTTCAAAAAATAAGCTACTTAAAAAATAATATTTGTCTGGCAGACATAACTTATAAGAGATTATAAAAAAAATAATTTTCCATAATCTCTAAAAATAAAAGGTTATTTCATGTAGCTTATAAAAATAATCTCATTTTATAATCTTTTCAAAGAATGACCAACACCAAAGATCAACAACATCACAAAGATCTATTTTTAGTTTTTTACCAAACATACCCGAATGGTAAAAAACTTCAACTTTTTATTGATTTACAATTACATAAGAAATTTAGAACATACAACAATTATTTATGTCAACTCTTGGGTTTATGAGATGCAACAAAATGAACCTAAAAATGATAAGTTTTAACCATACAATTTGTCACTTTTAAGATGCAAGGTATATAATCCTTATATCTGTCACTTAAAGTTTGCATAAAAAAGTTTCAACATATGAAAATTGTGTTCACGACATTTATAAGGGATTAACCACTTTAAAACAAGCAAAATAACTTTTGACAAACTTCTTTTTTAGTTTCTATAATAAATTCATTTAACTATATTTGATGTTTTAACACATAGAACTAAATTTAATCAGTACAAAAATTGGAAGTACAAAGGGATTTAACTCTATCCATAAAGTACTGTAACTTATGCATGTATTCTCCTATATATGATGGTTATTAAACAATAAGATACCAAATATAACTAATTTTGGTGTCATATCCTTATAATTATACCAAAAAAGCCTTATTCATTTAAACTTGACATAATCTAAATATCGTGTTAACGATCTATACAATTCAGAGCATAATTAGATATAATTATATGAAGTATAACATTTTTTAGAATGTTGATTTATCTTACCATAGGAAATTTTGTCTTGTTTCTCAAGAAACTGCAAATTTCTGGAAATACTATACAGTTATACAGCATGGCCAAGATTTTTTTTTTTTTTTTATTATTATTATTTTTTAACAGAGATTATATTTCACTCCTCACAAATGGAGGTAATTTGAACACAACAAGTTACATCGAACATAAAGGGCAAAATCGAAACTGACTTGCCAAACAACAGCAACACCATACAAGGGTGGGGGGAATCACCAAAGTGAGCTTTTGGTAGACACAACCATATGAAGATGTAGCTTGACAAAAGTACACAAAGTACATATAACATACATAGAAGATAAACTAAGCATCCTAAAGGAGCCGAGCAAAACCCAACGGATCTAGAATCAAAACCCAAGGCTACAAAGAAGCTATCGATGGCGGACCACAACAGATCTGGCGGAAGAGACCGGATGGTAACGGATCCGGCGGAAGATAGCGGTGGCGGCGAAGATGAGAGATGACATATCTATAGGTAAGGGCTATTATTTTGAGAAAGGAAAAAAGTACAAGAGGTCCAGACGGCCGGCCTAAGCCAACCGCCGGGAAAGGTCGAGATTTGTTTGGTTAGAGGCTAGAGAGAAGTTAGAAACAAACTTAGTGTAATTGTCCAGCCATTCCAGTTCCATAGTTCCCACCCAGCCAATTCCATCAAAGACACCAGCCCAAAATACTATCAACACTAGTATGTATAACTGATGATAGTACCCCAGTGGCAGATACATAGGATAAAATGATAAAACTTGGTGGCAAGGTTGACGGTAATACCACACCAGTCAACACAATGTACCTTTTTTTCCATGCAATTGTTATTCCAAAAATTTGTAAATTTTGCAAGGGCAAAATATTGTGCACATTGTCCGCTTCCAAGATAAGAAGCGCAACCGCTACAAGGAAAAGTTCTAGGTATAAGAATACAGAAATTGTCTTATACCCTACTTTTCCAAATGCTGCCTGACCTATATGCGGGTATGTTTTAATGTCTGAACTAGAATTCAAGCATTTTTGTAGCATTATGCCGGTGTAGTAACATAATCACTAGTACATAAAGTATTTATTATAACGGTTAAATAAGGTTTTTTAAAACATTTTTGAACCGTTCCATTTCAAATAAGTACATTTTTTATAACATTTGTGAACAACCGTTGTAATAATAAGGTTCCCAAAATTTTAGAAAGAACAATATTTAAAACATTTTTTTTAGCAAAAGTTTCTTATTCTCCTCTGACATATTTAATCAATGCAGCTTTGCATCAAACATACATCTTGCATTAGAGAAATGTGAAATTAAGCAAAAACTTGCAATAATAACATTTTAGATAAATGGACGATTCACACTTGTAAAGTCATGAGTGTGCTTAATCAATATAACTTAAAGAAAAAAGTTAATCTGCAACGTATGAGACACAATAAAGAAGCCCTCAAATATAAAATGAAACAAAAACCCTGCAACAATACCTTTTTAGATAAATGAACGATACACCCTTGCAAAGTCTTGAGTGAACTTACGAAATGAAAGATAAGTTATTTGAAGATCTGCGAAAAAACTAAATGTGAAAAGCTTGAGTTAGAAATTTTAAGTATAAATTAAGAGAAAGAAATAAACTTGCCGATATAAGAGCAACTGCAATGCATGACTTTACAAATGACTTTTCACTATTTAATAAGCTTTTAGAATGACTTGATGGATTGCAACAAAAGCTTTACTAAAGACTTGTTGTAAAATGATTTGGTATATACCAACCGTTTGACTTAAAATTAACCAAGCTATTTGCATTAATTGAAGCATTAAATGACCCAAGTGAGGTACACAAAAAAACTATTGAATTACTTGTTAGCATTGGAGAAGATTTTTTTTAAGAAAGCTTTTTGCATAGGAAAATAAATGTAATTTGTAGATGCTCTAACAAAGAGAAAGAAAAAGAAAAAGTGATGAATTTAATAGATAGAATAAGGGTGAAAAGAGAAACGGAGAAAAAATTCCCACTCATTTAAAGGTGAAAAGATTTTGAAAGTTTTTATATGTTTTTGAAAATATCTTTTGTAGCAATTATCAATTATGTGCAACCGTTGTAAAATACTCCGTATAAGATTAGGCTAGAAAATGTTGAATTCTTTTAAAACTTTATATTTAACCGTTGTAAATAATAAGCTTGTTATAAAATATTTAGTCTTATAAAACGATTGGATTCTACTGTCGTATATAATAGCCTTAAATTATAAATAGATTGAAATCTTTTAAAACGACTATATGTAACCGTTTTAAATAATAAGAAGGAATTAAATAGAAAAGCAGCCGTTTTAAATGAAATATTTTATATTATGCTTTTCCAAGTTAACCATTATATATAATGTATTTCAAATTATTTAGTACGGTGTAATTGAAAACCGTTTTAAAAAAATCCGTTGTAAAATACTCCTTCTCTACTAGTGAATGCAGGTATCAAGGTCCAAGAGAGTAGTCCTAACCAACCTCCCTTAGAAAGGGCGTAAGCAACTGAGAGTATTGGAATTTACCACATAGTGTATTGGTTGTGTTTAAACAAGTCCTTAAGAATGTTGTGTCGCCAGTTTCTTGTGGTTGTGCTTCCATGTTTTGGTTTAGGCTCTCCATTCTGAAATGACAATCGAGTTACAACATGGAATAGAGGAATTCATATTCTAAAACCATTAATATATATATGAGTAAATTACACTGTTCGTCCCTGTGGTTTGCTCCAAATCACACCAGTAGTGCTGTTCTTTTTTTTTTTGCTTTTTGCTCCTGTGGTTTACATATTGCACCGTTAGTCCTTATCGCTACTTGCCGTTATCTTTTCGTTATCTCAATGGCACGTTAGTCCTAACCAGCGATCACTTGCGGCGTTAGTCCTTTATACTAACGACCGTTAATAACTCAAAATTTTATTAAAAAATCTTTTCACGCGGTTTTATCGTTTTACCGTTTTCTTACGTTTTTGTTCGTTTTATCGTTTTCCTTACTTTTTACGCTTTTGTCCGTTTTATCGTTTACTTCATTTTTACGCTTTTGTCCGTTTTCTTACGTTTTTGTCCGTTTTTATACGGTGTAATTAAAAAAATAGCGTTGTTTTTAATCGATTTTTTTCGATTTAAAAAATCGTTTTTAATCGATTTTTAAAAGTTTTTCGATTTAAAAAATTGCGTTTCTTTTATCGATTTAAAAAGTTTTTCGATTTAAAAAATACGTTTTTAATTTGATTTTGAAAAAGTTTTTTCGATTTAAAAATTACGTTTTTATCCGATTTATAAAAAGGTTTTCCGGTTTTAAAAACGTAATTTTTAAAAACTTGATTTTAAAAAAGTTTTTCGATTCTTTTAAATCAGATTAAAAAAGCGTATTTTTTAAATCGTAAAAACTTTTAAATATCGATTAAAAACGTATTTTTTAAATCGAAAAAAATTCGATTAAAAACGTCATTTTTTAAATTACACCGTATAAAACGGACAAAACGTAAGAAAACGGACAAAAGCGTAAAACGCGAAGGAAAGCGATAAAAGCGGACAAAACGTAAGAAAAAGCGGACAAAAGCGTAAAAAGCGAAGGAAAGCGTGTAAAACGAACAAAAACGTAAGAAAAGCGGACAAAAGCGTAAAAACTAAGGAAAGCGTGTAAAAGCGGACAAAGCGTAGAAAAGTAGACGAAGCCGTATATAAGCGGACAAAACGCGTGAAAGCGTAAGAAAGCGGGCGAAACGATTAAAACCGCGTGAAAGATTTTTTAATAAAATTTTGGGTTATTAGCGGTCGTTAGTATAAAGGACTAACGCGCAAGTGATCGCTTGGTTGGGACTAACGATGCCATTGAGATAACGAAAAGATAACGGCGGTTAGCGATAAGGACTAACGGCGCAATATGTAAACCACGGGAGCAAAAAGCAAAAAAAAAAACGGGGACTACTGGTGTAATTTGGAGCAAACCACAGGGACGAACTGTGTAATTTACTCTATATATATTAAAAGTGAATGAATACTACGTCGTTTTGCACCCATTTTTTCCTGCCAAAAACGTTGTTGGACCGGCTATCAAGGGCTAACATATTGGCCATCTAAGTGGGTTCTGCGATGACCCTATCCATTACAGCCCAAATTATCCAAAACTAGGGGTGTTCAAAATATCCGAGAAACCGACGAACGAAACCGAGAAAACCCGAAACCGGAATAATCCGCACATCACGGTTCGATTTTGGTTTTTACTTTTACTTATCCGTGGTTACCCGAACCGAACCGTGTATAATATACATGTAGGTTTTAACAAACCATTCATAAAAATGGACAAGAATTAACTATATTTTTGCACTACTTTTATCATATAACACATTTTTACTTACCTGATATAATTATGTATTAACGTTCATGGATTACATATGATTAAAGTGATCGTAACCTATAAACGTTAAATAAATAGTATTAGTTATTTTGTTACATATGATAAATTGAATGTTTTTATTGTGACGGAACAACTTTACAATGACTCTAATATCTTCGACGTCATTTAATTTTACTATCAGGAAATATTAAGTTCTAATATTAATTATTGTTCGTCCTATTTGAATCGATTTTTTTTTAACTTAACCGTGACCCGAACCGCGGGTAACCGGCTCATTTCGGGTACCCCGCATGTCCAGTTACCCGCCTAGTATGGTTCAGTTTTGGATACTAAAATGAACTACCTGCCCCGCGATGGATAGTTAAAATGTTTAACCGAACCGAGCCGAACCGCCCCATGAACACCCCTATCCAAAACCATGATAAGTTAGATGCTACACATGTCCACCATCTAATGTATGAGATCAACTTTTCCAGCAACATTCAATCTATGGTTGTGGTTACCTTAAAAGTACATTATTGTCTACCATCCAACGGCTAGATTTTTGTTAGTAATAAAACCTTCTCCATTGTCTTATGCTAAGCAACATGTGTATTGAACTAACCAGTTGATCAAGAAAAAAAAAGAGAAAAAAAAAATGACCAAAAATTAACACATGAAGTGTCCCAAATTTTACTAGAAGAGGTATGTTTCAAGTTTCCTTCATCTGCATTGTTCTTTTTCCTGTTGTTATTGATGTGTCCAAATATATATGTTACGATTGCAGGCAAAACAAGGAAAAAAAACAAACTCGAGTTTCAAAGAAGGTATAATCAGATTTATAATACTATGTTTTGAAGGTTTATTATGCACTAGTGGAAAAAAGATTATTTGGTTCGGTTAAAAAGATTTTTGGAACGGATTTTGAACCGTCTTAACAAACAGCGTTCCAAAAAACTAGTTCTTTTTTAGTTCGGTTTTTTAACCGTTCCTAAAAAGAGATTTTAAGGTGCGGTTTCTTTTATCCGTTCTTTAAAATGGTTTCTTTTGAACTTCAATTTGACTATTTGAACGTTCTTTAAAATGAGTTTCTTTTGTCTTTTAGAGCGTTCCATAAAATGGGTTTATATTTGACAATTGTTATTACCAACAAAACACCTAGAGAATAACATTATTGCATTAAACAACCACAACACAAAAAAGAAAACGTACTCCAACAAAATTTCATTTCAAAAGCAGCATATTACTATATAAACAAAATGGTCTAGCCATACAAAGAGACACAAGCCGTCAACAAATGAAATAAGCATCCTACTTGATTGAAGACAAAGACCTAATACAAGCAACTAAAACCTTCAAACTACACACTAAGAAACCAACAACAGCAACTAGGCTTAATCGTCATTGCAATAATCCACGAAAAACTTTGCTCCCACATTGAGTACCCACCCGTCGAACTCATCTTGCCTTTTAGCTCTTGTAAAGTCATGAAGCTATATACAAAATAGGATAAAAAGTTAATAATTTCACATAAGCGATTGGATTAAATTGCAAATAAACAAAGTGTATAAACATTTACCTGATCCGGGAAGGTTTTTGGTTTTATAAACAAAGTTTCAAAAACAAACTTCATCACATAGTAGCCGCATTCCCACAAATCTACTTGTTATACATTATATATTATATGTATATGTATTTAAAAACTAGGTAGTACACACTCAAATAGTAGATGATTTACCTCTAGCATAGTCCACCTGAATGAGTTGTCAAAAGCCCTAAAGAAGAATAGTCTTAAGTTAAAATATTATACACTTTTATTGTTAATGCAATGTGTATATTAGAAATTACTAACCTTTCTACTATGTTGGTCAAATAGAAACTCTTCGAGGTCTTTTTCTTATCTCGATTGTATGAAGCGAATATGTATCCCATCCTTGTCTTAGGGCAAATTAAAAATAACACCCAATGAGAATTGCACAGAAAGTTAAACATCTTAGTATAAACAATGCATGTTAATTAAAATTGTATTATAACAAGCAAAGACTCAGGCGTACTCTTGCAAATAAGGTGCAAGGAATGTCTTTTTCTTTATGTGCTTCAAAAGTAGTTAGAATATGCTTGATGGCAAAATTACTCTCTTGATAGCACACGCGTCATTGGGTTATTGCCGGGTTGAAAAATGCACAGGTTTTAAAATCCTCCTTACTTACCATCTCATACATGTGCCTAAATCAAGAATATAATAATTAATGTAATTCACTATAAAGAATTTGTGCTATCATAATTACTAAAACATTAACAAACTTACATGCATTACCAATATAGTATGGTACCATCAAGCCAGTCATTTGTCATCCAACCTAACAAAGACTCGTAATGGGTTTTCTCATACATTCCATCAGGAGATGCAACAATGATTTGTTCGTTTCGGTCATTGCGGTCTATGAAAGATTAGCCAAGGCTTGAATCTTTTGTGGCCTATTCGGTAACTTCGCCATAGCTCTTTTGATTGTTTTTTATGGCAATG
Source organism: Chrysanthemum lavandulifolium (assembly GCA_022545495.1). Lineage (NCBI taxonomy): Eukaryota > Viridiplantae > Streptophyta > Magnoliopsida > Asterales > Asteraceae > Chrysanthemum > Chrysanthemum lavandulifolium. Next base: position 240,508,807 of record CM040244.1, on the reverse strand, counting down.
CCATTTTATAATATCAATTAGTTGCAGGTACAATATATATTAGCTTATATTGATATAAAGTTTAATTTAAGTAGGATACGATTAATACAAAACTACTATTATTGGTTTGCTCGTAATATATTTGAAATAAAGAACTATGATATATAAATCTGATATATATGATAGCAATTTGCTTTCATAATAAAATATAAAATACAAAATTCCATGATTTACATCCTTAATTTTAAACTAGTACCGAGTATTTGCCTAGGTAACATTTTGGTACTAAAATTTAGACAAGCACCAAGTTAATCTACACTTCATGGAAGGCTCGTAACCATGTCTTTCAGTTTAAGACATTTCTTACATTACTACAGCTACCGAGTAATAAATATTGTCAAAGGGGTGCTTGGTTATTGACTTACTTTTGCAAAAAGGGGTGTTTGGTTCTTCTTGACGAGAGCCTTTGGTTGCTACAGCTGGGAGGGGTGTTTGGTATTGAGTTTACTGCTGCAGTCTAACTAAGATTCCACTAAAAACATTAGGCGGTCACAGTTAAATCAGATTAAAACACATCTATCTTGAGTTCAGTCACTTAGCTTGTGTTGTATGTTGTTTAAACTGTTATGACTTTGCTTAAATCAGGTAGACACGGGCCAAGTCATTTTTGCACCAAAATTGTCATATGATTTATCTCCACATGCAGTACTATTAAAAACTATAAAGTGAAATCCAAAAGGAAAGTTGTTTGCAATAACTTTGTTGCAGTCAACTTACTTTTCTTTAAGCCAAAACCTACCCAACCCGATAACACCCGTATTTGTTACAAAATAAAACTAGAAAAACATACACATGTGTAAATCCAAAAATATAGATTTGTTTTTAATGATAACATATACAACAAAAAAAATAGAATAATCCATATACGACACAGCATCAGTTTTTCGATTCTTTTTTCTAATGAAACAATTTTGTTAAACTAAACAAAGATAAGTACAAACATACAACACAAATGTTCAATAATCAGATCTTAGACCACTAACACTTGATATTAACCTCATCATCCGACACATGAAATCAAATAAAGTAACTTAAAAATATAAGTAATTGCATCGTTTAATAAAGTAAAAGTGTTGAATATATATATATATATATATATATATATATATATATATATATATTTTGAACTAAAAAAGTGTTGAATATTAACCTCACAAGATTAAGTGAAAAGCTTCAAACCTTGAACACTTGAACCCTAATTTTACCCCTAAAAATAAGATTTTGCCAAGGAAGATTTAATTAGCTTGATCCTTTGTTTTTGGAAATTGGTGTTGAATCAATTGTATAAATATGTAAGATGTAGTGGTTAAAATTGGGATTTTGGGTGGTTTCTTTTCTGCGAAGGAGAGGACAAGTGGGTGACAACAGGGACGGAGCCAGAAACAAATATGACTGGGTGCACATATTTTTTCAAACCATAATATAATAGAGTTAAAAGTGGAATAAACGAAGATTTCATAAAAGCGATAAATAAATGAACATATCACCTTCTAATTAGTGATTCTCGATCTCCCATAGCAAAAAATGTTTATGTACACCTCATTTTTAACATTAATAAGTTCTTCTTTCTATGGCACAAGTTAAAGCTGTTAAAATAATCATCACCCATCCGATTCACGCAATCGGTTTAATGAGCTTCATTTTAGAAAAACATCTTTCAACCGTAGCGATAGCAGGCAAGACTAAAGCCAACTTCAACAACCGATAAACCAAAGGATAAGATGTATGCTTTTCTTATCCACCATCTTCTCGACAAGTTTGGCAATACTATCCAAGTTAGCGAAATCTTTATCGTTACGCATGGTCTGATAATAGACTCCAAGTTCTGTAGGAAGACTTAACGTTTCCATATAAGTAAAATCACGCGGATACATCTCACTAAGTTTCACTAACTTTGATATTCCTTGAAAATGAATCATGCGGGCTCAACGCCGCCATATAATCAAGTAAATCGGTGCTTCCCTCACTAAAACGATCTCCAAACTCTTGAATTTGCATATCCATGCAACAACAAAACGTCTTGTCTTGCCTGCTATAATTTTAGTTGGAAATATATGAGCACTTGGTTGACAAGCTTTTCTATCCCAATATAATCACCTTATTTCTTCTCTTTTGTTTGGATTATAATCAAAAATTCGAGGTCTATCGGCGGGATCCGAGGGAAGAGTGTCTAAAGCAATTGTAATCGGTACCGAAGTCGAAGGAATATCAGTTGTGGATGCAGTTTGACGTCCTTGTGAAGAATCGGTCGTGGCATTTTCTCTTGTAGATTCTTCGCCAATAGTATCATTATCGTTATCAGACGGAAGCTTTCTTTTTAAATAACTCTCAATTTTAGCCTACAATAAACAAACTACAAATTAGAACCATTACACGAAATCTTTTAAATACAAATCACACAATTTCATATCACTATTACATAATTATTAATCCTAACAATTGGTGAACAATATAAATAATATACGCAGCAAAAAAAAAAACTATTACATGATTAATCCTAACAATTGGTGAACAATATAATTAATATACGCAACAAAAAAGAACACTTCAAGTCTTCAATTCCATTAAACGCTTTTAACAAGCAAAGAAAGATCCAATACTACTAATATCCTAAATCAATGAATCATCATACTATCAATTGAAAACAACCAATCAAAAAGAAAACTTTAAAAGATATAATAAACAATTGAATGATATATGTCGAACCTGTTTCATACTCTCCAATTTTGGATTTTATAAAATTGTTATGATAATGAATAAACTTGTTTCATTGATAAACATATTTCATCTTTGGACTTTTGTGCTTTAATTTATTAAATTTGTTTTATCTTTGGGCTTTTGTCATATTGGGGTTTTTACAAAATTCTATATTTTTTTATTTGTAATTAAACCAACTAAATAATACTAGAAACACATTTTGATGCACCGGGTGCATTTAAGATACATTTTTAAAAAATCGATAATTTTTTCAAAAATTAACACTATATCGAAAAATTCCATGGGGTGCACGTGCACCCGCGGGCACCCCCTAGCTCCGTCCCTGGGTGACAAGCTAGAAGATTAACCCGCTAATTTTACCGCCATTAGACGGTTAACACTAAATTATTTTATGTTAATCGTATAAATGGTCTTGTTAGATGGTCGTAGAAGATAAAAATTATATAAAATGTCTTATAAGATAAAGTTCATCCGATGATTTAGATTAGGGGCAAATATCTTTTTTTCTTTTAGTTATAAATTTCATGTATACCTAAACATGTATTAAAAATATTGTACATTATTCATTGAATATTTACATTTCGAGTATATATAAAATTAATTATAAAAGTAAGGTCATATATAAAATTAATTTTAGATTATTTAATAAGGCTGCACCCAACTTGATTGTGTGTGCTCGCTACGCCTGGGTTAGAGGCCATGTAGCCGCAATTGCCGTTCATAAAAAATAATTAGAAAAAAAAAAAAAAAAAGTTTATAATTACTGTGAGATAACTTACGTTAAATTAAATAAAATGAAAATATCCTTTTAGATCAACCTTCTTTTGATTTTCTTCCATGTTACACATTCATGTAAACAAAAAATAATATGAATATATGTTATGTTGGCATGATACACATATTAACATAATAACTAAAAAAAAGTTAAGTTAAGTTGTATGAAACCTTCTATGTAGAACGACGTCACTCACCCCATAATCTTTCGTTATGGTCGGATCGTAAGTATGTAGTTTTAACAATATCATCATCTAACGAAGGATCGTAAGTTAAGTTGTATGAAACCTTCTATGTAGAACGACGTCACTCGACCACGTTATCAACACCAAGTATACGTCTTTTCCCGTGCAAGACTATGTGCCATCTTGATTTACTTGGGTCATGAACATGGCATACGTGAATGGATAATTTTGCGAAAATGAAGGGGTCAGATGTATAGCTGTTTGTTGAAAGGTCTAAAAGTATGAAACCTTTCTCGTCTACCACAATACCTCGTGAGTTGTTAGTCACCCACTTACATTACCCACTTACATTTGAAGAGGGGTATAGTGAAAGAATTATAATCCAACTCCCAAATTTCTTGTATAACACCGTAAAATGAGTTATTGGCATTTATAGCCCTTGCATCATGATTACTTTTATCGAACTCTATTGTTGAAGCTATTATTGTAACTCCGCTTTTGCATGTACTTTTTCATCTTGCATTTCGATGTGGAATGTATGACCGTTAATGTCGTATCCTTGATAAGATCTAACTACACATCTTAGGCCCTCTCCCAACCTTTCCACTATTTTATCAACATTTGGTTGACCTAAATTTTCCATACGATGTCTTTAAGCCAATATGTAAACTCTTCGTTATGCTTAGTTTGATTCCATTTGTTGGTTCTCCGCGATATGTCATACGTAAATTTTGTATGTGTTGTTCGATTATGGAATAAGACATGTCATGTGTTGTAGGTCTAGATAATGGGCAGCGTGTAAAGGATGGCGGTCAGGTCGATCATTTTCAATCCAATTGTCCCAACCCCTGAAAGTCTACCCTCGTGACGAGAATGTGGAATGCCAATATTCCCGACACCTTTCACAACGTCATTACCGAATTCAATTAACTCCTCAGCAAGATATCCAATTATGATACTACCCCCTGGTCGCGCCTGGTTCCTTTCATACCCTTTTATGACACCCATATATCTCTCAAAATGATACATATAACGCAGGAATACTGGACCACGAGCCTTAATTTCTCCTTCAATGTAAGATACGAGGTGAGCCATGACATCAAAGAAGGAAGACGGAAAATATATCTCTAGTTCACATAGCATGAGGATAATATCGCTTTGCCATCACTTTTTAATGAATCATGTTAAAAAAACAAGCAAAGTTTAGTGATTTTATGTTGTACGTTGTTTGGCAAAATCCGCGAATACCAATAAGATTCATATGTGTGATTTTATGTCGTACGTTGTTTGGCAATAATCCGCGAATACCAATACGATTCATATGTGTCATGAGCACATGACAATCGTGTGACTTCATACCAACCAATTATAGTCTTGAACTGACACCAACTTCTTACTGTCTGCAGAATAGCATGAAGGAACCTTAATACCATGTAAGCATTTACAAAATTGCATTTTTCATCTTTTGACATAGTATAACACTCAGGTGGAAGATATGTGCCCCTTTGCCCTTCTTCGAGAGCAAGTTGTAATCGAATGCCCATTTCAAGCATGTCTTTTCAAGATATACAATCATTCGGACACGCATGTATTCTTTCAACTTCTAATTCCGTTGGACACATCATTTTTCGTGGCTTTGATATAACAAAAGAGGTAATCTATTATCTTCAGGAACTATTTCATGCACAACCTCTAATAGGTATGTGAAACTTGTATCCGTCCATCTATGTTTTGCTTTTACGCCAAACAACTTCAAAACACCACAAATAATAATAAAAAAATGTGCAACTAGCATATAATGGTTTTTGTGAGTCCTCAAGCAAAGTTTGCAATTTTTCTTGATCATTGTCACGATTCGTATCCTCCACATTGTCAGACATCTCATTTAGGTTTTCGCAATTATTGTTGATGTACGAATCACCATTTTCATTATCAATAGATGTACGAACTGATGTGCTGTTTTCAACTAGTAATTCATCATGTTTTGACCAACATGTGTACTTTTGCATAAAACCACGTGTAATCAAATGATACTCAATATATTTGATATCTTTAAGTCATATAAAAATTTTCCAATCTATACATGGACAAAAAATAGCAACACCTCCACTATTCACCTGATTATTCTCAACAAATTTAAAATCTTGCACGCCTTTCAAATAAGCTGGATCAGAATGTCGAATATCTTACATCCATGTACTACAATTCATCTGAAATTAGAAAAACAATAGTAATAAAATGTATGTATCATACGCATAATAAGAATAAAGCTGGTTATAGTTGTTTCTAACCCACCTTTGAATAATGCGTGTCTCATACACATATACATTTTATTTACCATATATACAAATGTAACAATTATATTACCCATAAACCATTTTTAGTTTATAATAACCTTTCATCATGAAACAAGTGAAATCCTTAAAAAAAGTTAAAGATTGCAAAGATCAAACATTATTTTTAACAACCTGTGACATGTATACATGATATAATTTGTACCTATAAAATAGTTAACTACTTTACATGTGTAACATGGGTTACATAAATTCAAATCGGAATGCAATAAGCCCGACTACATTAACTAATATTTGGTTGTAGAAAGATTAAGGAGCTACGAATAATATATGGTCATTTAAACATAAACCCGCGACGTAATGAGGTAAGCCAATACTTGTAATATATAAAAATGTAAGCATATCAATTAACCTATATATGTAATGTAATATATAACTTATGGTAAAAATTCACACAAAAATAAGCGAATATATTAGTTTACCTTCTCATGAGATTGAAAGTAAACTTAGCATATACTTTGAGAGCTTTAGTTTGTTCAAAACTTTTGTTATGATCAAATGACGAGAATGATTAAGAAAAAGAAGTACCATTGCAAGACTAGTTAATATAAAGCTGAAATGCAGGAAATTTTGATAACATAAAATATGGAACAAATAATTTGATATTTCCCATTCTCTTATAGCTAAACCAATCCATAAAATATGGAACAAACTTTGCTATAAAATACTTCAATCCCACTTTTTGAACTTTTGGAACACTTCACCTACAAACCATCCAACGGCTAGATTTTTGTTAGTAATAAAACCTTCTCCATTGTCTTATGCTAAGCAACATGTGTATTGAACTAACCAGTTGATCAAGAAAAAAAAAGAGAAAAAAAAATGACCAAAAAATAACACATGAAGTGTCCCAAATTTTACTAGAAGAGGTATGTTTCAAGTTTCCTTCATACGCATTGTTCTTTTTCTGTTGTTATTGATGTGTCCAAATATATATGTTACGATTGCGGGCAAAACAAGGAAAAAAAACAAACTCGAGTTTCAAAGAAGGTATAATCAGATTTATAATACTATGTGATGAGTGTCTAAATACTCATCATTTTTATTCCTTCTACACTGCAAAAACAGTCAAAAACACTTTGAAAAGTCTCAAAAGACAGAAAAAATATTTAGGCGTATTTTATGCATAAATTGTCAAATCTAGTCCCGATTATTCAAAAACAAGTTAATTTTTCATAAAAGGCCCTCGAGGGATTTTCAAGTTGTCAAAATTAGCCTTATAAAATTCAATTTTGCAAAATGGCAACTTTAGTCCTGAAATTTCAAAGATTGATGAAATTACCCGGACATTTTAATTTGAAAATTATTATTTTGGTCCTTGGGAAAATTAAACTTGTCATAATAGGTCCTTTTGATAAATTTTGGAAAAGTGCGGTTCAGTCCTCTAGTTTTGTGGAATAGCAAATATGGTCCTTGTGATTATTATACCAAACCAATTAAACCCCCAACCACTTGACCCCTTCCCCTTGACCCTTTGAACCCCCAACCACTTTACCAACCCAAACTGATGACCCCCCTTCACATCCAATAAAATATACGACCCATCTTCTTTTTCCCTCAATCTCTCTTCCCCTTTCTCTCTAACCCAGAAACCTAGCATCTCCCCACCCCAAAACACTCAACCTCAAGCATCCCTATTATCCAGAATCTCAAAACCCCAAAATCACCTTCATCTCTTTTACCCAAATAATCCCAACTCCCAAACCCACTTATCTATTTTACCCCTCCTCCCAATATCCAAATCAGCAATCCAAGCACATAAGTCCCCATGGATGGCTTAGATGAGCTCCAAATTGTACCTAGTTGTTGGACGGTTGAGATTAATCCAAGAAAGCACAAGTTTGGTATTTGCTTGTTTTGCCTCACACAAGAAACACATCAAAAGACTTGAAGACCCTTAGTAGTAGTATAAATAGGAATCAATGTAGCCATTGAAAGGCACCCCTAGTTTTTAGTTTAAAAATCAGTTTCTTCTTTTATTGTAAAATTATCTTTCATTAATGAAAATCGTTTTTTTTTCTGTCTATTTACTGCTTATTGAAAAGTTGCTAGTTTAGGTATCTTAATTGTGTTATTTAACAAGTATTAGTCTCTATTCAAGAAGTGTTATAAAAATCTTTTAATTTCAGTTTTGGAGAGTCTAGTTTTAAGCAAATCCAAACAATAAGGGGCTGTTTGGTTTAAGCTTCTGAGGTGGTCAAGAAAGGCTTTTTACCCGTTTGACTTCGAAAGTCAAACTGCTTTTAAGGTTTAGTTAAGTTTTAAAAAAGGTTAAGAAAGTTTTAGCTAAGTATTGTCAAGTTTGGCTCAAGAAGAAAACTTTTCTGTTTCATAAAACTAAGCTTAGAACAGCAGCTGCTGTTTACACCTTTTTCTATAGCTCATTTAGGGGTGAAAAATTAGCATAACTTGTTCTTTTTAGGTCCTATGGTACCAAACTCAATGATGTCTTTATAATATGCGCTCGAAACAAAAGGCCATACTTAGGGTTACTTCTGTTGGATAAGGAGTTCATTCTCAATGTCTAATCTCGAAAAACAAAGGCCACGTAAATTGACGGTTACATAACGATACAGTTGCGTCTTCTATAACCGATGGAGTATCCAAAGTACAAACTCATATGGTCAACCCACTGATACAAAGTTTACTTACTTCCAATGAACAATGAAAGACCAATAGCAATGGTTGTCAAACACCGCTTACTTATGCGCCTATTCATCTACAAGAGACAAACCAATGTAAGTATAATATTCACATACTTTTTGTATCTAACTTATTTTCCAGCTTTATCTGTTTGTTTATTGAATTTGGATTATTTTTCGTTCATTTTATGCTTTCAGCCAATATGCATACGGGAATTACTAGCCACACATACACAACTATTCCAAACGAAAAATAGTTATCTGTGAAGCCTACATTCCAAGTAGAAAAAGGCAAACGCCATGTTCCTGATATTTATGACACTTCTCAGTTATGGTCAAGTAAAAAAGCTAAAAACACGGGGACATATTCCATGGAGACTTCTGCACTAATGGACCTTTTTTGTATGTAACTGTTTCCACTTCTTTAAGATAATATTGCAGCTTTCCTTATACACAGATAGATTGCCTTTGTTGACTCCTCACATTTTTGTTTTGCTACAGATGCAGAAACCTTAAATGAGTCAGGGAAGAATGTTATACCTGCTATTGGTGCAACGTCGATGCAATACACTCACTCAAATGATAAAGGAAAGAGGCATGTTTACGATGTTTATGTGCCCTCTTGAATCGGAGCGTGAAAAGAAAAAAGAATTATCGATCATCTTCCATGGAGAGTCCTGCAATAATGAATTTGTTATGTCGTTAACATTGACTACTCTAAAAGAAAATGGCCTATTTATCATAGAACAACTTTGCTCATTCTAACATTATCCACATATTACGAGATCTGAGAAAACTTACATGAACCGAGGCAGTTGGTGCACCTATTTCAGAACATGATACTCATATACCTATTGAACATATGTGTATGCATACTACGGCTGGAACATGTTCTCCACATATAACCAATTAACCTGCGAATGGTGCCTCTTCATCAACATCTACTCAAGTTCATGCGCCAACTTTAAACAGACAAAATCCACTTGCCAGGAGACCACGGTTTACACAAGGTATAGAAACTATATGTTTGGCGGAGTAAACAATATATAGCTAATGCCATTATTAGAGTTATTAATATTTTGTCACACATTCTAGTATCAATGGATTCTTGGGTTGACATGAGCAATAGAGCTCAGAGCTATAACAACCGTCGGAGGCAACTTAGATAAGGTAAGATTGGTTTTTTTAGGGGTTTTTTTCTGCTTTTTATATATATATTTTTTTCAAGCGGGGTTTCTATTATGTTATTCACAGGACCACCAGACACATATGCGTATCGCCCTTGCAATCGGTATCACGAGGCATTGCAAGGCTCTATTTTAGTATGAAGAAAGATTAAAAATTAGCGGGCGCTCCTTTCCAGAGTATCGTCGTTGTTGCAATGGTGGTAAGGTCAAGCTAGCTCCAACACAAAGTTATCCGGACTATATAAAACAGCTCTTTTCAGGCAAGCATTTCATGGAAAATATACGTGCATACAATCAGATGTTCGCTATGACATCTTTAGGTGCAGATGTTGAAGAATCTATCAACAGAGGCCACGGTCCATATGTTTTCAAGGTTTCTGGCAAGATCTACCACTGGATTGGTAGCATGTGTCCACCAGCAGGAGAACGCCCAAGATGTTTACAGCTATACATCTATGATACCGTAAATGAAGCTGAAAATCGATTAGCCCACTTACGGAACAACCATAACAGGCTAAGAAATGATATTGTAGAAGATTTTGTTAATACAAATAAGCCGTAAAAACGTTTATTTATATTTTACGATCTTTTAATGTTTTGTCGATAACAAACGTAAAATCATTTTAACGAAACAAAGAAAGTATGTAAATGGTTTGAGCCAATAGTTTACTAACACAGTTACGTTTTCATATAAAACACTAAACAAGCAATAGTGTTTTCATGGTATAGTAATGCATATGTACAACAACTAGTGTTTACATAATAGGTAGATATATACATACTTAGTATGTATTATAATGGGCAATAGAATGGGTAGAAGTCTAAGTATTTAACCCATTGACTAAATACATTGAATGTAGTTGGGTAAAACCCAAAGTCCATGACCCATAACCATGAAGCATGATCCATAACCCATGACCCATTGCATGACATCATGCATAAGTCATAATGGGTATTATCCATGACCCACAGAGCTAACCCATGACCCATTGACTAGATGCATTGCATCTTCTAGATACATTGTATCTATTTGGATACCCATGGATCAAAACCTGCAACCCATGATCCATGAGCCACAACCCATCTAGGGGGAGCGTCCTACGGATCCCTAGTAATACACTAGACGGATCCCTCAAGCAAGGGATCCGTGGGATCCGTGGAACAGTAGCATGTTTTTTTTCTATAATCAGTGAGCCATTTCTTCATTGTAAGTTGCCACTTCTACACATACTTTCTCCTAGTATTGTAAACTCTCTAACCTCAGATCCAAAGGATCTTTCTATGTAGTTTGTGTTTGTTTTTGTGTGATTCTATAGGTTCCTCTTAAAGGCGAGATCACCACCTCTTGAAGTCGAGCAAGCTCAAGTCCATGAGTTGCCATGCTTCGTCATCATCAAGACTACTGAAGTTCTCTTGTTGATAGTTCTTTCTTCCTCTTTAGAAGTGTTGTGTCTAAGGCATTAGTGAAGGATGCCAAAAGGTTCAAGACGAAGGCATTAGTGAAAGGTGTCGAACGTCCGTGTCAAAGGCATTAGTGAAGGATGCCAAAAGGGTCAAGTTGAAGGTATTAGTGAAAGGTGCTAAAAGATCATGTCAAAGGAATTAGTGAAAGATGCCAAGGGTGTACAATCGATATGGTGCATCGATGTACAAATATAGATAGGTTGTGTCCAAGGATATTGATATCCTTGATGATGTTGTAATAAGGAGTGGGTCTTCTTTGGGATAGGTGTTATGTAGTATTTGGTAGTAGTTCCTCCTTTGTAATGGAACTCGGTATCTAGCCTTGTACTGGATAAAGTGTAGGCGACGTTGTGATAGGTTTGATTCTACCTCGTGGAAGAACCCGGTGTCTAGCCTTGTACCAGATAAAGAGTAGGCGACGTTGTGAAGGCTTCTCCGCCACAAGGAGTTTGTGTTGTGTAGTGATTACGAACTCTCGAGTAGGTGAATCGGGGAGTGGAGTAGGGCAAGGAAGGTGTCCTTGTAGCCGAACCACTATAAATACTCACGTTGTGGTTTTGTGCTTCTTACTCTTTATCTTTGCTTTATTTGTTTATATGCTTATCTATCAACATCCAACACACACGTTTAAATAGATTGACATAAGTCGATCTAAATAGTTTAAAACCAAGTTTTAATCGGTAAAACTATTCAACCCCCCTTCTTGTTTTCCGCAGATTGAATAGACATTTTGGATAATCACATTCAGTTGGTGCAGTTATTTAGAACAGCACGAAATAAGTTGGAAGACCGTGACATACCAGAGTTTAAACTAAGGCTCTTTGGTGTAGTTTGTTCGAAAGAATATGAGCTACCAGCAGGTGATTCTATTGGTGCTATAGTCTTTGAAGGTGTTCCAAATAGCGAAACTAATTACGACGTTGTCATTGAGCCGCACGGAGGCGATCAACAATGAATTAATAAGCTACACCTTTCTTATATGTCACTTCATTTCCCACTGCTCTTTGTTTATGGTGAAGAGGGATACCATTTGGGTCTTAAATTACTTGATGTAGCAGGCGAGGCACCTGAAAAAGACAAACAAATGACGAAGAAGATGTACTATGCGTACCAGATACATGATCGGTTTAACGAATATACAGTATTAACAAGAAGTGGAAGGCTATTTCAAGAATATGTGATCACGACATTTGCAGCATCGAGCAACAACGAATTGATTTTATAAGAAAGAAACAAAATGACATAAGGAATGAACTGCTTGCAGGCTTACAAGATGCGATTGCACGAGGTGATACTAACGGTTCGAATGTAGGCAGCAGAATAATATTACCAGCATCATTTACCGGAGGACCAAGATATATGTACAATCACTACTTGGATGCTCTTGCTATTTGTAGAGTCCATGGCAATCCATCGTTCTTTATTACATTTACATGTAATGTCAATTGGCCTGAAATTCAAGAATACATGCAAGAATTTCCGAATATCACAGCCGCAGATAGGCCATATATTGTTGACCGAGTATTTGAACACAAAATACATGAACTTGTAAGCTTTCTTAAAGAGAATAGTAGAAGCAGGTAATATGTATGTTATTAATACAAATAAACCGTAAAAACGTTTATTAATATTTTGCGATCTCTTTGTGTTTTGTTGATAACAAATATAATGTTATCTTAAGTGCAATTATAAGGATACATGTCATTTTTGTAAAGTATTTACATATAGCCATTTTAATACAAAAATATTGTAATTAATTATTTGTTGTAATAGTTTATTAGGATGGGTAAAAACCACAACCCATGGACCATAACCCATGGATCATAACCCATACCAAGTTGGCTAGATACAATGTATACTTTAGATACATTGAATCTAAGGAAAACCATAGACCAACCCATAACCCATGACCCATAACCAAAAACCCATGGGCAAAGAGGCGTCCACGGATCCCTAGGATTACACTAGACGGATCCCAGTGGGAGGGATCCGTGGGATACGGGAAGCGATGGCGAAAGTGCCTATAAATAGAGAGCCATTTCTTCATTCTAACTCACCCTCTTCTTACTAAATCTCTCAAACACTCTCATTCTCTTCTAACATATAGATAACTTGATCTAGAGTTGTTCTTCTTTCTTTCTTTAGTGATTCTCATATAGATCCTTCTCAAGGCGAGATCATGAGCATTCTTCAAGTCATCAAGCAAGGGTCCTTGATTGATTTGTTCCTCATAAGATTCACATGCGAAGATCTTGTATTTGATATTTCACATATTTGTTGTGTAATAGTCGTGTTGGTTTGGTCCACCGTGTTACGGACTCGGTATTTAGCTTTGTGGGAAAAGGTGTAAGCAACGTTGTGAAGGCTTCTCCGCCATGAAGGAGTTTGTTGACATAGTGCTTGAACTCTCGAGTAGGTGACTCGGGGAGTGGAGTAGGAAAGGAAGGTTTCCTTGTGGCGAACCACTATAAATCGGTTGTGTCATTTCTATCCCTTAACTTTACTTTATTTACTTGCTTTATCATTAGATCTATACTTTACGTACATCCATAATATCTCACATATTAACGAATCTAAAGTTTTGAAACTAACTTTAAATTGGCAAAACTATTCAACCCCCTTCTAGTTTTCCACAATTGGTATCGAGCTAAGTTTATAAAAGTTTTAAAGTAAACCGTATTTTAAAAACTTTTCGATCACTATGGGTTACGAAAATTACAAGGAAGGGCAATCTATGCAACGACCACCACTACTTGAAACTAATGGTTTTATATATTGGAAAAATAGATTCGAAATATATGTGAAGTCTAAATATATTGATCTTTGGTACATTATTGTTGAAGGCGATTTTGAGGCTACCTCAAAAGATGATAAAGGAAATTTAGTTAACATACATCATGATAAACTAAATGATGAAATGAAGAAAAAGCTTTCTAAAAATAGTGAAGCTAAAATGGTTTTATATAATGCTTTACCTAAAAAGGAATTCGAAAGAATTTCTATGCTTAAAACCTCTAAAGAAATTTGGAATTCTTTAGTTGTAACTCATCAAGGTAATCAACAAGTTAAAAATAATAAAATTGATTTATTTGTTCATATGAACAATTTTCAATATCGGATGAGGAAACTATAGATCATTCATTTGCTAACTTTAATACTATTATTACATATTTACAAGCACTTGATGAATCTTTTTCTAGCCGTAACCATGTTATAAGATATTTAAGGGCGCTTCCATCTAAGTGGAGATCCAAGGTGGCAATCGAAGAGTCAAAGATTTGACAATCCTCGCCCTTGATGAACTCATAGGCAACTTAAAAGTCTACGAGCTTGTCCTTGCTAAAGACTCAAAGCCTCAAAGGTGAAAGAGAAACACAAATCTCTTGCCCTTAAAGCCAAAAAGGCTTCACGATGAAGAACTCCTCTTGAGTATTGACGACGAGAGTGCGCTATGGCGGTAAGGGACTTTAAAAGTTCTTTAGAAGAAAGGAAGATACATCAAACAACCGTATGGCGATAAGAAAGGATTTCGGAAAAGCAAAGAGGACGAAAGCCAAAAGATGATCGTACTTGCTTTAAGTGTGGGGACCCAAACCACTTTATTAGTAAGTGTCCCAAACGGGATGATCAAAAGGTGTTAAATGCGGCACGTGGGGAATGAGCGACGAGGAGGACGAAGAAATTTGTCTCATGGCAAATGACGAGGTATGTCACGAATACTATAGTAGCTCATCATTTGATGACGACTCATTGCATAATGAATATGACAAACTATGCAATATTAGCTTAAAACTAATTAACAAAAACAAGCTTTTAAAAAGTCAAAACCAACGTTTAGATAAAGAAGTCATAGAATTAAAAGCAAAACTAAAACGTTTAGAAAAGGGTAAAATAGCAAGTGGTGAATGTGAACTTTGGGTTCAACTTCAAACACTAGTTGATCAACTAGATTCTAAAAATGATAGAATCAGTACGAACACTTTAGATATGATATTAGATAGTGTTAAAACCGGAAACAACCAAAAAGGTTTAGGTATTCAACAACTTGATCCATCAACTAGTGAAAGCAAAGAAACACAATTTGTTAAGGCACTAGAAAAATCAGCCACTGTTGTGGCGGATCCCACGGATCCCATCAAGGGAACCGCTAGTGTTAAGCCGAGGATGCGTGGGTCTGCTGTAGCAGCAAGCGATGGTAATAACGTAGCTTCCTCATCTAGAACCGGGTTTGTTATTGTTAATAGGAAGAAACCAACTCATGTCACCACTAGACAACCACCTCCAAAATATAATCCTACTTTTGCAAGAAACAAAGCTCAATATTTCTCAAAATCTAATCCATCTAGGAGACCTAATATATTCGTCAAGACCTAATCAATCTTTCTCAAAATCTAATCCATCTAGGAAATTCAAGAATACATGCAAGAATTTCCGAATATCACAGCCGCAGATAGGCCATATATTGTTGACCTAGTATTTGAACACAAAATACATGAACTTGTAAGCTTTCTTAAAGAGAATAGTAGAAGCAGGTAATATATATGTTATTAATACAAATAAACCGTAAAAACATTTATTAATATTTTGCGATCTCTTTGTGTTTTGTTGATAACAAATATAATGTTATCTTAAGTGCAATTATAAGGATACATGTCATTTTTGTAAAGCATTTACATATAGCCATTTTAATACAAAAATGTTGTAATTAATTATTTATTGTAATAGTTTATTAGGATGACCATAACCCATGGATCATAACCCATACCTAAGTTGGCTAGATACAATGTATACTTTAGATACATTGAATCTAAGGAAAACCCATGGACCAACCCATAACCCATTACCCATAACCAAAAACCCATGGGCGAGAGGCGTCCCACGGATCCTAAATTACACTAGAGCGGATCCCAGTGGGAGGGATCCGTGGGATCCGGGCGTGGCGAAATGCCTATAAATAGAGAGCCATTTCTTCATTCTAACTCACCCTCTTCACTAAATCTCTCAAACACTCTCATTCTCTTCTAACATATAGATCACTTGATCTAGAGAGTTGTTCTTCTTTCTTTCTTTAGTGATTCTCATATAGATCCTTCTAAGGCGAGATCACGAGCATTCTACAAGTCATCAAGCAAGGGTCCTTGATTGATTTGTTCCTCCATAGATTCTGTAGCGAAGATCTTGTATTTGATATTTCACATATTTGTTGTGTAATAGTCGTGTTGGTTTGGTCCAGTATTACGGACTCGGTATTTAGCTTTGTACCGGAAAAGGTGTAAGCAACGTTGTGAAGGCTTCTCCGCCAAGTGAAGGAGTTTGTTGACATAGTGCTTGAACTCTCGAGTAGGTGACTCGGGGAGTGGAGTAGGGCAAGGAAGGTTTCCTTGTAGCCGAACCACTATAAATCGGTTGTGTCATTTCTATCCCTTAACTTTACTTTATTTACTTGCTTTATCATTAGATCTATACTTTTTCTACATCCATAAGATCTCACATATTAACGAATCTAAAGTTTTTCAAAACTAACTTTAAATCGGCAAAACTATTCAACCCCCCCCCCCTTCTAGTTTTCCACATATGTTACAAATAAAACTAACTTTTCAGGAATAACACATTAAATAAATACTGACTATGATCTTACATATTGCAGTTTTGTATCTTTGTCGAGTTCAAAGCGCGGCTTGCCGCATTGTCATTACTATTGTGGGTCAAAGAAACTTCGTGTATCCACATACGAAGACATTGACATATGCGTATGTGCGAAATTCCGGATCCAGCGTATGATCCTGAAGGCCATCGAGATGTCTCAGAGTTCATGCTACATGGCCCGTGTGGGTTATTGAATAAATATGCTCCTTGCATGAAACAAAGTGACGAATGTACCTAGAATTTCCCAAAGCCATATTCTGAAAATACTTTCATCGACAAAAAGGGTTTTTGACACTATCGAAGAAGAAATATAGGCATAACAACATTGAAGAAGGACATCCAATGGATAACAATTATGTTGTTCCATACAACATGTCACTATCTATGCGTTTCTATGCACACATTAAAGTCGAATATTGCGAATGGGCGATGCTAATAAAGTATCTTTTAAATACATTTCAAAAGGCATAGATCGGATAGTTACACATGTTACAAGATCGGTTGGCACATGAGAATCGACAAACAATCATGCAACGATACAAATAGGCGAGATCAAGAACTTCCAAGATGCACATTATATAGGCCCACATGAAGCATGTTGGAGAATTCTTGGCTATGTACATTACGAGATATTAATTTGTTCGGATACTATCGATGCATCTTGAAAACATGGAGCGCATCAGTCGAGCGGGCAAAATTTACAAGTAATTATCGATAATGACTTGACAAAAGAACAACACCGGCGAATGGCTGAGCTAAAGCAGGCATTCATCGATGGCCACCATTTAACATATTTAAACTTTCCAAAAGAGTTTGTTTGGTATGATCTGATAAATATTGGCAACGTAGGAAACATAGAAATAAGCGGATCTATTGGGCGTCTCACATACATACATCCTACCGCGGTGATTTGTTTTACTTACGAATGTTGCTCATCACCAAAAGGTGAAAATCGTTTGGCACATTCGCACGATTAACGATCAAGTATACCCCACAAATAGGGTTGCATGTGAAGCCATTGGTTTGCTAAGCGCGATCAAGAATGGAACATGGTTATGTACGAGTCATCCTTAATAGCGACAGTACCCAAATGCAAGACCTCTTTGTCGAGATCCTTATCTTCTGCGATGTTTCAAACCCGGTTGCATTATTTCAAGCATTTGCAAACAATATGGCGGAGGATATTCCACCAATCGCCGCGCAAATGTTACACACACCGAAATACACATAATAGAAGATGAACTACAAGGAGGTATTCTTTTCGAGCTTGAAGCACGAGTTGGTTTCTATGGAAAATCACTAAAGACTTTGGTATACAACTCTTGCCACGCCAACTAAAATCCTAAACAATAGAGCAATTATGGAAGAAAGGAATTATGATATTCGGATGCTACAAAGAGAAAGCGAGTTAGTGCACGAGTTAAATGCGAGCAGTGTCATCTTCAAAAGAGTCATGCATGCGGTCGGTGACAAACAACAAGAGCTTATATTTGTATCTGACCACGGGGCACAGGTAAAACTTTCCTTTGGAAGACTATAATCCACACACTTAGAGCACAACAAAAATAGTATTAACGATAGCATCTTGGTATTGCCGCTTTGCTCTTACCTTGAGACGTCTGGCTCATTCAAGGTTCAAATTACCACTAAATTTGACTAATGAAACAATCTATAGTATAAAGAAGAACACTCGGTTGGCTAAGTTACTAAAGGAAGCAGATCTTATCATATGGGACGAGCTATGAGCGACTTGAAATGCTTTGAAACCTTTGGATCGTACATTCGAGAGATATACTTGATTGTCCACAACATCTATTTGGGAACAAACCAATAATGTTGGGTGGAGACTTTAGGAAAAGCGTTACATGTAAAGAAAAAGCAACTAAGCAACAAATTGTTGCATCTTCTATTAGAATCGTACCTATGGCCATACTTTGATGTTATCTCACTCAAACAAAATATGAGACTCCAACAACAAGGCATGTCTAATCAACAAAAGAAGAGGCGCAATTATTTTACGAGTGGTTATTGCAAGTGGGCAATGGTGAAATTGGAGAACGGATGCGATGACTAAGATAACGTATCTTGGATTCATATACGGATGCATCTTGAATTCACGATAACGACACAACAATTTGAGACTTATAAGCTTCATTTATGACAATGAAAGCTTACAAAGGGCAACAGATGAGTCATTGCAAGAAGGCTATTGTATGTCCGAAAATGAAGCGCATATGTGCTAAATTCCAGAATTCTAGATATGTTACACGGAAATACTTGTAGTTACAAGAGCTTTGATCAAGACACACCTAAAACAAATGACGGAGGTGCAACAGAGCTACTGTATCCTACAGAGTATCTCAACATGCTCTCTTTCTCAGGGTTACTGCCACATGATCTTATACTTAAAATAGGTGCACCAATAATGCTGCTAAGGAATCTTAATTTAGCGAGCGGATTATGTAATGGCACACGAATGATTGTCACTCAAACCTTTACCAATATCATTGAAGCAAGAATCATCACACGGGGTCTAATGTCGCATGAAAGTCTTTATCCCGCTTGTTGTCTTAATCAACAAAGATGATAAACTACCATGTGTGTTCAAAAGCAATTTCCATAAAGTTTACTATGCAATGACAATAAATAAGAGCTAAGGGCAATCGCTAAAAAATTGGTGTTTACCTACGAAACCTATATTTGGGCACGGAAACTATATGTTGCGTTATCAGATCAATATCTCCTCAAGGCCTCAAAATGTTAATAAAAAAAACAACGAGTAGATTCAAACACAACTAAAAACATAGTCTACCGAGATTTCTTAAACAAAATAGCACCCTTGAGTTTTCATTACGATGTCTTTCAACTAATTTTTTTGTCTCTTTTTATTCATGCGAATAGTTAATAATCTAGGACACATATATGCATCCACTTATGCTTCATTTTACGATGTCGTTTCTACTAACCTTTTATTTTGTAAGACACATGCATGCATTCACTAACATTTATTTGTTTATAGTTGTTACTGATAACATCAAATAGTCCTGAATATTAAGTGTCAATTTCCCCCGATAATGCTCGTATTTTATATCATTTATATGGATTTACGCTTATTTTCCTTTATATTTCACTTTCAGGTAAATTACGAGCATTGGAGCTAAAGAGACGCGGATTGGAGAGTTTATTGAAGATATATGATAGTATGCTCATTTTGAAGATGTTACGGCGTAACTCCTCTCACATTACGCCATAACGAGCGTGGCTCGGAAAACCAACTCAGCTGAAGATTACGGCGTAACTCCTCCATAGATTACGGCGTAACTAACTAGGTCAAATGAGGTTCAGCGACTCAAGCTCGCCGTAACTATTGTCCCAACTACGGCGTAACAAGGATTTATTGAAGATACGTCGTAACTCTTTCCGGATGTTACGCCGTAACCAACACTTTTAGTGCAAATTTGAACATAATGGTGTTACAACAGTAACTCTCAACTTAAATTCTGCAGTAACGGATCGGCCTATAAATACCACTCGATTTCCGGCATTTCTAATCATCCCATTTTCACACACAACATCGGTGAG
The DNA here is from genome assembly GCA_022545495.1 of Chrysanthemum lavandulifolium. NCBI lineage: Eukaryota > Viridiplantae > Streptophyta > Magnoliopsida > Asterales > Asteraceae > Chrysanthemum > Chrysanthemum lavandulifolium. Next base: position 240,488,216 of record CM040244.1, on the reverse strand, counting down.
CGTGAGTAGAAGGTTGAAGGCGGATCTTAGGAGCATCTGAGCCATCTCGAAAGGAGAAATCACTCCCCTACGATAAGCATTAGTATTTTACCTTTTCTTTACTTTCAATTCATGTATTTCGTAATGTTAAACATTGAATCGATTGTTTTAGTTAATATGAGCGGCTAAGCACCTCTGGTGCTAGCCTAGTTATGATTCATAATTGCTTTGTTTGTGTTTACATTGCTTCCGCATAATTATTTCTAGTGTATGCATGCATAGTTTGTTGGTAGCTACCCTTGTTTGGTAGTTTTGAATGGTCATAGTGGCTAGTTACTTAGGAGATATGACCAACCGACCCTAAGTAGGTAGGCCGAGTGGGAAGGGTAAGATATGACAAGCGGACGACCCTTCTTCGCTTGTGCGATTTGACCAACCGATCGGCTACCATTTGGATGAACTTAAGTCGGGGATGAGTGTTTAAGATGCTAGCGTTGGGCACTCATTATTACAAATCTTGCATGTAGAGGTACTTAATGACTTGGCTTAGGGGACTAAGAACAAGCTGGACTTTCGACGGGTCACTGACATCTCCGATGGACCTTTTGTTGATAGGTTAGGATGGGCCGACCAAATCTTTGTCCTAGCGACTTTCACCCCACTTGAGTAGTTGGAAGCAATTAAACATGAACTTAGCTTGATAGGATGAATAACTAGGTTAGCACACTTCTCCCCTATTGATCACAACCCTCGCCTCTATTTGCTTTCTTATTTTCTTGTTTTGTTAGTTAATTAATCATTTCAACCTTAAAATCTATTAAAATCGGTGACACCTAGACTTAGTTTAAATCCGTAAACATAGCTCTTGGGGCGACCTCGGTTTACCGAATACTACACTACACACCGATACAACTGCCCGTTAGTGCATTAGGGCGAGACCATAGGTATAACGAGAACTTATAAATATTAAAACACAGTCGATAAAACACGCATCAAGTTTTTGTACTGCTTCTGGGGGAGTTATATTAGGATTTTCATTAAGTCTTTCATTTGTTTTGTTTTAAAATTTTCTCAAATTCTCACGATTTCTTTTCAAGTTTCAGGTACCATGGAAGTTGTTAACATTGATGACCTCCCTCTTGAGGAATAATTGGCGTTGACAAAAGAAGAACAAGGGTCGGGGCTCGTAAGACCGGCGATTAGAGCTAATGTCCGTTTCGAGATTAAAGATCAGTTTATGAGGGAGCTTCATGCTAACCCTTTTTCAGGAAACATGGACGAAGATGCGTATGAGCACGTTGAGAATGTCTTGTAAATCGCAAGCCTTTTCAACATTCTGGGTGTGTCTCATAACGCTGTTATGCTAAGTGTGTTCCCCATGACTCTTACTCGGGCTGCAAGAAGATGGATCGAAAGATTGTCCGCCGGGTGTAACACCCCCAAAATTTGCACAGCGGAAGCGTTCGGGTCATGGGGTGCTACTCAATCAATATTCACAACATAAGGAAATAAAGAATGGAAAATTTATTCCATTTTCAAAATATAAGTTTAATTTAAGAAATAGTTTTACACCATTGTTTCAAAGTGCGGAAGTAAAGCCCATAAAAATATATGTTGTCCCATTAAAATTTGTATTAGAATGTTTGGAAACACTTGGATGCCGGTCTTGATGAATGCCATTGCCATTGCCCACGCCAAGAAGTAAACACGAGAAAAACATGCTAAAATGTCAACACAAAGGTTGGTGAGTTCATAGGTTTAAGTAATCAAGTTTTCAAGTTTGACCACGATTGCACATATAGCATCTCCGTGAATGACACTATATGAAAAAAGGCTATTACGCTAGTACCAAGTTCATACTGACCGAAACTACGACGGTGTGCATGCATCTAGAAGCATGATAAATAAAAGCCCGCAAGTGTATTTCCGGTACCCTCAATCAATACGATATGGTATCGTTCGACGTTTGCCTATCCGGTCAAACTCAAGCGGGGTGTCATCCCCAATAGATCTATTAATAATAATCGCGCCTCCCCAAAGGGAACTAACGGTAGCATATTTGGGATTCAAGATTGTTTCACGTAATAGTGTTTTCAGTTTCAGGTCTAAAAAGAGTTTTGCATGTTTCTCACCCCATAGTTTTATAAAGCAAGTAAATAAGAGTAAAAGTGGGGCTATAAACTCACCTTGATAGTACAGTAGTCTGGTTGAAAAACTAATCAAGTTGTGTGAATAAACTGCTCCGACACGCGACCTGAGTTGGTATGTCAAGTTTCAGTATGTTGTTTTCGTCCAAAACTTTATTAATACGTAATATTTTAATAATAGTACGATATGTGTTTTATCGATAATCATTAGTGAATCTTTGTGTGGAATTAGAACAACGCGTACGTTTAAATGAGAAAAATACAAATGATAGATTTTATAATTTTGAAGTCTCTTCAAAAGTTAGCGGAGAATAAGTTTTATCATATTTCATTTTTAAGGTTGTTTGATTATTAACGAGACAAGGATATCCCATATATTAATCAAGTCGATATGTATTAAAGTACATTCCGTAATAATATAATATGTTACACTTCATATTATAGTTTTAGTATTGACATTTTATACCCTCGAACTTTTATAAAATGACAATTTATACCCTCAACTTTAGTGAAATGAAAGTTTCTACCTTGGGGTTTCAAAGTGACACTTTATATCCCTTGCTTAAATATGATTTCCATTAGAGGTTCTTTTTAAAACTTATTAATTCATAATTACACTTTTTATCCCATGCATGAATTTATTTTTAAGTTTAGTCATATATATATAGTTTTAAAAATTTGGCAGACAAGCCCTCCATACATTTTCAAATTACATGCATAGTCCTTATTCTATAATATTAACTAAATTTACGATTTTGGACCAAGAAACTCCAAGTTTAACGCTTTTAACCTCCATGCATGGTTGTCGTTCGTCATAGTCCTTATTTTACAAATTTGCGTTTTGGATTCACGAAGGATGTGGCTTGTTATGGCTTATCAATATAAGATGTTTTAAGCTTAATAATAAGTTGTGAAGGCTTATTGGCTTAATATTTAGCTTATAAGCTTTACGAGGCCTTTAAGGTGCGTTTGGTTTTGTGCTTGCGACCAAAAGAAAAGGGAGAAGCAAAGTGAGCTCTCGCGGGAATTTTGGCCAAAGTCTAGTGGCTTTCTAAACCTTGTTAGGAGCTTATTTAGGTATCCAAAACGTTCGGCTTATGGCTTATAGCGTATGGGTTTCGCGAGAACTCTAATTGATATCAAACGTTAAGTTTGAAGGTTTAATAAATTTACGTTAACGAATTAACGTAAAGTGGCAAATAAAAGTTAAAAACTCTTATACTTGACATATAGGGATGTTTATTTGAAATAAACATAAGGCATGTTGGTGTCGGTTCGCGTGCGAGCAGTTTAGTAAGAATGTGAGTTAAATCACATCAACTAGTCGTTATGAACTAATAACATTAAAAAAAATTATGTAGAAAATGGATTATATTAATTTAGTGCAAAGTGAAATTTTACCGGTGGTTCTGATACCTACCCTTAAAAGAAACCACGTCCTCGTGGTTTAAGATCACGAGAATCGTCGAGGTCGTCTGATGACGAGATGTGAGTATATATGCTTAAAACATGTCGTGGGAAAAGGTGCTAGTCGTTCAAGAAAGATTTGGTGACATGAGGCGATAAGTAAAAAAGATAAAGGATTCATTAAGCGAAATATTCGAATACAACACGGTTACATAAAAGAGTACAATAGATAAGAAACTTAAAGGAATGCAATCTAAGAGGCGGAGAATTTCTTTGTTGTCGTCGAGTTTAGATAGTGTTGAAGTTGATCTTGGCTCTTCTTTTCTCCAAGGAAATAAGCTCTTCCTCGAAATGGTTCAATCTTAGCTTTTCCATTCGATCCCTTAGATTGGGACACTCATTCTTGTAGTTTCCTCGTTCTCCACACCGAAGCAAGTTATGTTAGCAAGATCCTTTGACTTGCAATCCTTGGTCATGTGCCAAATCTTACGGAAGTTGCGACATTTCACGAGACACCGACCAACGTGGTGGAGTTCACATCGGTTGCATAAAGGGTGCTTCCCTCATAACCCTTCTTCTCTACATTCCAGTGAGCGGACCTTAGCTACCTCTTGCCTCTTGTTTTGATTGTTGTTGTTGTCTTTGGGTTATCACCCGGTTCCGCTTGTTGTTATATGTTGCTTGGTGGCATCCTCAATCACTTGATCCATTAACTTGTTTGACACTTCAATAGTCTCGTGAAGGTCGGTGACCTGGAGGTAGTCACATTTCCTTGATAGATGGGTAGCCCTCAGATGTATCGCTCTATCAAGCGAGCCTCGGTTGATACCATCTCCGGGCATAGCATGGCTAACTCTTGGAAACATTGATTGTAGAATGCCATATCGGTGCCGCTTCGCGAGGTTCGAATTGACCTCCGACTTCTTGATTTCATTGCGAGGCAATATTTCTTTAGCACCATATCCTTGCATTCTTCCCAAGGCAAGGCATAAGCGACATCAATGCTGCGGACTTGAGTAATTATTCCACCAAGTTAAGGCAACCTCTTGAAAAGTGAGCAGGCAAACTTCACTCTATCTTCATCTTTGCAGTTGCAGATTCTGAACACAGTTTCGGTTTTTCAAACCATCTGGTCAACACAACAGCTCCCTCTGTCCCATTATAACCGCTTGATCATACGATTCGGAACTCCTTATCGATGCGGCCGTGTTTGTTACCAGTAGGCCTAGAAGTTCCGGCATCGATGGTTGAGTTGTTCGTATTCATCGCAGCTAGCGCTGTTGCCACTCGCTCATTGACCAATTGATCAATCATAGCTTGATCCATAGGAGGTGGGTTTGGCGGACCCGGCGAGGAGCGGAGGCGGGGAGTGGGAGTAGCGGCGGGTCGGCCATGGGTGATTCTTGTTGACTTTCTCCTAGCCATCTTCTATGATACAAGAGAAGACGATAATTGAGTATAGAATATAAGGAATAGTATCGTATGGGGTATGAAAGATACGTATGAGTGAAATAAAAGGATGTGACCAATGACAGAGGTGGTTTAAATATATGTGTGAAAATAACATAAATCAAGTAGTTGTATGTTACATAAAGAAATAACATAGAAGCGATTATGGAAGCATAGCATAATGCGATCTTGTAATAGTGGGCATGTTACAGCAGTTTAACATGAAGTGGTATCGAGCATAAGCATTAGTAGTCTCTACACTCTCTTTAAAATAATTATTCCTTAATTTCATTCGGTTTGTTACATCAACATTATTCTCATTTAAACTTAGCGACCAATCAAACAAGAACAACCTTAAAGTTTAAATGCGAGTTAATTAAGAAACTTAATAACTTTGAGAAATAATTAATTTAATTCAAATGAGCTTATAATAACCTAAAATACGGTAGTAACACATAGCACGACTACATCGTGTAACGATGAGCAAGGCATGGCGGACATTGGCGGTAGTGGCGGTGTTGAAGTGTTTTAGGAAAATTTGGTTATAGTTTAGGTTTTGAAAAATACCTAATTCTCTATAACCTTGGCTCGATACCAATCAGTAACACCCCAAAATTTGCACAATGAGCGTTGGGTCATGGGGTGCTACTCAATCAATATTCACAACACAAGGAAATAAAGAATGGAAAATTTATTCCATTTTCAAAATATAGATTTAATTTAAGAAATAGTTTTACACCATTGTTTCAAAGTGCGGAGTAAAGCCCATAAAATATATGTTGTCCCATTAAAATTTGTATTAGAATGTTTGGAAACACTTGGATGCAGGTCTTCAATGAATGCCATTGCCATTGCCAGCAAGAAGTAAACACGAGAAAAACATGCTAAAATGTCAACCAAAGGTTGGTGAGTTCATAGGTTTAAGTAATCAAGTTTTCAAGTTGGACCACGGTTGCACATATAGCATCTCCGTGAATGACACTATATGCAAAAAGGCTATTACGCTAGTACCAATTTCATGCGACCGAAACTACGACGGTGTGCATGCATCTAGAAGCATGATAAATAAAAGCCCAACAAGTGTATTTCCGATCGCTCAATCAATACGATATGGTATCGTTCGGCGTTTGCCTATCGGTCAAACTCAAGCGGGGTGTCATCCCAATAGATCTATTCATAACAATCGCACCTCCCAAAGGAACTAACGGTAGCATAGTTGGGATTCAAGGTTGTTTCACGTAATAGTGTTTTCGGTTCGGGTCTAAAAGAGGTTTGCATGTTTCTCACTCATAGTTTTATAAAGCAAGTAAATAAGAGTAAAAGTGGGGCTATAAACTCACCTTGATAGTACGATGAGTCTGGTTGAAAAACTAATCAAGTTGTGTGAATAAAGCGCTCGACACGCGACCGAGTTGGTATGTCAAGTTTCGATTATGTTGTTTTCGTCAAAACTTTATTAATCGTAATATTTTAATAATAGTACGATATGTGTTTTATCGATAATCATTAGTGAATCTTTGTGTGGAATTAGAACAACGCGACGTTTAAATGAGAAAATACAAATGATAGATTTTATAATTTTGAAGTCTCTTCAAAAGTTAGCGGAGAATAAGTTTTATCATATTTCATTTTAAGGTTGTTTGATTATTAACGAGACAAGGATATCCCATATATTAATCAAGTCGATATGTATTAAAAGTACATTCCCGTAATAATATAATATGTTACATTTCATATTATAGTTTTAGTATTGACATTTTATACCCTCGAACTTTTATAAAATGACAATTTATACCCCTCAACTTTAGTGAAATGAAAGTTTCTACCTTGGGGTTTCAAAGTGACACTTTATATCCCTTGCTTAAATATGATTTCCATTAGAGGTTCTTTTTGTAACTTATTAATTCATAAACACTTTTTATCCCCATGCATGAATTTATTTTTAAGTTTAGTCCTATATATATATAGTTTTAAAAATTTGGCAAGACAAGCCCTCCATGCATTTTTCAAATTACATGCATAGTCCTTATTCTATAATATTAACTAAATTTACAATTTTGGACCAAGAAACTCCAAGTTTAACGCTTTTAACCTCCATGCATGGTTGTCGTTACGTACATAGTCCTTATTTTACAAATTTGCGTTTTTGGATTCACGAAGGATGTGGCTTGTTATGGCTTATCAATATAAGATATTTTAAGCTTAATAATAAGCTGTGAAGGCTTATTGGCTTAATATTTAGCTTATAGGCTTTTACAGCCCTTTAAGGTACGTTTGGTTTTGTGCTTGCGACCAAAAGAAAAGGGAGAAGCAAAGTGAGCTCTCGCGGGAATTTTGGCCAAAGTCTAGTGGATTTCTAAACCTTGTTAGGAGCTTATTTAGGTAGCCAAAACGTTCGGCTTATGGCTTATAGCTTATGGGTTTCGCGAGAACTCTAATTGATATCAAACGTTAAGTTTGAAGGTTTAATAATTGTACGTTAACGAATTTACGTAAAGTGGCAAATAAAAGTTAAAAACTCTTATACTTGACATATAGGGATGTTTATTTGAAATAAACATAAGGCATGTTGGTGTCGGTTCGCGTGCGAGCAGTTTAGTAAGAATGTGAGTTAAATCACATCAACTAGTCGTTATGAACTAATAACATTAAAAAAAAATTATGTAGAAAATGGATTATATTAATTTAGTGCAAAGTGAAATTTTACCAGTGGTTACACCGGGGCAGTTGATACATGGGCTCTACTAAAAAAGCACTTCATCCAAAGATATTGTCCTCCGTCGAAGATATCTAATCGACTCATGGAGATTCATAATTTCAAGCAAGATGACGATGAAGCGTTGTATCAAGCACGGGATAGATACAACGATCTCCTCTAAGTGTCCTACACATGATCTAAATCGGTGTTGCAAAACAAGGCCTACAAGGCCGATTAATCGCCGATTAGGTCTTTGCAAGGCCACCAACCTTTCGATTTATGTAAATCGGTCAACCGTGGTCAATGGTTGTCAATGACGGTTAATGGTGGTCAAACTTGTGAAAACCTTCATATCTTCTTGAAAATACTTAAAACTACCCATACAATTGTTTGAATAACTTATGGTCATTGTTTATATCTATTACAAGATGTTTTTCAAGAAAAATATTGCTGAAAATACATAAACTTGTCGAAAATACCTAAAACTTGTCGAAAATACCTAAAATTTGCCGAAAATACTAAAAACTTATCGGAAATGCCAATCGGATTAATCACCGATTAATCCCGCCTAGACCGATTACAAGCTACAGGGAGGTCGACCACCCGACTACCGATTCGCGATTTTTGCAACATTGATCTAAATAACCAGCAAAAGGTCAACATCTTTTACAAAGGAATCAACGTGACTACAAGGCAGACGTTGGACTACCAAGGACCAATTCGAGCAAGACTCTATTCTAGCGATTGAAGCCATCCAAAAATGGCGATAACTCCCAAAAATGGCACGATGGAGTAGCAAAGAAGTCTGGCGGAGTCTTGATGGAATTGCCACCATCACTTACAAGCTAGAAAATGCTGGTCGGGATATGCTCAAGCTGAGAGAAAGTGTTCATGCCATCCAAGTAGGTTGCGAAAGCTGCGGAGGAGGACACCTCGCCAAATATTGTCCTCACCTTAACGAAGAAAGCACAATCGAAGAAGCTAAATATGGAGAAAATCGACCGTTTTATGGGGAAAATCAGAATAGTAATGGCTATCGTGGAGGACCTGCTGGAAATTACAACCGTGGGCCTTATGGAGAGAAAAGGCCCAATATTGAAGAGACCATAAACAAATTTCTGGAAACCTCAGCCCAAAGAAAAAAGGAACAAGATGAATGGCTAAAAGAATTCCAAGAAAACACTGATAGAAGTCTCTCCAATCACGACACAACCCTAAAAAACCATGAAACAATGGTGGAAAAACTTAGTGAGAAGGTAAGGAAAAATAACACTAAACCAGAGGGGACAAAACCTATGATGGAATGCAAGGCCATCTTTGTTGATGAAGATTCAAAGTTACAAGTCGATTCTCCCACCAGAAAATCGGTTACGAATGAAAATTCTGGCGAACGTGATCAGTTACGCCGTAACACTTCTGACGAGTGACGGCGTAACTATGGTTTAGAAAACGATCGGGGCATTATGAAAGAACTTGATGCTGATGACAGGAGAGAGTTACGCCGTAACCAAATATCCGAGTTACGGCGTAACTGGGATACGTGGTCCAACAAATTTCTTGATGTAGATGAATCAGGGACGCAGGTTGTTAACGGATGGTCCAATGATATTAATTTATGCCCTCAATCTCCATCTAAAAGGAAGTATCACTGGTGTAAGAAAATTCCTGTAGCTAATGGGGAATGGTACTATCTATAGGCTTCATGCGATCCTCGGAACGAAATTTGTGATGGAGGAATCGATAAGGATAGGGTCAAAGATAAAAAATTCATGTGGCCTGCATATACTGATGAAGAAAGATTAGAAAAGCTCTCATTTGAAGAAGAGGAGGAACCACCCATTAGGCACTGTTGCACTCCAATAACTATCACTGATGACGAGTCCACAGGAGCATGACCTACATGCAATCCTTTCCGCGAGTATTGCAACGGGGGTGGTAAGATGAAAGATGAGGAATGGACATGCCCGCATGAGCTTGAAAGACATGACATTAAGTTTGGAGATTTATCTTTCGATGATAAAACCTGGTCAGTAAAACCTGCATCAGTTACTTACAGAACCGCTATGCTTATACGACTTACTTACGATTTTTACTTCATTATCAATCTGATACACATTTTATTGTATTTTGATTCCCTACAGACAAATAGCATATAGTTTTGAAATCATATCAACCACAACATCTACAGGAAAATCCATTGCAGTCCAGCAAGAACCTATCAGCTTAGAAAGTCTCAAGGCAACGGATCTTGACAAATGCATCCACGCGAAAGTATATCGCAAATGGACAGTAACAAACAAGGCATCCAAACCAGCACTCTATTGCTCCACGCTACTTGATAAACATGTACGTATTTCTATTTTAATTATTCTATCACAATAGCGCAGTAAAGTGTAGTCTAACTAAAGTTTAAAAAATAACTGCACAGAACAAAACAACAAACTGTAAAAACGCCAATCATAACTATTACTTTCACAATTTTTCACGGGGGCGCTATCAAGCAAATATAAATTTCGTGAAAAGAGCGATTCATCGAGCTTGAGCTAAACAAAACATATCAAATTCTTGGATGATTTTAGGATAATAAAGGATGGATGCAAGCAGGTTCCACCCACTTTCACTGCAATCGGAAGATACACAAACATTCACCCTATACCGGACTCAAGATTTGAGCACATTAATTCACCTTTGTTCCATATCTTGATCTTTATTCAAAAGTAGACCAAAAGGAAGGAATGTTGACAGGTACATAACCTAAAACCTATCTAAGCTACGTACAAAAACAAACTTCAAACTAAATATTCCTGTTTATAATACCTTAACATTATGCAATAATAAATAATAACAAATATATGAATTAATATTCCTGGTCATGATACTTTTATAATATCTACTAAGAAAATTCTTTTGGCTGATGTTTTCTATTCACAGACTATATTGGTTGTGTCGAATATATAACTGAATTGCTACACTCAACAAAAGATGGCAAAACCGTATATTGGAGAGACATTGGAATACAAAATCTTGAGTAAGTAGTATTCAAGTTCTACTAGAATTTAACCATTAAAATAATCACAACTAACGATTTTTTTTTTCACATAGTGGCTTTAGCGTGAGGTTTACTTTATGAAGCCAAGAAGCTCATACCTTTAACGTGAATGAATACGAAAAAACTGAAAAGCCAACAGTTATAGCAGTTACCTCATGTTTAGTAAATAACTACGCAGTTAAGCTACACACACTACACTTTGTCCCACCGCTAATATGCTAATACACAGATATATACATCGCTTTTTGTAAGGTTGCAACTTTCAAGTACATCAGCAACAACATACTACTTCAATCCAGACATAGCAGAAACAACTGAAATATGCAATGTGTAAGCACTAAATAATAAATACAAATACCAACTATGGACACTAAAAAACAATAAATTACATACCGTGATTGCATATAGGTACAACATTTTTCTTGAACCGCCAAAAATATCAAATGTTCAGTACCAACGCCATTCAAATCCAGAACAAGAAAAAAAGGAACCAAGTAACCATTGCAGACCTACTGCAAGAAAATCCAGAACACCAAAAGGTATACGTTCAACCTTGCAAAATTATTGTAACACTACAACTTTCGTTCTAATGCCAATTCTATTAATGCGAGCGTAAGATTTCTCGTGTATTTAATCGTTGGAAGAATTAATACCAAGCGACCATGGTTTTACAACGGTGTCCTACATGCAAACAAAGCGTAACCCAACGCTACCCACATGCTCAGTGCCAATAACCGGGTTCAAAATATGAACTAATCTACAGGTTATTGCATACCCACTAGCATATAAAATAACAAATTGTCTACAATATGTTTATACTTCTACCTATTTACTTCCAACAACTATATCAAAAACTTACGAATACCCAATTAACTACTACCATAGGTGTTGCTTCAAAGCACTTATCTACGACAACACCGGCGAATTAATGCTGGCATGTTTTAGCGATGAAGCGTACATAATAGTGCCAGAATGTAATGTGGTTATGCAGAAACTAGAGGACAAGGATCCATACAAGCCTCCGCCTGAACTCATTGCATTGGAAGGAACCACACACATATTTCACTACACTACGGGCGAGCACAAAAGAAAAAAATACTTTTCTCGACAAAGCTTGGGGCATTACACCAATGCTCATAGAAGGGCCTCATATAGAGACATCAAGTTCAGAGGATATTACTACACCAATTGATACTCCACATAAAACAAACAAACAACCACAAGAAATAGAGACCATGGCGACACCACGGACACCATCACTGATTCAAGCAAAACATCAACATCAAAGAGCGAAAAGAAGACTACGACCCATGAGCCGCTATTCCAACTTACAACAAGTGAAACAGTCGTACCAACTTCTAAGAAATCAAAGCATGATGCTTAGTAACCCATATATGGTCATGTAGCTATTGGTACCACCAATACGAACGTATCCGTAATAACTTAACTATGACTACTGTCCCTTTTGCAACATTATCTATATAGTATTAGACATGTAACTGTAATCTTTTGTAGACAATAATCCAGCAATGCATATCGCAAATGACATTTGCTAATTACATTTCACACACCTTTTGTTTCAACCTAAGATTCTAGCCAATGTATATATTATTAGCAAACGGCATTTGATGTTCGTATCTAGCAAGTTATTTAACAACAAACATACAGCAAAAAAATACTCCAACCTTTGCACCATATCCCTACATCAAATTAAGCAGCAACAAATATTCACAATGCTAAACAAGATCCTAACATGAGTAAAAAAATAACATAAACATAACAACACATTACTAAACATCTAATATATATATATATATATATATATATATATATATATATATATATATATATATATATATATATATATATATATATATATATATATATATATATTAATGGTAGGGTTAAAATGAAAAGTTTCTTATAATCAAAAGAATGAGAATGCATGTGGAGGTGACATGTGTCACCTTTGCCACATCACCATGCCATGTCATGTCACATGTGTCACCCCACCCCACCCCGAAAAATAATTTTTCCGCCAAAAAAATTTTTTGGGCAAAATTTTTTTCATAAAAAATTTTTTGCATCACGGTTTAAAAATCGCGCATCACAATCATAATTTTGATGCGGTAACTTATAATCTTAATGCACTAAAATCATGATTATGATGCAATAACTTTATAACCGTGTCGATAACTTATAACCTTAATGCACTAATAAATTTTGGTGCATCTTTATTATAAGTTCTTGCATCATAGTTATGATTAAGTGCATCAACTATGATCACTAAAATCAAGGTTATAACCTTAATGCACTAAAATCTTGATTGTGATGCAGTAACTTTATAACTGTGATGCAGTAATTTATAACCTTAATGCACTAAAATCGTAATTGTGACGTAGTAACATATAACCTTAATGCACTAATAAGTTTTGGTGCATCTTTATTATAAGTTACTGCATCATAGTTAATAGTTAAGTGCATCAAGTATGATGCACTAAAATCAAAGTTATAACCTTAATGCACTAAAATCAAAGTTATAACCTTAATGCACTAAAATCATGATTGTGATGCAGTAACTTTATAACTGTGATGCAGTAATTTATAACCTTAATGCACTAAAATCATGATTGTGATGCGATAACTTTATAAGCGTGATGCGATAATTTATAACCTTAATGCACTAAAATCATGATTGTGATGCGGTAACTTTATAAGCGTGATGCGATAAAAAATTTTGGCGGAAAAAATTGCCCAAAAAGAATTTTGGCGGGAAAAAAAATTCGGCGAGGAATGGAAGGGAGTGGTGATGTGACACATATCACCTCCATAGGCCTTCTCATTTTTTCATTATAAGAAATTTTTCATAATAACAAACATATATATATATATATATATATATATATATATATATATATATATATATATATATATATATATATATATATATATATATATATATATATATATATATATATATATATATATATATATATATATATATAGTGTATAGTTATATAAAGAACCAAATAATTTGCGAGAAGCTGCGAGAACCAACAAGGACCAATCGATTTGAGATAATTAATTTCACTTTTACTTTTCCACATTATTTTCGCGAGGGTATTTTAGGCATTTTATACTTGTAAACAATTAATAACCGTATATTAATTTCTCCACTAATTATGGGATCACGATTTCTGATTTTTTATTTTGAAAAACCCTAAAACACTCTACCATTATCAACGAAAATTACCATTTAACAAATCATTTATAAAAAAACGATTATCCAAAACAATAGTTCAAGTAACAATGAATCCATCCATTGGAAGCGATCATCATGAAGAAGTTAATGTCATGAGTTGTTTCCCCATGCAAGCGAAGCCAATGTTCTGGCCAATCTTCAAAAACGATGATCGGGTTCATGTTAATGAAGATTTGTCTTCGTGCACGAATAGTGCGTTTATAAATTTTAAGTCATGTTTGGTTTGTACATGTTTTATTGTTTCGTATAGATTTTAATAGGTTTATCTAAGATTAATTTATATAATTTTAGGGTTTTTTACAGAGGTTGTACATGTATGGTATTTATACGACGAAGATCTAAATACATGTATGTATCGTAGAATGTTATTTTGTTGTTTGTTTTTGTTACTTGCATTGCATGTTTAGGTTTGATACATCTGTAGTTTTTTATGCATGATTCTAGTAATGTTTCTGGGTGAATTTGATTGTTCTCATGCACATGTGTACATGGGTGGATTCATTGGTATTCAATTTTAATGTATGTTGCTACCATTTGATTGTTCTCATGCACATGTGTACATGTGTGTCATTGGTTTTTCAGTTTTAATGTATGTTGTTACATCCTTCATTGACTGCTTTGTTTTTTTTGTTTGATTTTAATGATTACCTTGGTTAATATGTGCATTTTTCTTATATCAGTTATTTTTTCTGGTGTACTAAGTTTAATACAATCGTTGCATACATATGCACATGTGTTTTTTCCATGTTTCTTATATTGCAGATTATATCCAACAGGTTGTTGTGTATTTATGTACATACAAACACATGTGATTATCATTAATGCATTTATTTTTCTTTATAATGTTTTTGTAGAGTATTCTGATTTAGAAGATAGTAAGTCAGATGATGAGTGTATTCCAACACCCAAAGGCCATAAGTATTGGGTTCCAGAGGTACCAGCTGATGAGAAGCCTAGCGAAGGGAACGTGTTTGACACTTTTGATGAGGCTTACGACATGTACCTTGAATACGCTCTTAAGGCCAGGTTCTCTATTAGAAAATCTACATCAAAGCGTAAGAAAGTTGAGGTTACTCATAGGTATATAGTTTGTAATAGGGTTTGGAAAACCACGAAAAACCATCGTGAAAGATCGTTGGCCTATCATCTCAAACTGATAATCGAAAAATGGGAGTAATAAACCTAGGCAGAAACGCAATTCCAATTACTCTGCAACGGATTGCAAGGCATGTGTCAGGTTTAGGTCTATTCACGGTACATCGGCTTTTAAGTTATACGAATTTGTTGAAAACCATAACCACCCACTTCTTGATGAAAACAACACTGATCTTTTAAAAGCACGGCGTAAGTTGGACTTTAGTGATAAGCTGTTTATCCATAGGGCTTCACATTCTAATCTTGGCCCAACTAAAGCTCATCGTCTTAGGGTGGCATTTATGGGTAGCTATCAAAAGGTTCGTGGAAAGCCTTGATTTGGAAGAACTTCCGTAGGTCTCATAATAAATACATTGGTCCTAGGGATGCCCGGATGTTAATAGATAAAATGAATGCTAGGAAAAAACATGTGCCTAATTTTTCATTTGAATACCATACCGTTGATGATGTTTTGTCCCGCATGTTCTGGGCCGACGAGACAATGAAATGCAATTACAATGAATTTGGTGATGTAGTTTCATTCGATGCCACTTATCGCACAAACAGGTAAAGTTTAATGTCTATCCGTAATAGTTTGATTATTATATTAGTTATTCAGTTATTGTAACATGTGTGTATTCTTTTTAATTATATGTCCATCCATCTATAGGTACGGATGATCTTTGTTCCATTCTTCGCATTGACCATAACAAAAATGTGTCACTTTTGGTGCTGCTTAATCGGTGTGAAACAATCGATTCATACAAGTGGATCCTCACCCGTTTAAAAAGCGCGTAAAAGAACCAATTCGGCATTATTCTGCACCAAGATCCAGCGTTGCGTCTTTGCGATTGAGGTGTGTTTCACAAGCACATCATCGTTTATGTATGTGGCACATAACACGAAACCACAGGAAGGTTTTTTAACTAATCACATGTGTTATAAATGATTTACCTACTTTTTTATATATTAAGTTCGATAAATTAATTATATCTTATTCACACTTTCCTCATATACAGATTTGTGGTGAAGTTGATTCAGATTCCGAATTTAAGAAACTTTTTCATAAGCTTATATGGAATGTGTTTATTGAACCCTCAGAATTTGAAGAGCGATGGCATTCTCTTATTGGAATGTTTAATTTGTGCGAAAACAAATGGCTTTCGAAATGTTTAAGATGAGGATTTGTGGATCCCGCATATTTTAAGGAGTTGCCAATGTGTTGTCTTATGAAGACCACTTCACGATCCAAAGCTCAAATGCTTTCTTCGTATTTTCTCTCATTCGGAAACATGCTTGTTCAATTCATGCTTTGCTTTGAAGCCGCTATGGAGAAAGCAGTTATGTCCAACGTGTCATGGACAATCGCACTTTTGAATCTACTCGGTAATGTTCACCGACCTCCTATTGAGCGACATGCATGTTCCGTTTATAGCCGTTCTATTTTAGAGAGGTATTTAGTTTATCTTTTTCAGTTAATGTTGTATTATAAAAACATTAAAGTATCTTTGTATACTGTTATAACACATGTGTATTTGTTTGTTGTTCTTAATAGGTTCAGAAGGAAATATTAAAAGGACTGTATGCATGCTCTCAGATTAGTGTTACTTTAGAAGAAGGTGTTACAGTTAGCATAATTCAACAAAAAAACAAAGAGAATGCTGTTGTTATTAATGCTAAGGTAATTATTTATAATTTTATACATGTGTTATATATATTTTAATTAAAAATATTTATTATGTTCATACAATATGTATGTTTGTTGTATTCGTGTTACATCCCATTTTCTATATTTTTTATCGTTCATCTCAAGGAATCGATGGGAGCGTTACTGCTCATGTAATCGGTTTGGTCGACACGGATACTTGTCGCCACATTTCTGTGTTTTCCGTATATACTCTATTGATCAAATTCGGAAAAATATGTTAGTAAATTTGGAGGAAAGGCGTGTTGCCATCTCACTTGCTAGATAAGAGGCACCGTTATGGACCATGTATTGAAGAGACGGACAACATAGCTTCGATATTCATGCTACAATAGAGTCATGTGTCGACCGTGATATCGCAATGACACGTAAAAATTAAAGGAATTTCTTGCACGGTTATGGAGTTGAAAACCAAGTTAGAAGTCGACCTACCCCGGAAAAAAGAAACCCAATAATGAAGAAATTTTCGGGACCTTTTAGGTGTTACAACACCTAAACAAGTTATTGTCAAACCTCCTCGAGGATTAGGAATAAGGGTTGTGGTGCGGGAGGCGGAAGATTTATTGGACCGGCGAAAGCTAAAACAAAGGCCAAAACCAAAAGAAAGGGCGTACATGCGGTATTTGTGATGAACAAGGTCACAACATGCGCGTGCAAAATAGAAATAAAAAGAAAAGCGGCTCAAGCGATGATTCGAGTTCAAGAAGAGGATTATGACAATGAGTTGTCGACAATGCAAATTAGGATAGAATCACGTTCTTCCTTGATACCTTTTTTGGTTCAATATGTTTTAGGCGCTTTAAATCCTGGATGTTTTATGTTTTTCACCTTCATTTGGTCGTTAACTTTGTTTGTCATCTACAACGACATTGAGTTTATGGTTATTTCACTTGTGTTTCAGATATTATTTCACTTGAGTTTATGGTTATTTCATTTGGTTGTTAACTTTGTACAATTCTTCTACAATACATGTGTGTATTTGTGTGTGCAAATTCTTTACACATGTGTATTTCGTTTAATTATACTAATATTACATACGTATCAAATAATTTTTAAGAAAATTTTATCCAAATCTTCAGTATTTATTCAAAATATTCGTTTTGAATTTTAAAAAATTATATTCAATGATCATATCTCTATTTTTTAGCAAGATCCTTAATAAATTTAATTATAATCATATCTATATTTTCAAAATATAGATTATTTGCATGCATTTTTTAAGCATATGTTGTTACACAACCCTTTTAACTTGATAACCCTAATTCAGCCTTTTATCCTATATATAGTCTCTTTTGGTGAACACCCAAACATATACTTTTTATCTTGTTAGTTTTTAAAGTTCGTGTGTTTTTTTTAAATCATGTCTTCACCAGAAAACTCCAAACAATTTATCATACTTGGTCGTCCCATGGTTGTCAACCCTGTGTTTAAAAAGAATAAAGGTCGTGGATCAAATGGTAATTATAATAGAAACCCCAAGATCCGTGTTTGCAGTTTCTGTCGTCAACCCGGCCACAACATCCGTACATGTCCACTAAAGAAAAGTCAAGCCAATTCCATCAAGAATGAAGAAACGCAAGAATCCGAATGAAGACATGATTGTTTAGTATCTGACTACATCAGGGATACTACAAAAAATTAGTTATCTTTCTATTAGGTGTCGTACTTTTTTTTATCCTTTTCAATGAATAACGTACTTTTGTGTTTCCGACACAAATATTTTGGAATATGTTACATGTATTTCAATGAATAACGTATTTATGTTCTCATCAAATTTGGTCGACACATGCTTTGGAATATGTTACATGTCACATGTATTTCGATGATTAACGTATTTATACACATGCGCAATTAAAAGTAATAAAACACATTATATACAATTTTAAATATATCCGCATACAACGCATTAACACATGTAAACTTGTATAACTAAAGTGAAATTTGTATTAGACATATGGTATAACTTTGTATTACACAAGTGAAATTTCTCACAACATTTGGTTTTTATAATCTAACACATGTGCAAATTTGTCTTACATGTGCAATTTATAAACACACTTGTTTTCCCAATATAACATATTCAAACACTTGTGCAATTTCATTTTCATTTAAAGTACTTTCATTCACACATGTGAACATGCATGTGCAATTTGATTTTCCTTAATAAACTTTTTCATTTACACATGTGCCAACGATTATTCACTTTCATTTAATTTAAAGCATTTTTACTTGATGAAACACATGAACAAACACATGTAAACTAAAATCGCCCATGTCCATTTTTGTTTCAAACATCTATGTTAATTTTAGTCGCCCTAGTCTAATCATTTCACACTTTAGAGTAATGTGCAGTTTCATTTACACTTCTGTTACTATAGTATCACAAGTTGATTTTAGTACCACAAGTTGAGTTTTAGTTTCAGTTACACTTGTGTTAATTTAGTAAAAAGTCCTTGATACATTTCAGTACTCAATATAATCATGTGATTTTTCTCGATTGTATCAACATGCAAAACAAACATAAGCTTAGACAAAATTGACTGGTATTTAAAATAATCACTACGCAATAATCCTAAATTAATTCAAACACAAACATAGTTGACCTAAGCGTTTTGATAGCCATTCAAAATAAATACCTTAAAGGTATTAAAACCAAATCCACATACTTAAACATTCCGAGCATAATAATTGTCTTAACCAACACAAACTTAAATAATTACCAAGTCATCATACTTAACCAACACAAATATAAGTAGTTACCAAAGCGATTGTTTTTCCTTCAACCGAATCGAACTTGCAATTAACTTCTAGATACCAAAGAATCATACCTAAGACATTACCAAGTATCAAATTCGGCCGGTTAGTAGTAATTTTGCGACATACTTGACCTTAACTTGTTAACTGCGCTATCTCGCTTCGCGCATCACTTGACAACCCACAATCATACCTTTCCATTGGTTCTCCCATGTATGTTTCCATATGACGCATAACTACCACTCGAGTTTGGGACCTTGATTTTGTTCGCCAACTCGAATCGGATTTGCATTTGGATGGTGAATATATCCATTGCTTTAGGATGTCCGACTTCGTCGGTATCTCCCAAAGTCCACATCTTGTGTTTTGAAAAATAATATATTATTCAAATTATCCCTTTTATGCTAAATTATCGTAATATATGATATTAATCTTTGTATATATGGAATTAACTACACTTACCACTATGATAGCCACGCTATCATCCGAACTGTTCTTCACCGTCCACCATTTGCCTAGCCGGTGGAGTTTTCTTCCTTCTTGAACTAACATTCTTACTACCCTTGCTATCCAACATCCGGACACTACCTTTCTTTAAATTGAATATCATAAGGAAATTGTGTTCACCATTCGACATGGAATAAACACTGTATTTATATTGCATACGCAAATACATGTGTAAAGTTTACCACGATATATATTCGGCATAGACAATTCGAAAAACAAGATATTATCTATATTAAATGCTACAATTCCCATTTATTATCTATTTTACATACATGTGTAAACTCAAAGCAGTATATACATTTCTTGTAGCAATTATGTATGAAGTTAATACATATACATGTGTGTAAATTATGTACAACTGTATATACATGTTTATTGTAGCAATTATGTTTACTGTCGCAATTATGTATTACGTTGATATATACATGTCTGCCAATTTACAACGGTATACATGTGTGTAAATTATGTACAACTGTATATAAATGGATGCTGCAAATTAAACGGCAATACTTACAAGTTCAACTCCTTTGAACGTTTTTGGTTTGCCATCCTTTGCAAGTGCCTTATCAACATAATGAGTGAACATCTGCATCCGTTCATCCGCACTGTATAGCACACTTATGAACCTTTCGTTTTGTTTGTAAAAAACATTACATTTTAATATTAATAATATTTTCATCCATCATACCACATACTCACACGTGTTAATGAAACTTTATATTTTACACAAAGACACTTACCACCATAAAAGTTGGCATAAAATACCGGAGTGGTGAATTTGGTCCTCTTGTCGTTCACCAACATTCAATATCTCTGCCCGTCGTTAATCACATTTGGCACCACATCTGCGATTGGCCCAAACTCTCCAACATCAAGCGTGTTGAACTGTGACGGACTTGGTTACGAATAGTATGTCACTAGAAAGGGAAGAAAGAACAAGCGGCGTATAAGTACACATGTAATGTATATAAATAATTATCACGTGTTATACACATTATTCAAATGTGTTTTAAATAGTTCACATGTCTACTATATATAATGAATACATACATGTGTTGTACTTAATTCATATTGGTTATATAACTTTGTTATAACAAAATTTTCTTTTCAACTAAACACATGTATCACATTATATATATAATTCATGCAATTACATTTATATAAACAATTGAATTATTTGGGTACTTACTCAGGATTTCCAGACATCTCAAACAGTAGCTTGCACACCTTCTTTTCCTGGGTATCCAACGCACTGAAATTGACAGCTCTAACACAAAATGGCGATTTCATTTGTGCAGTAAGTACTTGATTCCTTTTTCCACGTTGCTTAACTAAACCTTGTTCAGGAACATTTGGCCTAACGTATCTCACTGGAACCGCTGCGACTGCCCTTGATTTATTCCCTGTACGCTTCTTTTCTTCTTCAGCTTTCAGTTCCTCATAAGTTTGTGTCAAGTTCAGGCTAAATGATGGCATGTCACCCATGCCACACCCTTACCCTTCCTATGCTCAGCTGAAACCTTATCGACACTAGCGATAACTAACGCTTGTGTTTGCTCCCCCAACGTAGCTTCTGGTGTATCAAACCACCCCCCACCAGTCAAATTCCCTCTACCACTTGCCACGTTAGGCGTGCCGACTTCAACATTGTATTTCGGACCCATTCCTCCGGATGTCCTTCCTGTTCACACCTTTTCCATGATTTACGAATCCAACTTACGCGAGACTTCCGTATACTTAACTTCTAAAGCTTTTAACTCCTCACTCTGGGAAAACCACCAAACCCAAGCATATGTTTTCTCAAAACATGATCCGACTTTTCGATTGTCTCAATATACTTACCAAGCTTCCAGACAAACCCCTGCATATACATGTTCATATTCATGTATAAATTTTACAAATCAGATTACAAAATATCATATACAACATACGTGTATTTAAACTACATCATGTATCGCATTTAAAAATCGTTTAATCGTTTATAAATTTTACATGTATAAAATTTACAAATCAGATTACAAAATATCATATACAACATACGTGTATATGATATACAACATACGTGTATCGCATCATGTTTAAATTTTACAAATCAGATTACAAAATATCATATACAACATACGTGTATTTAAACTACATCATGTATAAATTTTACAAATCAGATTACAAAATATCATATGCAAAACATATACACTCTACATTCAATATAATACATGTGTTTAAATGTTTACTCACTCGTCATTAAAACGTTTAATCGTTTAATCATTTGATACATATTATATCAATACAATACATGTGTATAAATGTCGGATAATGGTACCGACATTTGGTTTCATAAATGTATCGACAGGTTTCATTCAATATAAAAGTAACGACAGGTTACATTCAATATAATACATGTGTCTAAATGTACCGACAGGTTTCATTCAATATAATACATGTGTGTAAATGCTTACTCATTTGTCATTAAAACGTTTAATCGTTTATTCATTTGATACATATTATATCAATACAATACATGTGTATACATGTATACATGTGTATACATGTATACATGTGTATAAATGTAACATAAAAGTACCTACAGGTTTCATTTTACAAGGATATACATGTGTATAGTTCACATTTGAAGGAAAGTACCTCTAAATCTTCCGGGAAACCATCGTCTTCTTCCTCCTCATACGGTGGTTCTAGTTCTCCCAGTCCACATCCACCAACGTCTAACTCTGCCGTTTCCTCTCTTGCAAAGGTCCATTGACCATTTACTTGTAGGTGGTCTTTTGAAAGCAATTGGCGAGATTCACATTTGTTCCATCAACGTAAATCATCGTGTCATCATATACAATCAGTTAGGATACTATACATGTGCATCTAAATATAATTCAGCATATCGTATTATATATTACCGTTAACAAGGTAAGTGGGCATAAAAGTAGTTGTTCTTCACTTTGGGCTTCCATCCATCTTTGCGGTTTGAAGACTATCAATTAAGAACTTACACCGGTTTATTTCTTGAAATCGGTGTTTGGGCGATGTGTTTCAAAATTTCTAAATCACAAGACCCGCCTTTGAACAACTACCGATAACATTTGCAAATAGAACAATGAAATTGACTTGAAGTTAAGGTCTACAACCTTACTACTTGTATCATTTTCCTAACAACTGTTGGTGTTATTTTCCTTCCTCACATGGATCCGATTCTTCCATGCCTCTATCATTACCCCATTATCGACACTTGACATCCAAAGATATTGTCCCCTCATTTTTCAAACCTAGCATTTGACTTATTGTTTCACAATCTACTCTAAGAGCACCTTTAGCCAATTCCATTTCTCACCATCAAAGTTTTTAACCACATAAAATCCTAACTGCGGTATACCATCCACCTTGAATTCAAGTAAGCTTCCAAATCCTAGTCTATCGATACATGCACATTGGTTAGGCTTAAGGGTTGCTATAGCTAAATATAATGGGCGTGGGCTAGACCGTGTCCTAAGTGTTGTCGAGATATCTACGACCTGTTTTTTCCCTTTTGTGTCTATCCTAGATGACTTAACTTCTGGCCTAACTTCTGATGGTCCGGCTACATCAGCTTCATTGATAACACCAACTGTAACAAATATAACGCATGTTCTTCGTTAATACAAACACTAATCCACACACGCTACACAACCACAGATATGGGTATTGATACCTTTTTGTTTCTTAATCGGTTTTCTCACAACATTGATCGCAGTTCGCTTGCTCCCTTTCCTACCAACTTCCGCTACATATGTTAATATTTAAAAATAAATATCGGTTCATAAACACAAATGTTATTCGCCTTTTGATAATTTTTTTAAGCATACAAACAAATGTTAATATACCTTTTTCCTCAGGGCTACTACTCCCAACTCTTCCTAGAATCGTGCTTCTTCTCTATCTCACCGGTGAAGCTACCCAACAAAAGCACATACAATTAAATATACTATTATATTTTTTAAGTGCAACGGCAAACAAATTAAGATGCCATACCAACGCTTGTAGGACTCCCCTGGTTTGGTTGAACCTGTTCTTCAAAATCGTCATTGCTGTTCTCCACGTCTGCGTCAATCGGGTTATCAATTGTATTCTCTTCGACCACACTTTGTTTTTGTTTTGTCCTGTAACTTCTCCGCAAATCTGTAACACATATATATAAGACAAACTATAAAAGTATAATCACGATGTATGTCAGACATACATGTTTTATTTAAACACTTTGTCATGAGTTACTACATCATTTATAAAGTTTCTTAAGTACACACGTCTTAAGCATACATTTAATTATTCTTTATACCAGCTTTCCAAACTATCAAACATGTTTTATCTCATCATACATGCTTATAGCATATTAACTAACCATATACAACATATTATGATATCCTATTTTAATACATACACATATGTTTATAGTATAAAAAGATTAATATACACCCGTCTGTATAACGAAAAACCATAAACACAAACTTTATGCAACATACATGTTTTATGCAACATACATGTTTATAGTATAAAAAGATTATATCCTCATAATAAGATTAATCTACATGTTTTATGCAACATACATGTTTTATGCAACATACATGTTTTATGCAACATACATCAGAAATTGTATAACGGAAAACCATAAACACAAACTTAACACAAATTCTTTATGCAACATACATCAGAACTTGATTATATCCTCATACATCATATCTTGATTATACTATCAAACTCGTCAAAACTTCATTATATACTACTAACACACTTGTTTACAGACTCCAAAACACATCCAAAATAATATCCAACATATACATTCTAACATAAAATCCTAAATAAATCAACTTACGAAGTTGATACTAAAACACTGTTTAAAACATTGCTTAAATTAAAAACACATGTAGATCAACAAACCTTATTGCTTTATCAGGTATTGATACTAAAACACTGTTTAAAACATTGATTAAATTAAAAACACATGTACATCAACAAACCTTATTGGTTTATCAGGTATTGATACTAAAACACTGTTTAAAACATTGATTAAATTAAAAACACATGTAGATCAACAAACCGTTTTGCTTTCTAATTACACATCAAACGAATCTAAAACACTGATAAAAATTAAAATGAAGCACTTACAAATATTAATAACATCATCTAAAACATAATCGACACAAACCCAACATGCAGTTTGATCTATGATTAGTTTTTGTTAATTAAACATAAATTAAACATGAACTAATGTTAATAACACAATGAAAAAAAACGATTTCATTTGTACCTGTCATCTTTCCCTGAAAAATATGAAACAGATGTGTGTGTTTTTTCAACCGTAACTTCTTTGATTTATATGATAAAAATCTTTAGGAATTGGGGCTTTTGAGTAGTTAAGTAAGGATAAGATCATGTGTTTAATTTGATTTGATTTTTCTCCGTTTTTAGGCATTTATTTTGTTACTGAGCAACTTGGGAGAAAAAGTTGGGGAAGAGCGAGAGGTTATGATAATAGTCTCGAGGTCGGTTTGATGTGTTAAATGTGATAGATGAAATACCCAAATGACCCTCTATTTACTTAAAATGCGAAAATAACTTCCATTTATTTACCAAAATGCCATGTATCCTACACCATTGATAAAAAAAATGATGGCTGTGATTGGTTCTCATGAGTTCTCATAAATTATTTGGTTACGAAAAAAAATGATGGCGGATTGGTTCTCCTAGTTTTGAAGCCAATGATAGGCGGCATGACTTATAATTATTTGTTTTTGTTTTTGTTAACCGAAATTCATTTTTAGAATTGTCAAACGAAGATTATAAAACAATTGTTTCTTTAGTTTTTAGTTGTTGGTATTTTTTTTATTTTTATTTTGTTAAGAATTATAAATAATTGTATGGTTTGCGTGGATGGTTAATAACACAACATATATAATTTTTACAATGGTAAAAAATGGTTGGAAAGTGTACATGTTGAAAGAAAGGGATTTCATTGAAGTACATGATGAGTATCGTTGTGTTAATGGGTTTAGCTATTTGTGGTCTTTATTGGTGGGTCAGTACTCATATTACATGCAATTTACTATGAATAAATCTCCGAAACTTTATCTTGTGTCGAAACAGGATCATTAACAAACACAATTGGCTCGTATCCATGTTGACGGAACCACACATTCTGTCACACCAGCGCGATTGGTGGGCTAGACTTGTGAATATCTATGAATATCGTTGTCATATTTTAGGTAATCCTTTCGTAGTTTTAAAGACGCCGCCTGCGATGTGGACAAACCACAAAAGACAGTTTTGCAATTTACTCTATATTGAAATAAAGCTTATATGTGAGGATTTTGTCACCAAAGAAGTAAAGTGACCTTAGATCAGATCTAACAAAAGAACTAATCATAGATGATCATCTTTTTCTTTTGATTATGTACGGGTCCAATAGAAGCAACATACTAGAAAAAATAATCATCCTTCCATTCTACTCGTCTAAATTTATGTAAATTTACTTCAAAGGTTAATCTCGATGAGACACCGTGCACGTCTGTTTAGTACTCCTATTACATGCAATTTACCTAAGTAGACATTCAAATATAACTAACAACCCCAATCACTAATAGCGACACATTTTATCATTTTGCTAATGCACCACATTTTGCGAACAGTATATGACATCAGAAACGATGTAGCTATTTACTGTGTTATAATGAGAGATTGTAACAATATAACTTTTTTTAGTCCTAGATAAACCTAATAACTATTTATGTGAACATATTTTACCTATTGATTATTTGATAGTTTTGCTAACCAAAGAGACTCGTCTAGACACACAATTACCTGCACTTGGAAGAAGGAAATGCCTCAATTAAACTTTTCTCCACCGAAAGAAACTAAATGTAATCTTAGAGTAAGAAGTTGCACGTAACGGGTAGCCTTTTCTGCAACTAACATGTAAAGCTTCATGTATTTCTCAAATGACCGAGTCTTGTCGGTCCTTTAATTTCCACTCAAGTCTCTCCCGCCACTGTTAATAACAAAATAAAATAAAAAATGCTAATTAAAAAGGCCGTTTGGTTTCGAAAATATTATAAGAAGCAACATTCTCAAAATTTGTCCACGGTTTCTTTAAAATTGGCTATGTTTGATTATGGACATAAATACATCTTCAGATTTGCACATAATAAATCTTATATATTTAAAATGTTATTTATTTATTGTTTCTAGATAATGAGTTTGATTGTAAATAATTTTTCATTATTCAAACTAAATGTTATGCCGTAATAATTTTTTAGTTGTATTATGATAAATATATAAAAATTTAATACTCCAAAAATAATTCTTGAGGTGCATTGGATGTTAGCGATGATCATACTCCACACCGAGCTACATCATTTTGTGTTTTTGTGTTATATATTTGATCACTTCTTGTTACTATCATAAAACTTCATAACAATTAATAACTATTCCAAATCATTCACTATCAACTTTTTTTTTATTCCTTTATATGAATTTTAAGGCAAAGCATGTATAATTTAAATTTTGAATTAAATTTTATATTTCTGACATTAAACATTCTAATGAGGAATGTATAATTTAAGCTGGTTCGTATCCATATTAATTTTTGTTTGATTAGGAGAAAAGTAGTTAGTTTTGAAACATATGCAATTAGCGACTTGTGTAAAAATGTAAATAAATAAATATAGTCAAATGACAAACTAATCATACATAATCAACCACGAAATTGTAAACCAATTCTAATTGCATCGTCAATCATTAAATATCAAATTTTGTTCAACATATAAAGAAGATTAAAATGGCACCATGTTATAAAGCAATATACGAAATACAAAGCACTTAGCACCAAATGATAATATATTTTACCAGATGGAATGTCCTTTACCAAAATAAAAACAATATACGAAATACAAGCACTTAGCACCAAATAATAATGCTTGACCCAAAACACGTAGTAAAATTGTACACAACTTCGTCACAAATGATTCTGCTTAGATCAAATAATGAAATTTTGGGATGTTATGACCTTTGGATAAAATCAAACACGTCTTGCTTCATGGTTTTCTTCTTCTAAAAGTTTCATCTTTGCTACCTCTGCACATGAAAGTATCATGTTTCTCGCTTTCTTATATGCATGGTGAGACTCTTCAAGTAATTCATGCGGTGTCTTTATTCTATTGTAGGACATATATGATAGTGCTCAAAGTATCTACAATTGTCTAGATGTGAGCAATTTTTTAGTAGAATTCTGAAGCCACAAAAGGACTTCAGTTATAATCCTATGTAATTAGTTAGGGGGGTGGCAACACAAGCGGTATGGGCTCGGTTTCAATCGGCAAGGCACGGCAAACCATTGCCACCTATGCGGCATCAATCGGCAGGGCATGGTGTGCGGGTTCTTTTGCCGAAGCGGCATGGAAAGGAGAAGGAGAAGAGGAAGTGGAGCGTGGGTCCTGGTTTGAATTCGGTATGCAACAATTACCATTGCCACTAAAAAACTATGGTGAGGTATGAGTGAGGTATGAGATTAGTTGGAATGATATTATTGGTAGGTGGTGAGGTATGTTAAGGTATGGTCCTAAACCATTGCCACCCCCTTAGAATCACAAACATGAATGTATAATTAATTATTATGCTTATAGATATTAAGCTATATTTGGTTGAACAGATAAAATTGTTGTTCAATAAATACAACTTAAAATAGTATAAAAAGATGTCATAACATGATTGTAAAGCATGCACCCACACGCCACGGTAGACATTTTAAGTTCATTGACTATCCTAAAAGAACAAAGCTTCTATAATTTATGTGTACAATAGCATAATCAAAATTACTAATTCCATTCTAAGTATTTTATTACTTGTTGGACGTTTGGAAAATAGAATGCGAGAAATTACATATCTCAATGTGATCATCTACTCCCATTTTTTGCAGCGATAATGGCCCCAACATCTATTGTTCGGACAGTGAATGCCAATGATACACCAGTTTCTTTAGTTGCACTTTTTTCTTCTGTTGAACTACTTGTGCAATATAACAGTTTCTTTAGTTGCACTCTTTTCTTCTGCTGAACTACTTGTGCAATATAACTGCAAATGCAAAATTGGTGTAGTTGTGTTAGAAGCCCATAAGTCAAATATAATTTACAACATCAGGTGGTTTAAGAACATATAGCCTTGATTAACACTCTACTAACACTATTATCTTATGAAACCTAAAACAACAATAAATAAGTACATTTCATAGTAGAAAAAAAATGGAAACAAATTTTTAAAAAAAAAGACCAAAGTGGGCAAACTTGACTCAGACTAAAAACCAAGATTGATGAAATTTATAAATCGATACCAGACAGATGGGTGGTTGGGTCGGAGTTTGTCTGGCCTCTCGGTTCGTGTCTTCAGTTTTGAGCCTGTAGGACCAAATAGGATGTTCCAGATTGTCACAAATGCAGTTAATTGGTCTATGCTGCGTGTTACAAAAATTTGTGCAAGGTCCTATAAACCGCTATTGCAATACATGTAGATGCATTCTGATTGGTGGCACGACAGTGACTACAAAACGGCAATAAAGTAAAAACTTAGTTTTCTGATGAGTAACATTTTGCAAATCCGAAACAGTAAGCAGCAGCAGATCAGTAACAGATAGAAGCAAAAACATATGATCATAGGTTCAAGAATCCATCCAAGCCAAACACTCCTAAAAGGGACTAAAAGCATACTAATAAGCACAAAGGGGGAACCTACTAAGCTATAAAGGAATCTAAACTAAGCTAACCATAACTACTTACATCCTTAAAATTCTCAAATAAGCTAAAAGAAGTGAAATAAGCACTATTAGTACCTCTGTGACAATGAGACAAAAGGGGAAAGGGCTATTTGCAAGCTAAATTAAGCTAGTAAAATAAGCACTAATGAGCTTCTAAGGAGAATAAGCTAGACCTTATACTATGAACTAAAAATAGAAACAAAAATGAAGCATTAATATCAAATAGATATGCAGAGAATAAGCAAAGAAAAAGGATATATGGGACAGAACTGGGTGACTTTAAGCAATAAATTAAGCTAACTAACAACTTCTAAAGACCAAAATAACTGAAATCGGATGATTATGGCTATCCTAACAGCATAAAAAGAGAAAATTAAACTAATATTTAAATTAATTAGGACCTTAAACTACTGATGAAGATTACACATTTGGGACAGAAACTAACCTTGAATTATGATCAACTTGTGCATACAATACTATTCATCACTGCTTCCTTTACTTCGTCTCCTAATCTATCTGAAATCCCTTTTCTTCCCCAATCTATGTCGGCATCACAACGAATCCCGATACTCGCCCCTCTCATGTCTGACCCGATAGTTCACATTGCGGTAATCGACATATGCTCTTCAGGTCAAGACTTCCTAGTGAGTGGTGGGTCTGGTATGAGCATAAGTATCTTGCCTCTTTACAACCCATTGGTCCAATAGACCGAGTCAAAGAAGAGTGGTAGGGACACACCACGCCTGCTGATTAATGGATCAATTCAGTTTCCGTCTATTTTGGTTAACACTAATGGTGAAAGCAGGGGTTTCTATGGGGCAGTGACAGATGTGAACGCCATAGCAAACAGCATTGCTGCCATCAGTTTGGTGTGACCTAGTGTTATGAGGTGTATTGACCAAATTCACCCGATTAATATTCTCAAGGAGCCAGTGGAAACTGGCAGTACATGTTTGAATGAGGATGATGGTTCGAGTGAAGGGAGTGGAGAGTAAGGTTAATGGTGCAAATGTTATGTTTTGTAATTATACCGATAACCATATCAGTCGTTTTTACTTTTCAAATTAGCTGTACATAATTAGGAGGTTAACTATAATTATTAATAATAGGGATGAGAACAGTTAACCACAGCTCAATTTTCCATGGAATCTTGAGATCTTGACTTTGGGCAAAGGACAGCTTGGGGATACTTTTTTCTTAGCTTTGCCTGATTGCACCATGTTAAGGACTTTAATTGTTACCGACGCTGTTCTTGGTAATGGAATTCAGGAGATACCTATATACCATGACAGGCTAAGGCACCTTTAAGTTGTCAAATGCCGCATGGTCCGCATATCAGTCAGGTGATCTATTCATTTAACAAACCCAACTGCTCTAAATAGCCGCATTATTGAATTTTGCATTAGAAGTAGTGCTTTATTATTTACAGGTGTCCCAAACTTCGGACTACGTCCTTGAAGCGGAGTAGCATGGCATATCTTTGGTCTGAATTGCCCTCTTTTACGTGATCTTGATATAGCATCTTGTCACAAGTCGCTAGATGCTTTAGATTCGATCGTGAGAACATCATGTCCACTCCTGGGGTCCTTAGACATGTCAAACTGCTCATGTGTTAGTGATGAAACATTGCGTGAAATATACATGTTTTACATAAACTACCTTTTAAACAACACCTTCGACTTTTGACCGAGAGATACAAACGATGCATCCGGTCGAGATGTTTTAACATATGACCATGGGTTACGCCCCTAAACTAACAGATCATCCAATAATAAACCTATGATCATGAGTTTGTTTTGTTTTGTATAGCAGGTTAGAATGTTATTCAAACTTATGATTATTTTGAGATGATACTATAATTAATAATTTACTAACATAAAAGCTAGTGTATTATAAATGGATTAGATGATAATTAAACAATTTTATCATATGCCGGTTTAGATGGTCTAAAAGAAGAAAATTAAATACATATGCTTGTGCTTATAAGTGCTATAATTTTTAGAAAGAAATTGAAACACTCGTAAAGTTGGATTATAAGAGACACACATATAATTACACACATCATATAATTACACGCGAGCAACTACTCAACAGCCGTACCTTGGGTGGACACTAAACTCTGAGAAGCACGTCTATCAATGCTACATGAAGCTGCAAACCCAGAAGATAAGAGACACACATCAGTTGTTAACAATACAGAGGCACAACAAAACGCATCGAATAAGATGTATGAAGAAAATAGTACCTGTGGAAACCGGTATGTCATCCAATTTCCTCTTCCCTTTCCCAGTACCCGAGATGGAGGACGAATGTTGCCGTTGATCACCAACAGCCATCATGTGTAACGTGTCAGGCTCGTTAATCGTTATACCATTCGACGACCTTCCCGGGATGCCCACGACATCCATCACGAAGAATGAGCGGTCGGCATACATGGGGTTACAATCTAATGAACCGTCAACATCCATCAAAATAGTAACCGAGGTTCCGCTGTTTGACCATGACCAACACCCATGTCAAGGGACAACGACAATGGATGTGGTAAATCCACATCACTACCAGCACTAACAGACACGTCGTCCTCTAATGGTTACAATCTAATGAACCTCAAAGTGCTGGATGCGTCATACAACAACATCTAATAAGATGAACACATACTCGTTAAGCAAAAGTAGAAACAAAATGTTTGTTTTGATTACCTTGGGAAATGATAAACTTAAGCCAACCATCTAGTAAAAGTTGTTAATGAGGAGCACCTTCCTACAAATGAGCTCAAAAGAGCAGATTTTCCAGCATTTTTTGGTCCAAAAACATATACCTATAAACTTTTGCCTGTTATTTTGTTTTAAGTAAAATTCTGTACAGAGTAATTAACTACAGATGATAGCACATACCTGAGAGATAAACGCAGAAAGTTCTAGGTCTCCTTGTTCAGTTCTCTCCACTGAATGTCAAACACATGTAAGCAAACCAGAATGTGAATAAAACACTGATGCACTTAATATATTGGCTTAAACTATCTTCTTGAAAAGTTTATACCCAATATTGAGTTTCGCAGTAACATAATAAACCTACACAATATGATATCCAGCATCGAATCAATATTAAAAAAAAATTTAAGTTCCTATTGTGACCCGATAATCTTTATTCATTGCTTATTATGTACTAGTATTAAACGCCAAGGACCAGACATGTTAAAACAGAAGATAATAACTAACTTGGCAGTTATTTCTGTAGAAAACCAAGAAGGGTTATGTCGGTTCATACATACCGGTTCATAATCTATATATATGCATACATATGTAACGATTACAATGTTAGAACAATAATACAATTTACTTATTCAATTACTTTGCAACTTACATAATCGATCAAGAGAAAGTTGGGACAACAATTGGCATCAAGAGCAAGGATTAATATACACCGAAACATTTTCTGTTTCTGCATAAAAAAACCTTAACGAGAAGCCAAAGGAAAACGCCAGGAAGAAGAGAACACCGTTGTTCCTACTTTGGCAGGGGACGTTTGTTTTTAATCTTCCAAGAAAAACGAACGAGTTTGGATAAGGAGAAACGTAGAAGAGATAGTGTACAATCTATTTTACGTTAAAGTTGCAAGCGTTGCATCAAACGATATTGGTGAAGAAACCTTTTGTTGACAAATAACGAAAGACCAGGAAGAGAAGTGGAGACTTTGTGTATACCGGTTAGAAACAAAACACAAAGCAAGATGTTGTTGTAGAGGAAGACGTATACGCAGGACGAAGGAAGTACTCAAAGAAAAGTGTGGAGTTTGTGTTGATACAACACAAGGACGACAACAACGAGAAGAAACAAACAGAAGGGACTGTTTTGTTTTGCTGGAACGAATCTAAAAACAAAGGACTGTTGATTCGGGAAGAGTTACCAAGGCATGGTAACAGGTTTGTGCGTAGGAGACTTAGGAATTTCAAAACGAGATCAAGTACAACGAACACAAAAAAGGAGAACGTGTAGTGTGGTACAAAGAAGTTTTGTTAGTATCGAATTCATAAATTTCGAAAACAAAACAGAAACAAAAGTGGTACAAGGCAAGGAGGCATTAAAATTTTGGTTCATACTCGTTGGCAAAAAAAATTTCGAGACACAATTCAAAAAAACTTGAAGTCGAATTGGACTTTTGAAAACAAGTAACGAGGTAAAAGATCAAAAGGAATTAAAGTGGGAACAAACAACGTTGGTGAACGATTTTTACTAACAAAGCAAAACGAATACATCTCGTATTCATCTCAAAATTAACGAGGTCACAAGTTTCATTTCTTTTAAGATTTCAATTCATATTAGAATAGTATATATCTCATTAGTTTATACTATTAGGAAATCCTTAAAACTAATTATTGATCCCGTAGTAATAAGATTCCCGGAAACTATAAATTTCACATTAGGAAAAGATACCATACTAAGATAAGTAATCCCATTAAACTAGAAAGTGAAAATAATAAACACTTTCAAAATGACAACCGATGATATAGTAACCACATCAACTACAATAAAACCCGTAACACCTGTTGCACAATACCAATGTCCTAAGTTAAAAACCACAAACTACACAGTTTGGGCTATACAAATTAAAGTTATACTAGAGGCACATGGCTTATGGGAAGCAATAGAATAGAAATTAGGCACACCAGTTGATGACAAAAAAGATAAGGCAACAATCGCCTTCTTATATCAAGCGTTGACGGAGGACATGATCTTACAAGTAGCAGGTTGTAAGACGGCAAAGGATTTATGGGATTCGCTAAAGAAAAGACACATTGGACAAGATAAAGTGCAGCAAGCACGCTTACAATCATTGATGATTGGATTTAACTCACTTCAGATGAAGGAAGATGAGACGGTGGATGCATTTGCAGACAAGTTAAACGGCTATGTCACGAAAGCAAAAGAACTAAGGAAAGCATTAGATGAATCACTTATAGTTAGAAAACTATTGGAATCCACACCCGATAGATTCATTCAGATAGTAGCATCCATAGAACAAACAAGTGATCTAGACGACATTACCCTAGATGAGATCACTGGAAAACTCAAAGCATTTGAGGAAAGAATAAAACTCCGGAAGGGAGGTCAAGTTGAAAGCCAGGAGAATCTACTGTTTACACACGGTGAACACTCAGATAAAGGAAAGCGTTTTAACAAACGTGGAGGTAGATCAAATTAATCATGAGGAAACTGGCGGAATAATAACAACAGAAACAACTCACAAAAGGGAAACTCAAATCATAGAGGAAACCCAGACAATTCAAGTAAGAAAGACTTGAGTAACATAAGATGTTTCAAGTGCAATAAACTTGGACACTATATGAGCAAATGTAGAGCAACATCAACAACCCAGGAACAATCAAACCTTATCTTAGAAGACGATGAACCATCACTATTAATAACTATGCACGAAACCGAACACAAGGAAGTGTTGTTAAATAAAGAACGAATTCAACCAAAGAAATATACTCTGACAGATGCGAGCATATGGTATTTAGATAATGGTGCAAGTAACCACATGACTGGTATAAAGAGTCATTTTAGAGATATTGATGAAAGCATAACAGACGAGTACGTTTGGAGATGGATTGTATGTACAGATAATGGGTAGAGGGTCTATCTTTGTTAGGTTGTAAGAACCGAGAATGTAAGGTAGTATCCAAGTATACTACATACCAAACCTCAAGAGCAACATACTTAGTCTAGGACAACTTCTCAAATAGGTTGTAGGGTCATTATGGACGGAAACAAGTCGACTTTGTATGATATAAACAAGAAGTTGTTGATGAAGGTAGAAAGATCTAAGAATCGACTCTACAAGATCCAGTTACAGATAGAGGCACCTATATGTCTCTTAGCAAACATAGATAACCAAGCATGGTTATGGCATGCTAGATTAGGTCATCTAAACTTTGATGACATAAACAAGATGACTAGAAAAGGTCTAGTAAAAGGAATTCTAGGATAAACCATGCAGATGATTTGTGGCGCATGCTTATTAGGAAAACACAGAGAACACCATTTCCAAACCAAGCCAAATTCGGATCAAAGAACCGTTAGACTTAGTATATGGAGACCTTTGCGGTCCTATTAGTCCAAAGAACACATTCGGTGCAAGAAACTCATTTTCTTGTTAGTAGAGCGATTGTACATGTTTTATGGGGCATACTTTCTTACATCGAAAGATGAGGCATTTAATACATTCAAGGAATTTAGGCGAAAAATAGAAATGGAAATGAAGTTGAAAATTAGAATGCTAAGAACGGATAGAGGTGGTGAATTCACATCAAATGAATTCACAAGGTACTCGAAGAAAACGGAATAGACGACAGCTGATTAATGACACATACTCCCACAAAGATAATGGAGTAGTGGAGAGAAGGAATAGGACAAGGCTATCAACTACAAGGAGTATGATGAAAGCAATGAAGTTACCTTTAACTTTTGGGCGAAGCGATTACATGCCATTTACATACTCAATAGGGTACCTACGAGGGCCTTGATAGATAAAACTCCATATGAGGCACTCTACAATAGAAAACCAAACCTAGAAAACCTAAAAATATTCGGATGCACAACATGCAAAAATAACGATACCTCACTTAAAGAAGCTGGATGATGAAGCATACCATTGGTTTACTTAGGAGTAGAGGAAGGATCAAAAGCATGTAGGTCAGATGACCCTATAGCCAAGAAGAAACATGTTAGTAGGGACGTAAAATTTATGGAAACCAAACCGTGGGATTGGAACGAGAATTAAGGAGATACGAACACACAAGACACCTTTTGGGCTAGTTTTGTAGTAGACGGAGTTGACAATGGAAACCTTACACCGGTCAACACAGAAAACGATGACAACACGTATCATGAACAAGATCAGATTCCTGATCCAGATTCACCAATCACACCAGAAACATACCATTACGACTCACACTCAGAAGAGGAAGCAGAAGCTACTATTAGTTCTATGGAGAACTCAAGAGATAAGTTTGATGATACACCCGTACGTGAATACAGAAACATGTCAGACATATATAGACATGCACGTAGAGTTGAACCACAAAGCTTGTTATTTACGGAAGAAGAACCCCGTAACTACAAGGAAGCATCAGCAGACGAGAAATGGATTGAGGCCATGAAGATTGAATTGGATTCAATTAACAAGAATAATACATGGACTCTTACAACATTGCCAGAAAATCATAAGGCAATAGGAATCAAATGGGTTTACAAGACCAAGAGGGATGCAAAAGGGAACATCATCAAATACAAAGCACGCTTAGTAGCAAAAGGTTATGTACAAGAACAAGGGATAGACTTGATGAAGTATTTGCACCGTTGTTCGGATAGAGACAGTTCGATTGATATTAGCATTAGCGACATATCATGGATGGCAAGTACATCATTTAGACATAAAATCAGCATTCCTGCATGGAGATTTAAAAGAAGAAGTCTACGTTGCACAACCTGAAGGATTTATTCAACAAGGAAACTCTGGAAAAGTCTATAAGCTTACTAAAGTTTTATATGGCTTAAGGCAAGCACCGAGAGCTTGGAATGTGAAGCTGGATCAAACATTGAAGTCCTTAGACTTTAAGAAATGCAATCTCGAACAAGCAGTCTACACAAAGCGGAACAAGAAGTCTACACTTATTGTTGGAGTTTATGTAGATGACTTAATAATCACGGGCACTCCAAGAAAGGAATTGGAAGCTTTTAAATCCCAGATGGAAGAAAAGTTTGAAATGAGCGACTTAGGATTGTTAGCTTATTACCTTGGGATAGAAGTTACATGAGCGGAGGATGATTACAATCAAGCAAACAAAGTTATATTAACAAGATCATAAAGGAGACAAGTATGACGGATAGTAATGATACGAAGATACCAATGGATCCGGTACTAAGTTGGTCAAGGCGGAAGATGGAAACTCGATTGACGCAACTTACTACGAAGTTTAATTGGAAGTCTCGGTGCTTACTACATACAAGACCGGATCTTAGTTATTCATTCGGACTACTCACCGATTTATGCAAGACCAAGGATCATCAACTAATGGCGATAAAGCAAGTAATCCGATATATCAAAGGAACACAGAGCATGGCATAATTTACAAAAAGAAGGCGGCCAAGATTACAAGTTACAACGATGATGGTTATGGAATCAACACGATCAAGGAAAAGGAACTACTGAATAGTGTTTTACTTTGGAGAGTCACCCATTACTTGGTGTACTCGAAGCAACCAACGGTGGTGCTATCATCATGTGAATCAGAATTCATGGCGGCTACTGCGCAAAGAGATGTCAAGCCTTATGGTTGAAGAGATTACTTAGTGAATTAACTGGAAATGAAGAAAAGAAGATAATGCTGAGGGTAGATAACATTTCAGCAGTAGCACTAGTCAAGAACCCAGTTTTTCATGAAAGAAGTAAACACATCGACATTCGCTACCATTTCATCCGAGAATGCGTAGAGAACGGACATATCAATGTGGAACACGTCAGCGGAGAACTACAAAGAGCAGATATACTAACAAAGGCTCTACCAAGACTAAAGTTCACGACGATGCGACAAATGCTCGGAGTTCAAGATTTAACAAGAAGCAACGATCAAGATTAAGGAGGAGAATGTGACCCGATAATCTTTATTCATTGCTTATTATGTACTAGTATTAAATGCCAAGGACCAGACATGTTAAAACAGAAGATAATAACTAACTTGGCAGTTATTTCTGTAGAAAACCAAGAACGGTTATGTCGGTTCATACATACCGGTTCATAATCTATATATATGCATACATATGTAACGATTACAATGTTAGAACAATAATACAATTTACTTATTCAATTACTTTGCAACTTACATAATCGATCAAGAGAAAGTTGGGACAACACCTATCACAACTGTATCTTACTATCTTTTGCTTAAAACTTAGTACTAATTAAAGAAACATCTCAAAGAACAAAAGTACCACTTTTAGCATACATGCAATGAGGAATCACTTACTTTTATTAAATATCGGAACCACCTAAATATGCATGCATGCAACAAGTCAATAATATGAATTATAAGATTGCTCCAAAGAGAAACCAACTCACTTTTCTGGTGCAGTTGAAAATAGCTCATCAAGTTCAGAATCTTGTAAAGCTCCATCCTAGCATGTGCAAAGGTTTACGGTTAAACAGTTGTGTATGTCTGCTAAAACTAATGAATGTCAATCTAAACTTAAGATGATGTTAAGGTCAGAATCAATTGACATAAAAGTATGTTGTAATATAATGTAAGTACAAAGCTTACCTTGTTAGAGTCGAACAAACTAAAAATCCACTTCAGGAAGTCCAAAGCTGCACTTGTCAATTCGACACTCTACAATAACACCCATGAGCAATTCCGATGCCCTTTTTAAGGAATACTCATCGATTGAGAACTCCTATCGATCAATCATATTTCTTTAAATCCTGCACCATATCAAACGTTGAAATAGTAACTTATTTCTCATTCATAACACCTACCAAAAAGCCACTTTTGATTCAGTAAATAGTCATACCCACGAGAAAATGCCTCCAAACCGCCTTTATACTTGTCGATTGACATTCTCGTTGTATAGTAAGGAGGGTGATTGTTTTTTGTGTTGATATTCGTGACTGAAATTTTCCGCAGTTAAGCACAACCAGAATATATCAGGACACAAGAAATAAATATCAGTTGAGAAACACATAAATGAACATGAGCTTGCAAGAACGATTACACTATCACAAAGATACTATAGCAATTTAACTGGATTAAACACTGTTCCTGTCAAAGTTTTGACATTGGCTAATTAATAATCAGTATTTTGAAGGATTGAAACTCTTGAAACAGCAATCAATACCAGCTCATTCGTTGCCACGCTAGCTTATAGTTTACAATGACATATACCACACACACACTGTTAGATATTGGATTTCACTTACATATCATAACATTAACACAATGAGTATATAGATGATTTTAGAGAGAGAGAAAGTGGGATATTCTAGTAAGAGAAACTTGTAGAATATTAGATTATCAAAGAACATCCAACCCTCTACCTTGCAAGGTAGAGGGTATTTATAGGTTACAAACTAAACGACCTCCTATCGGCACATGGATCGTGGATACAGAGGGTAAAGACCCGTCCTTCCTCCACGGTGTTGCACTAAACTATTTTACGCCATCGACTAACTAATTAACTACATAAAACGTAAATAACGACAAGTCTACTAGCTAACTTATGCTAGATAATAGTTGGGGTGACCGACTCTTCAATACGAGAATTTTCTAATTCCTAACAATCTCCCCAAGGAGGTCACCCCATGTTTTACATTTCAAATCCTAGCATTCTATTCTTGACTTTGTTCCCGAGCTCAGAGACATTAATACTTCAACTTCGCAATCTTAGTGCATAAGTAGTGCAACTTCAAAGTCCGCATAGATTTGTACTTTAAAGTGGAGGTCATTAATGATCCATGAGATAATAATTATGAGCCATCTTTTGAGATCATCACTATCAAAATCTCGAGACATCCTTTGTGGTGTTGGTATTATGTGATGTTGTGACTTTAGGACCGACATGCTCACATTCGATCATGATGTTTTCTTATCGAGTAGCGGAAGCTTTTGTTGATTCATGATATTGGCGCAGCAGAAAGCGTAAGCATGGAGTGAAAATATCGAGTCATTGATGCACTAATCATGATTTCTTTTAAGATGAATGTGTTAAGTGAGCATGCGGCTATGGATTGACCGCTTCATTACGATCACCGCAAACGTCGGGTGTACCGCATACAACAGCTTAGCAATAAATCGCACGAAAGTGTCTTTGATCACTTTCGTTGAATTGAGGTACACGCCCACGGTTCCCCGCTGATCAAGACATGTACTTCCGTGATCGTGTATAATTCAAGAATTTCCTTGACAGGTTTCGCAGTTGTTCTAGCTGTTCTCAAACCGAACATCTCAAAGAAGACAACACGGAGTGAGTGAACCAATAATTTTAAGTTCACCGATTGATGAAACGAGATTTGAAAAACAATCGTAATGCTCAATAGAAATTGTTTTTGCAATACAACGAAGGTTTTATTGAAAATCAATTATCAATCATAAAACACCTTTTGGTTTGAAAGATGAGTACACGGTCGATGTGCTAAAGAAAAGAGTTGTTAAGCACAAAGACCGGTTTTCAAAGGTATCCGTCAATCCATAACTCGAACCGTGATTGATTCAAGAGATTGAATCGCCCCATTGTTTCATTCGGTTGTCACATGGTTGATCCATATAATAGATCTCACATGCCACCTACCAGAGCTTGTTTGATGTTGACTCGAAGGCTTTCCATCTTCATTGTGAATATGAATACACATCACTCGGATGTTCGGCAATACCACAAGGATAATGCGAGGACTCAAGATATAATCTCTTTCCACATTGTGTGAAAAGAGAGTCTTCATTGAAAGTGTCCTAATGAGATTTATTGATGATCTCGTGGCTCTAGACTCAATTTGTGCATATTTGGATCCCGTGCGGAGACTAGGGAGAGGGTCTCCTTCTTCAATATCAACCATCTCTAAGAGAAAGTCGATAGATAATGTCGGTTCCCGTGAGAATGAAACAAGTCCTTTAAGAGGAACTTGAGTGGTTTGGAAAGTTGAAGTGCGGTGCGTCATTGGGTCCATGACGCCTTGTCTTCAATACCGATGTTACCATCGATAGCATATGAATTAAACCCGGTTTACGCCTAAGGTCGAATAAATGGAGGGCAATTTGTTTTCACCCTTTCCTCATTCAATTCTTTTAATTTTCAACCCTTCAAGCTTACCGAGACTTCATAGCAAGAACCTTGTTGGGTTTGTTCCAAGACTTGCTCTATTTCATCCGCACTCTTCCCATATCTCACTTTTCTCCTTTTATCATCATACCTAAGGACTTCTACACTAACTAGTGGATTGTCCTCGGTAGATCCTCCGGTTCTGGCGGATCATGGGAACACATACCTAACCTTATCATCCTTATATCACCGTGCATAAAGTAAAGTTGGTCGGTCAATTTGGTATTGTTCATCCGCCATTGGAACCAATTGAAAACCATTTGAAAATCAATCCGGATACTTGTGATATATAATCAAAACATTTTGTACCGAATTGTTTTGATATTTTTAGAACAAGTGCTCCCCTCAACATGTGCATCAAATGTTTGAAATCGTTTTCCACACGGAGGCAAGAGGAAGAATTTACTTTTGATTACCATTTTCTAAAGATATCAACATCACTTCCCGATCATATCAAGAAGATAAAGCATTTCGGAAGGATGAGGTTTTCATAAGTTTGCTCCCCTCAATATGTGCCTCGAGGTTTGAAAAGAGTTTTGCACATACTAGAGGAACCCTTAAGAAGTGCATACATGATCACCAAAGGATTTGAAGCCATACAATCGTGGTACCTTAGAAAGATTGAAAGTTGTGTACCTCGATGACATGAATTTGCAAAGAGAATTCTCCCCTTAATATATGCTTCGAGATTCGAAAATTGTTTAGCACATATTAGAGAGAAGTATGCACAAAAAATTGGTCATCTTATCTTTTAACATCTTTCATATTTATATCACATTTTCTCCCAGATCAAAATCTTAAATCCTTTGAGATTTTGGATCTCAAGTGATTTAAATATGTATGAGGTAAAATATTTGTAGGAGAAAAATGTGTCCGGTTTTATATGATCGAAATGGACAACACGGATGTTTCCGCTTTACAAGGGAAACCACAAGACAAATCCTAGCACTATTACATGTATTACAGTTGTTCATATTTAGTACACCACATATTACACATATTTAAAACACAACATAAACAACTTCAAGATGTCTTCATTCGATCCTCTCAAGAAGTTTGTAGTGACCATCCCAAGCCTTCCACCAACAAAACTTTCAAGGTCATGGAAGATCCTTCGTGTCTTGAG
The DNA here is from genome assembly GCA_022545495.1 of Chrysanthemum lavandulifolium. NCBI lineage: Eukaryota > Viridiplantae > Streptophyta > Magnoliopsida > Asterales > Asteraceae > Chrysanthemum > Chrysanthemum lavandulifolium. The sequence goes on along the minus strand of CM040244.1, from coordinate 240,445,351 downwards.
TCTTCGTCGATTGCAAGAATGAAGTGTTCACACCTCTTCAAGTCATCATCATCCAAAAGTAGTCTTAACCCAAGATTTCATATCAATTTTGACTTCTTTCATTCTCGTGTCAAGTTCTTCTTCACCAATTTGAGAGTACCATCACTAAACTTGTAGAGCTCACATAGACGATAAGCATACGAGATCCATATCCGTCGGTGAAGATGACGGCTCTAGGGGTGTCAAGGACTTTGTATTCGCTGATGAAATTCATGCCCAGTTGCATTCCATTGTGGACTTGTAAGGTTGATCCCGGTTTGGTAGCTTTCAATGCCAAGTCGAAAGTCCTCAACTCGTTTTGAATGACTAAGCCCCGATCCAAAGAGTGACAAACCGCAGAGGGCCTTTTCTCACGGACGGTAAATGCTCAAGGTGTCCTTGAAGATTTAAGAGATAGAGATCTTGAAATCATTTGGCGTAAGATGTTTGAAGTCGTTCTCTTCAATAGTATACTCTTTGAGGTCCGCTTTTTAAGGACTATCTTCTTCAAATACTCATATCCATAGATAGGAAGATCCCTACTCGAACAACACTTAAGATTTGCGCTTTGATCCGACATCATTGCGTCTTTTATCGACACCATGTCTTCGATGTAGAACTTCTTCTTTTGAACCACCGGTGAGAAATACCATAAGAAGCGGCAATATCATACTTTTGTTCTTCATTAGCCCAAAATTGATCGGGAACCATCCGCTCAAGCCCCGATCGTAGTAGGTTGCAGCTTTCATCTTTGATATTGATAGAGCGGTGTCTTCTTTCAGCAGAGCGAGCACACGATAGTCCAAGTCGTGATTGAAGAAGAATTCAACTGAATGGTCATCCGACCGTGTTCACCACCAAGAGGAAGAGATTTGTTGACATTGAAGCGATCGATTTGCTCACCGACTTGGTCATTCGAGATCTTATGGCATTCTTCCATCCGATATTGAAGATGATTTGCATCGAGTGGAAGACTTTAACAATTTCATAAGCTTGTCCTTCAAGATCTCTTGGAGTTATGGATGAGATACTCTTCCGCTCACAAAACCATCTAATAAAACTTCCCATATCTCCAAAGTAGTGCGTAAGAGAGTCTTCACCGAACTTCATAATTATTGGTGATAGCCGATGCCCAATTGTTGTCGGGAATCATAAAGTCGACTGGATGGTCCATGTAGGTTCCGGAGAAGGAGGTCTATCTTCCACAATGCGCCTTTGAATTGTGTCTCTTGAAGGAGCTACTCGATGTGCTAGTGCGATTCCCACCATGTAAGTATCAAACCAATCTTGATGGCTTAGGAATATGCTTCAGATGCATCATCTTCATCTCGGTTCGAGTCGACCATGATATGCGACTCTTCATGAACCATTTGATCATCGAATTGAGTTGGATGTGGATGTGAACCTTGAATCAACCGTCGTCCGAGCGAGATTTCTTCTTAGTACTGTTCTTTTGTAGGACCCGATTGATTAGAAGGTTTTGGCGGTGATGATGGTGGTTGTGGTGGAGGTGTGTTGGTTGTCGTAAAGGATCACCACCCAGAAGTTCCAGCTTCGTTGGTGGTGGAGGTGGAGGAGGATCTTCTGGTTCTTCATCAATGATTCCATCACAATTGTTCTCCTTTTCTTTTAGCTTCTTTTTCCCGACGCCAATCATAAACCGCTCATAATTGTCGAACTTAATGGATTCTTCAAGTGCCTCATAGAGTTTCTTGTGAACCTCATGCTTGTCCTCTTCAAAGATCATACATCTTTTCAAACAGAGTCGCTCTCATATCGGTGATAGGTAGGTCCTTGAATCGCCTAAGAAGTGGAGCCTCCATAGCCCATTCCACAAAGATCCTTGACTTCTCCTTCAATAGCGGCAAGAACCCCTTCATTGAAGTTGAGGTGCTCCAATCTATAGACACGATCCACAAGGGAATCAACAGATTTAGGAAGTTTCCTTCCGAGCTTCTATCCTTTTTACGCTTTGTCCAATGGTTGATCGAGGTAAGGATCTGTGGTGGTGAAGTCGGTGGAGCATCCACATCAGCAATTGTAATGACAGTTCAGGGTCGGTGATGATGTCGGTGGTGTTTGTATAGTTGATTGAGTTGGTATGGGAGGTGGAAGTGCGGTTGATAATGAAGATGCCGACATCGGAGGAATGGTTGACGATCTTGTTGAATGTCGACAAGATACATGGATTGTGCAAGATCTAAGGGTTTATCATTAATGTATTGATCACCAAAAGAGAAATCCGTATCAAGATCCTTAAGTGAGGATAGAGTTAGTAGATGATTTGGTTCATCCATCTTCAAGGTCTCATCGATCTTGTCTCAAGGTTCTCCTCATGAGCCTTTATGCAACATAGTGTCAACATTCAAGCCGATTGAGTCTCACTAAGAGTAAGAGATTCTTTAAACGCTTGAGCACTTTGTCCACTCCGGATTGTTCATTAGCATGAGATGATTCTGATCTTCTCTTGACTCATATTGATTGGTGGTGCTTGATGGAGATGATGAGATCGTTAAAAGCATGTGAGTGCTTGTTCGGCCAACACTCACAACCTTTTCCTTTGTCATGTGTTATTGGAGTTGGTTGTCGTGGTAGTTGATCGTGCTCTCTTAACACAACTCCACCCATCGGTGCTTTCACATTTAGACTTTCTAGGCTTTCTTTGGATCCCCATTTGCAGAAAGATCATCATCATCAACTACCTTGGAGCTATCCCTTGCTCCCTCAAAGATTGTCACCAATTTCTTTTTCCACCTTCTTCTTCATTTCTTTATGCTTTTTGGATGAGGAGTCTGACTATTGAGATCTTTCGCGTCTCTTTTTAGGAATGGAGGCATAAGATGCTTTAGAGCCAGAGATGGTCTTGGGAGCTTTGGGTTGAGAGGGAGTAGGTGTGACATCAGCAGAGGAACTTGAAGCTCTTTTCTTATATTGTTTGAAGTAGTCCTTCTTCTTGATATCTTCTGTGAGAAGACAATCAGGAATTGGCAATCCAAATATTTCTTTATCCTAAAACAAACTCATCTTCTGCTTTGTGTAAAGTTGATTCAGACCTAGGAGTGAAGTTGTGATTTTGTTGCAAGAACTGGATAACAAGCTTAGAAAATCGGATGCTGGGAATCACAAGCTTGTTCTGTCTCTTTCGGCCTTGAGCTTTGTTCTGGAAATTAGTTCTATCAGATATGAATGTGTGTATTGATAAAGAAAATTCTTCCCAAATACGATCTGAGACATTCACATCAACTCTATTAACAATTCCCCATAAGATTTGCAGGATAGGAATTCTCACTTTATCGAACCACGATGTTTTGCCGATAAGCACAAGTTAAGAATAGTTGTAATAGCTCTCCGTGGTTGATACATGTGTCCAAAGTGATGATGTCGGATGCTCTTGAAATATCGCTCGATAACCCAACCCAATTAGAAAGACAATCGATCGTCGGCACCAAGTGGAGATTCGAACGAAGGTTGGGTCACATGGGTGATTCCAAGAGCCTTGCTCGTAATATCGTAATCAATCGTGAACTCCCTATCATCCGGTTTGCAAGAGTATTGAGTGTGATTTTGTCCCATTGAACGGTGTTCCGAATTGTTGAATGTAAATGGTGGGAATTGAGCATTGCTTGGTAATAGCAATCAAGAAGTTTGTGTTTTGAGGATGTCAATAGACACTTTGAGTATCGGATTTTGTTGAAGCTTTGTAGGTCCACATACGCTTACTTTTCCTATATCACCCATTGACTCGGGAAGGATTTCTTCGTCGAGAGAACTTTGGATGATGCCGAAGGGTAACGCTCTTTCGTGGTTTGAACTTGCCATTGATGATCTGAGCAAACATACAATCAACAGTAATGGTTGGGAACGAGTTAGATAATAACTGATAAGCGAGACAACATTGAGAGCACCCTTATGACATATACACATAGAAACAGTAACTCAGAAGGAGTCCTCAAAACACATATTAATGAAGTAGAATCCTATAGATAAATTTTCACACGACGAGCTGATAAGGAATTAAAAGGCAAAAGAGTGCAAAGCAAAGGGATCATGTCATGAGCCAAGATACAAATATAGAAGTGATATAACAAATATGCATGAGGCAAAAAGTAACGTTTGGTTGTCGTGAGAGAAACCAAGTACCGTTTGCCTAAACAGAAATGTCATAGCAGATTACATAGAGTATGTTGACTAAACAGGTTGAATCAGGAGATCCTAAGTATAGTGAGAATGAGATCAACTTTAGCAATACACCTTTGAACATTTTAATAACTCTCGATCCTAAGACTAATTTGCAATATGAAAGTGAACAATGTTGCTAACTTGTAAAGACAAGTCGCCATCACTAGTACCACAGACAAGTCGCCAATAGTTTAGCTCTTTAAGTCGCTATATATGCTAATTCGCTAACTGGTAAGGACAAGTCGCCATGAACAGTAACAAAACCAAGTCGCTACAAATCTGTTAACTAAGTCGCTAATATTACTAATTCGCTAACTTGTAAAGACAAGTCGCCATGAACATTGACAAAACCAAGTCGCTACAAATTTGTTAACTAAGTCGCTAATGTTACTAATTCGCTAACTTGTAAAGACAAGTCGCTGACAACTAAGTCGCTACACAAGTCGCCACAATATAATACATTAATTCGCCACAGCATCTTAGTCGCTAAGTAGTGTGCTAACTCGCCATGAAGAACATACAAGCTAAGTCGCTACCAAGAACACGATAAGTCGCCATCAAGAACACTCATAACAGCAGAACCCAACAACCCAATACACATTCATTACCAGATCATGAAGACAAATTATCAAGCAATCAAGATAAGATACACCAAACAATTTGTACATATTCAATCATCATAATAACAACAACAAACAAAAACGATTTCATGACAAATCGAACCTAGGTGGGAATCAAACAGTCACAAATCACGAGCTCGAGAGGATCTGGATAAGGAGACATATTAGAAACTAGACACATATGCGTAATAGAGAACGAAAATAGGAGAGATTCGACATACCACTTGCTAAGTCGCTAGGATGAATAATTGGTTTTGACGAGAAGAGGGAGAAACAAAACGAGAGAGAGAAGAAAAAAAATTATTTAGAAATAAGAGAAAAAAAACTTGGTAAGTCGCTAGGGGTGAAGGGCGGGACGTTTGCAATATGACACTTTCGGTCCCTGTGGTTTTCGAATGAAGTGAGATAAGTCGCTAGTGCAACACAACTTTCAAATATATGACAAGTTTGGTCCCTATGGTTTTGATGAACGAGTGGTAAGTTGCTAACACGGATTATGGACTAAGTTAGATTATCACAATGATCACCATGAATCAATTAAACATTTAATGCTAAGCACTTAATACATAGGTACACAATGATAATCACATGAGCAAGATACTACCACAACCTACAACTGAGAGAAACACCATAACCAGACAGTTACACAGGCAAAACACGACCTCAACTTACAAGCGAGCAAGCATTATAACTAGCACAGAAGCCAATGGCATAGATAGTCATGAAAAACATATACACAATCTCCCCCTCAATCAATGTCATCAAAGAACATTGATTGACATTAATCAACCCCGTTATAAAAACAAGAATATTTCAATTGTTCGAACTTCATCTATGATCCCGTGCCATTATTGAATGACATTTCTAGGACCGTAGATTTTATCGATAACAAGGAATGTATTCTTTATTAGATTGAGAAAAAATGATAAAATTGTAAATTTAAAAGAATGACATTTATAAAGATTTAAAAGATTGAGAAAAATGATAAAGTTTTTTTTTTTTTTTTAAGAAACTTGATTTATACACAGATATAGGAGAGCGAGTCCTGATTCAAGATGAATAGGAGTCAAAGTAAGAAGTACATCAACTATGACATGCTATAGCTCCCGAATGAGCTATGTTCATTTCGATGGGAACCAAGTCATGAAGTTCTGATTGAGTTGAGCATTGTACTGAAAAGATCGAGAGCACATTGTACTTGAAGCACATGTAGACTTGTACATAGAAGGGTTAGTGACATGTTTAATCTCACATTTGGATGCATCACAGTGTAACACAGACGTATCATTAATGGGGATCCTATTAGGTTCTACATTCTTGAAGAGTTTACCTGTGGGAATCCACTTGAGGCATGATCTAGGAATGTAAGTTCGTTTAAGTCCTGTAAACTTAAAAAATCTGCCAGTGGGAATCCATTTGAAATCACAGTTAGTTGACCTAAATGAGTGCACAACCTTGTTTTGACTATTTGTCCTTATGTGATCCGAGTATTTCTTAGGGGATTGATCACTCAAATGATGTTTTGTATGAGAGCTAGTAATACTTATTGCATTTCGATCCGTGAGAATTGACTATAAGTCCGAGTTTGAGATTCATCATATCTCGAACTAGGTAATGAAGTGACCGGTTTTGACAAAATGTACATATTATCAACTTGGGATGTAAGCTTAGATTTCAATGGTTTAGCTCTTTCGCACCTAAAGGCATTAGGTTGTTTAATAACTGCTCGCTTCAAGTGGTTCAACATTTGATTTTCCCAAAGTTGAAGGTTTTGCAAACTTAGTGTTCATCCTATTTCCAACGACTTCCGAGCTCATTTTTATGGCAACAATATTGAAGCTCTTATCCTGAATTTGTGCTTTGAGGTTATCAATGTCTTTCATCAAAAGGTTAGATTGATTGACTAACTTAGAGTTTGTTTCCTCAAGGTTCATTCTTAAATGCTCATTTTCTCTTAGAAGGTTGGACACATAGAGCTAGTTCGTAATTCCTAGAATCTAGTGCATCACTCATCTCATGACAAATATATTTCGGGCTTCGAAAGAAGTAATTTCAAATTGCCAATGGTCGAATCTTTGTCCCGAATCGGATTTTAACCGATTAATTTCAAAAATTCTCTAAATTCGAAGTTCTGATTAGTACACGGTTTTTTGCATAAAACATTTCATCCTTTTGTTGTATTTCAATTTGCAATGAGATACAAGTGTTTTTCAAGAATTGAAAATTTGTTTGAAAGCTCATCATATACCCCTTTTCAATCATGTTACTTGCATTAGATTCGTGTAAAACAAAGATTGATTCCACAATGTTATGTTCGGAGTAAGAGTCATGTACCTTTTATGAGAATTTGTGTGATCGCTTATGTACCTTATCGAAAGAAACCTTTTCGACTCGAGTGTTTGTGATCGATGTTGTTGTCTTCATCTTTTTCATTACAACCGAGATTACGCAATCGGTGTCATTCATCGGTTCAACGGTTCAACTGAAATGTTGCATGACTTGTCACAATTGCTCCATGGTGTCTCTTGGTACTCATTCAACGCATTCACTTTTGTTATTCTCTTTGCGCCTTCCTTGATGTATGTTTCCATATTACCCATAAGTTGAGTAAATGAGTTTACGAACTCATGAATTTCCATTCCGTATGTTTTTGAATGATATTCCACCATGATATCATCAAAGTCCGAGGAATATTCTTCCGGATAAGTGGTGAAATTGATTGAAGATAGTTTGAAGAATGGCATGAGACTCATCGGTTGAGACCTTTTCTTTGGTAATTTGAAACCTCGACCGTTCTAAGTTAAGTAAAACAGCTTCTTGTCAAGGTGGGAAAATCTCGACGAAGGATGGCACAACTTGTTCGATCCATGGTTGTAGATAAGAGTAATTTGAGAAGTCGATCGAGATGTTGAAACGGCTCACCGGTGCATTCCATATTCTTAGCATCATTTGCGACATTAAGAGTGACTTATTTGAGTTGTTCTGATTAATCGATGTTGAATCATTAAATGTATGGCATTCGTGTAAGCATTCTGCTTTCACTATTTTGTGCTGTGTCATAGAGAGCAAGTACTTTGGTGATTAAAGGATCCGTGATGACTGACATTGTGTTATTATGAATTACTCCCTAAGTCTCTAGAGATTTTGAACCAACTCGCTAGCAACTAAATAGCAATAATCCCAAGTCGTTAAATCAACATCCAAATCGCTAAGTACAAGTCGCTAATCCTCTAGTCGCTAACACCTAATTCGCTATACCACCAAGTCGCTAAACAATTGCAAGTCGCTAAGTAGTAACTCGCTAAGCATTAAGTCGCTAGCAAAATTTTGGCGACAATTAAGCTAATCAAGTCGCTAAAGATTCAAGTCGTTAAAGAGCAACTCGCTCTGCACCAAGTCGCTACCACCAAGTCGCTACCCGTAGTGGAGAGTCCACTACTTGTACCGTTAATCGCTAGATCTAAGTCGCTAGCTCCAAACGTAACTCGCTACGAAATTGCAAAGCAAGTCGCTACTGAAGAATGAAGTCCGAATGTCAAGTCGCTAGCAAGAAAACCACAAAACATCACTTTTCAATCCAAAACTACCCAACCACGATGATTCAAGCTTACCAAATCAAAACCAAAACACTTGTGATGATTCTAAACATAAAAGTACTATCAAAATCCAAACTTTAACACTAGAAATCACCCAAATGATGCAAAAACCACTAAACTTTTCAAACTCAAAAACCACCTAAAACCACTAGAAATCCAAAGATGTGCAAGATATGATCTAACCATGGCTCTTGATACCAATTGTTAGATATTGGATTTCACTTACATATCATAACATTAACACAATGAGTATATAGATGATTTTAGAGAGAGAAAGTGGGATATTCTAGTAAGAGAAACTTGTAGAATATTAGATTATCAAAGAATATCCAACCTCTACCTTGCAAGGTAGAGGGTATTTATAGGTTACAAACTAAACGACCTCCCATCGGCCTGTGGATCGTGGATACAGAGGGTAAAGACCCGTCCTTCCTCCACGGTGTTGCACTAAACTATTTTACGCCATCGACTAACTAATTAACTACATAAAACGTAAATAACGACAAGTCTACGAGCTAACTTATCCTAGATAATAGTTGGGGTGACCGACTCTTCAATACAGAATTTTCTAATTCCTAACACACACACACACATAGTGGCCGATCCTTATGCTCATATGTCATAATTGTCAATCTTCTTAGGAGGCGATTGCTTTGGGATTCGCTTCTTTAGTCTTTACATTATCTTAATTAAGCTACAACATTCCCAGAGACAAACACCGCAAAATTTTCTAACGCCTTTAATGCACTAACGCTTACTCTCTCCCAAACTCAAATGTCGCTCGTAGTCACCACCTTGGATGTAATACCTTAGTCCAAGACTAAATGAGATACAGTGTGCTATACGGAAAGCATTTAAGCATGCACCAGATGGGGACGAGATAGATTAACTATGTTTCATCGCCTAGTAATCAAGCTTACAGTTGACAAAGCTGATATAAAATTTGAGCTTCAGGATAACAGGATAAGATGCTCTACCGAATTTAAGGCACCAAAAAGACTAATGACAGTTGAGTAGAACAAAATATCGGTAGAACTGATCCATCATGAGCCACACAGTATTAAAAAATTACACACGAAAATGCAAAACTACAACAAAAAGTGTGTTGGAAAGCACTTACAGTCGTAACTTTTCTCCGCGAACCTCCCATCCATTGCAACATCGTTAAATATTATAGTACAATGTGTTTAGTCGTAAACAAAACAATTGTATCAAACAAACATTAAAAATAAATTAGAGGCAAGTTAGCCATAATCATACGCAACAAATACACTAAAAGCGACAAATGTGCCGTCTGCCAAAATTCATATATCCTGTATGAATTAAAATATACAAATTTTTTGTTGTTTAAAAAAACTTTGTATATTTTATCTGATGCGCCAAATAAACGGACAGTGGGATGAAGAGAACCTTCGGACCGTACTGATGTTCAATAATCAACTTATGTGAGTCACTGTTAAATTAATAGTATGATATGCATAGTATGATGTTTACTACTTCAGGACGTGCACATACCTGTATTGTAATCAAGGCGAGTAGCACCATATTTTCTACCTGCAATCTGTAAGTTGTTGTAGCTCGCTGATGATGTGCTATCACAATCTTCAGGAATGTCGCCAATGATTAGGGTTTTTTTTTTTTTTTGGAAAATATACGTATGATTTTTTTTGTTAATAATGAATGAATTAAGAAAAAATATATATTTAAGGAAAAGATATGTATAAAAAGTTTTAAAAAAATAATTACTTAATATAATTTTTGTAGATAAATTGTATTTAATATAGGATTCCAATATAATTATAGCCATTTATAGATTATAATATGCAACATAATTATCAAAATAACTCGTTGCCTAAGTGGTAAACACACAAGTTATTTATCAAAACAACCAAGGTTCAATCCTTGCAAGCCACCTTTTTTTATAAACAATTTTCAAAGATGTTAAAAATTAATAAAAATCGGAAATTAGACAAAAAATGCTTATGTGGCATGAAAAAAATCCGAAAATTACCAAAAAAAAATTAATAAAAATCGGAAATTTAACAATTAATGCCAATTAATGCTTAGGTGGATAAAAATATTGCTAGTTAGACAACAAATGCTTACGTGGCATGGAATTTGATTATTTGGCATTGAGGTGGCATTGACATGGCATTGAGGTGGCATTAATGCCAAATGCCTACTGTTATATATATATACTAGCCTATAAACCCGTGATAAATCACGGGTGGCTTATAAAACATTTGAAATAAGCACTCCAAATACATAAAGTAAAATATGTTAGATCAAAAACAACAAACGGAAATTCACACATCAAATTGTGTATTTACATTAGTGATCCTGCATTAGAGCATTATATAAAATTCATCTTATAAAATATAAAGTATAAATAACATCTGTAAATGTGCATAATCGCTAAAATAAAATCCAATCTTAGCTTTTGACTGTCAAATAACTTGAATAGATATAAGAGGCTCACATCCATACCAATATATTTATGCTCCTTGTGAGAGTCATTAGAGTAGCTTTCTTCAAATCTATTTATTGTGATGTTATAAAGACCCATTTGTGATACTTCCTCTTGTTAAGATTTATGGCTTCTACTGTTTGAAGAAGTAGGCTCCAAGTAATTAGATAATACGACATAGGACTTAAAAGCCATAAAGTGGTTAGAAACATTTATTTAAACTGGTTTACCCATGTACATACAGACTATTTCCTTATACAATGTTTAAAGGTTATTTTAGAAAGTTTTATTTGCAATAGAAATAAACTTTTGTCCAACTTTAGAGAAATAAACTTTTGTCCAACTTTAGACCCGTTTAACTGTAATAAGATTTTGTTTAATTTGCCTACTCGACCCAAAAGAAATAAAACATAACCTGGTTTAGGTATGGTTTTCGCTAGTTGTATCAAAAATTGAATTTATATAAATATATATTTATTTATCTTTATATATTTATATATTCAAAAGACAATTAAAATTTTATCTTAATATAGAAAACATTTTGAAGCTTGAAATATTATTTTTCGCTAAATGATACTTAAATTTAGAAAAATACAAATGGAGTAATTCGTGTCAACCCGAAACGATCCGAATTCAAATTTGGTTTTGGTTAACCAAACCGAATAAATCGAACAATCCGATTACCGAACCGATGATGGTGTGTGATTGGTAGCCTGGTCATATGGCAATGAGGTGCACCACTCAAGCACTCTAATTATGCAAGTTTTATAATGTCGATCATTTCTCAAAAACACAATTACGATGTCGCCAATCGAGAATTGAAATGTCGGTTTATGAAAGTATAGACCTCAACTTGTTGATGTTTAAATTACATCGTAATAAAGTTGGAAATGGATATCGACTCTATGTTTGCATAGCTTTGGATGCGCTTTTCCTGCTAATGACTATAAGAAATGCGATTTTAGTTTGTTGAAATATAATCTAGTAAAAACACTTTGAAGTTAGTATATAACAAGCAAAAGTTACTTAGGAAATAACATTACTCAACTCTATGGCAAAGTCAAAGTTTTGCAAAAGATGATGCAAATAATAAGGTAACAAGTTTGACTTCAAAATTCAAATTTGGTGAAATCAAATGTTGCGATTATACTTGGATCGAAATCGTGATACATTCAAGGCATGTTCACAAAACGCATCCAACGTTGAACAAAAGATCATTGTATTAATGTATTCCAAGTCAATTAAACGCAAGATACATGTCAATGAGATTGACTCAAACATCATATTGGTATCGCTTAGCGTTCTAATTAACGATAGAATCTATTCTTATGGAACAAAAGAACTTGCGCTAATTACTACTATATCATATCAAAAGATCACTAAGTACTATACTTGCACCATGTTAGCAAAGTAAACAACTGCTTTTGTTAAACTACTTGATCTCAGCATCACATGTCTCGTAACCTCGATCCTGTACTTTTACTTTTCACCGCAAAACAAAAATCATAATCGACGAATAGCTAGATAGTAATCGGTTGTGTGTATAAACCAAAGATAATCGCAAAGATACCGAGTAAATACTTTAATGCATTTTGTTACGACTTCATGGATGTCATCGAATTTGGTCCTCTACATGCTAAAGAACCAAGTTAGACATACCATTATAGACACAAGACATATCGTAATTTTGAAAAGCAAAAAGAGACATTTCGTAATATGTTACCCGGTGCATTCATGTCTTGCTCGGATCGAACGTTATGATTTGGCGTGAGGCACTCGTTACCTAAGAATTGCTACTTGAAAAGACGGTGTAAGTTGTTCCTTACTACATATGCCACTTGTCACTTGCACTTGTTAAGGTATAGTGAAATTTAAAAAGACTGTAATTTCCTTGATGTTGTGGGGCAAAACAGCCTCGCAATGAAAGTCTCAAGGAACCACCCACCATAGCTTGCATACTTGGGACTTTGTTGAATTAACGTAAAATAGTCGCACACCAATAATATCCATGTAAAATGTATAATAACATAGAAAATGCACACCGATGATAAACTTTCAAACGTCTTGCATACTTGCTTCCTTTGAGGGTAAATATGTAAAATGTGAATCTAGAAAAAGTAATCGCTTTGAAAAAGCAATCCCAAACCGATTATTCTTGTTTACAAATCAAGAGCCAATCAAGAAAATTGATAGTCAAATTACTAATAGGTAGCCTGCAACCTATTTACATAGAAATGGGTCGCTACTGTTATTTTGCATCTCTAGATGGGTGGAAATGGCTTATAGAACTGGACCAAGTACTCAAAGAGAATAGTTATCACACTCTTGTGTAATAAATCGAGGGCTATCAAGAAAATTGTTCTAACAGACGGCTATTCGATCTAAAATACTGAGAAAGTTATTATTTACATGTAGAAGAAACTTATCTGAGGTGGCCAGTCTCTTACCAAAGTCGAGGCTAGAGGTTGTTTAATATGCTTGGAACGTTTGGAATGGTTTATAAATATTTGTTGCATGGATGGTTCTACGTAAATATGTGGAATTATAATGTGTAATTCATATACAACTTGACTAATAGTACAAGACTACCAGTAGTCAAATATGGAATTTTAGTATCTAAAATAAAGTACGTGTAGTAAAATATAGAAAAAGGCCAAGTTGTGCAAGATCATGTGTAATTCATATATAGTACGGAGTACCATATAGAAAGACTAATAGACTAAGAGTATCAGTAATCAAATACGTATGTAATTATAATGTGAAAAATAGTCAAATAAGTACTGATAGTAAAACCCGATAACCTGAATAATCTGACCCGACTCAACACGACCCGATAAACCCGGCAACCCAACCCGATAACACCCCTTGTACCTATCCATGTTAGTAACCTCACTTGTACAAAACTATACATTTTTTGAAATAGCAGAGAATAAACAACATAGATTTTTATGATTAATGCATAACATTGAAAAACCAAAAATAGTTAGCAGGTTGTTATGATAAAATCAAAAGATATGCACAAAAAAATTAGGAAACAATTGAAGAAAATAATAAGCGATATATGCGTAAAATAATTTAGGCAACAATTGAGTAAATAAAATCAATGAGAAAATCATGTATATATTGAAATTGAAGAAAATCATGAGAAAATCATCTATATATATATTTGCCTAAATTGAGTAAATAAAATCATCTATGAACATACACATCAGTATTAAAATCATCTATGAACATACATCGTATTTAAAATCATCTATGAACATATAATGACACCCATTTAGAAATTTTTTCGTTGATGCATTTCATCAAATAGTTTGTGTTCATAATAAAAATCTTGATCTCAAACTTGCATCGTATGAAAGTACAAAATCATCCAAAAACAAAATGAAATATGAAAGCCTATGACGGGTTAAGTTGTCGAGCTTAACTATACCAAGTAATGAGGAGTAAAGATGTGGAGTTTATCTTCATTCGAGTAGTTTCCACATAATGGTTGCTTCAAGTTTCATTGTATGCAATCAAATTTTAAACTAAAGAGAAACCGCTTTAATAAGTAATTAACCTTACTTCTACCAATCGATTAAATTCATTCAATAAAAGTCAATCGATAAAATCAATTATAACTGATTATTATTGAAAAAAATTGAATAAAAAATCAATCAATTAAATTAGAATCATACCTTGAATCGAATCATACCATTTACATACCTTGTATTGGTTTAATGGTTAAAATTATCACAGATCAATGGTTAAAAACATCCCCGCTTGCAACTTTGGTTGAATGGTTTTGGATGGATGAAAATAGAACATCCATTAGGATCTGTTATATTGTTTTGAAGATAGTGTTTTGAAGATTGGATGAATGAAAATAGTACAGCCATTAGGATCTAAGATCTGTGATATTGGATGAACTAAAAGATATTGTTTTGAAGATAGTGTGTTTTGACTAAGAAGTGTGATACGTGGCTTTTGTGACGTGGCTTTATTCACAAGGGCATTGCCACGTGGCTTTTATGAGGTGGATAGATTTTTAAAAACTTTCGTTTATTATATATATAGATAATATATATATATATATATATATATATATATATATATATATATATATATATCATTTACTTATCATAATTATATTCATAAACATCATCATCGAAGATCCATAAACCAAATAATACTTACACAAATATTACCAACAAAAGATCATTCAACCCCAAAGATGACCAACAAATCCTACTACCAAAAAAAAATAAAATAAAATAAAATAAAATAAAAAAAAAAAAAAAATCACATGGCATTAAAGCTCCATCGCTTTTAACATTTCTACCAAACCATACAACTCATCAATTGTTCCTGCATCTTGATAGCATCTAGAAGAAGTTTAAAAGCATCTTCTAAATCTTCCTTTTGAATCTTCAAAAGGTGTGAAATACACTTCAATGACGCATCCCACCCACAGAGGTACTCCAGCTCCACAATCAACTGACCCATACGACGAACATGACCCTGAATTTCACTTGCTCTTTTCCTTAGATCAGTCTCAGCACGTTGCGCCGCTTCGATTTCACTACTGTAAAATGCAATCATCATATTCTTGGGACTTGGGCAGCCTTGAACCCACAACCCTAGCCAATTGATCACATACATGCATAGGTGTAGACATTCTTAAAGTTAAGAGATATGTTATGTGTATTTTGTAGATTGAGAAATTCAAGAAATGGCAAGGTACAATGATTTTATAGAAAAGCAATGATACAAACTGAAGCCTCAAGACACAAAACAAGGACTCAAAAACTATGATGAACGCCTTCTCCCATGCACAAGTGGACCGTCAAAATATATATATAACTAACATCTTAATGTAAAAGAATACAACATATATGCAAAAATAATAATAATAAAAAAAAATTGGTGTTACTTTTAAATAGTAAATGGTATACAAAATACAAAACACAAAAACATTACACTTAATACTTACCAATATACAAAATATAAGTAACAAAAATATTTTGCACCTTTTACTAAAAAAGACGCCGCATAATCGACATCATGAAACTGCATAAAACCCGCAAGTTTACGAAACCTCCCTATATGCAAAAGAAAATATCGGTATAACTTTCAAATAATAATTATTATTAATTTAGATATACGAAAATAATACTAAACGGTATACAAAATACAAAACAAAAAAAAACATTGCGCTTAATATTTACCGATATACAAAATATAAGCGAAAAAAGAATACACTTTTTACTAAAAAAAAGAACCGCATAATCGACAACATGGAACAGCATAAAACCCTACGAAGCCCCCCACAACGCGGGGGCCCCGACGCCCATCTCGTTACATATAGTTCTGAATATATAGCACTTAAGTGAAACTAGGCTAAGAATGGGCTTGCCATACACTATGGACTACAATCCATGAAGATAAATATTATGGGCTTAAAGTGTTGGCTGGAACCTTTGCCCATGGCCTGATCATAATGTTCGATTGCTTTTTGTTTTAGAAAAAAATGATTATACTAATGAGAAAAGTTCAATGCAGAACAATTTTTTTTAAAAGAACACACAATGCGATCTCAACCATCCATTTTTCTTATCAAATAAAAAAAACTCATTTTCATCCATTTTCTTAAAATTAAAATATCTCGCAAACCGTTAATTATTACGCGAAACTAATTATACCGCCGCGACGAGAATTAAATTATCTTTATATAGATATGCACTTCGATATAATTTCGACGATTTTTTTCAAAATTTTGCTCAGAGGAATCACATGTGATTCGAAAAATCACGTGTGATTTATTACTTTAAAAATCACATGTAGCTTGTGAAATCACATGTGATTTTACTGGGCGGAAAATTTGAAAAAAAATTCGTCGAAAGTATATAGAAGTGCATATCTATAGAAAGATAATTTAATTTTCGTCGCGATGATGTATTTTTCGTAGCTTGAAGGTTTACCGTTTACAAGATATGTTGTTTTAAAAAGGTGAAAATGTATTTTTTTTTTTTTTTTTGATGAAAAAATGAAAAGTTGAGATTGCATGATTTGTTCTTTAATTAAAAATTGCTCGCATTAAACTCACCTCTTATACTAATCACGTGTTCAATATCTCTTGTCATTTGTCATATCTCATTTAGCCTCACCAAACGAAAATTTGATCACCATTACAACAAGGAAATTTGATCAGTTTTGATGTTTACCCCATAATCTCAAATAGTTGGTAAAGTCATTTTAGCTTAGAAAAAGCTATACGTTTTAGGAAGAAAAACTATATAGGTTTTATAAGAAAACACAATAACGTATAAGTTTGAAAAGGTTTTATAAATTTCGGCATGATGCGTCCATTTATATCACGTTCCCAAGTCATCGTGACATTGAATAAACCTAATTTGTAATTACAATATTTATAATTTTTATGTTTTGTTATCATTCGTGTGATTATTAGGTTGGGTTTATTGAATATTTTGTGTCCGTTCCATGTCTAATATATTAAATTCATGTCGAGTCTAATATATTATACCGTCTCATATTTCAAAATTTCCAATAAGTCCAATGTCCAATATCGTAAAACAAATAACGATCCAATTGTCAAGTCTTATCCAAGCATAAGGTATAATAAGCATTTCCAAGTCCAATAATCAAGTATCAATCCCAAGTGACAAATCTAATGTTTATCCGAAACGTATCATTGATCACAAAATAAATAGATTAAGTTAGTGACGCGTTAATATTCGTAAAGTACGAAGAAGATATATAAAATCACTTAGTTATATATGCATCACACTAAACAGTTTTTGGGCTTCGGTCCAACATCATAACAACACACCCTTAACAGTTTGGGCTTCGGCCCAACTGATCAAACACTTACACCCACTTGGGCTTAGACCAAACACACCCTATTGTCATCTAATGGCTGTTGAGCCCAGTGCAGTAGGGGTGTTCATCGGTTCGGTTATCGGGTTATTCGGTTCGGTTAGTTCGGTTAATTTTTTTTCGGGTATAACCGAAAACCGAACCGAACCGAATTTAATTTGATTCAACCGAACCGAATAACCGAAACCGAACCCTATAACCGAAAACCGAACCGAATAACCCAATTACATAATTTTAATTATTTCTTTATTTAATTATATTTATTTTAGCACAAAATATTTTTCAAACTTAAATCATGTTATATTTATAATAAAAAGAGTTTTAGTGATTTTTTTCATATATATACATAGAAAAATATATATTTTATATGAATTCGATTTTCGGTTCGGTTTTGGTTTCATTGTTAAACCATATCCAAACCGATAACCAAATATTTAGTTCGGTTCGGTTCGGTTTGGTTTTGACCAATTCGTTCGGTTATGAATTCGATTCGATTATTTTGGTTCGGTTCGGTTTCGCTTTCCATTCGTGGATATTACCTAATCCGTTATGAATTCGGTTCGATTATGAATTCGGTACAGTGCAGTAACCAAAACGCACCCTAATATCTAATGGGTTGTGGCCTATTAACATACTCAACCCAACACATTACAGTTAACACAACACAACAATACATTCCAAATGCAAAAAAAGCTCTTTTGTTACTGAAACCACACAACTCGCAAATCCAAGAGACACAAAAATACATCGATAGTAGATAAGAGGCACTTTATTTTGCTTACCAATAAATCCATGGTTACAAATGACAAATCCTCACCATTCATCTAGTTTGATCTAATGATGGGGATTAACCTAAAATTTAAAAGGTAAACCTAAGTCCATATTTTTTTTCTTGTCTTTTGTCTTTCTTTTTATTCAAATATTTTTTGTCTTTTATTTTTAATTCACGTTTTTTTTTTTTTTTTTAATTTACGCTTTTTTTTAATTCGCGTTTTTTTTCTTCGCCTTCATACGTTTTCGTCTGTTTTCATACGTTTTCATCTGATTTCGTTCGTTTTTATCCGTTTTCGCCCGTTTTCATACGTTTTCGTCCATTTTCATCAGTTTATTTTCATTTTCATCCGTTCTTAGACGTGTTTTTATGCTTTCATACGTATTCGTCTGTTTTCTTACGTTTTCATTTGTTTACATTTAGATTAAACAGCTTAAACAAATTGATTTTTCTTTAAACACATAGTTATTTAGTGTACTTTTGTTTATTATTTAAGTTGTGATTGAATTTGTCTATTTAATGGATACTTTGTGAGTATTTCAATAGGTTTTACAATGGGATTTGAAAATATCTATGGTTGATCAGTGAAGAAGCTATGGTTAAACAAAGCACAACATCTTCATAAACAAACTGAAGAAGCTCAAACACATGTTACATCACAGGTGATATCACGTGTGGTATCACGTATAGTATCACAAGTGATATCACCTGTGATATCACACGTGATATCACAAGTGATTTCACAAGTGATATCACACGTGATATCACAGGTGATATCACAAGTGATATCATCTGTGATATCACACATGATTCAACAAAATAGAAGAAGTCGATATATCTGTGATGTCACCAGGTGATATCAAATTCTCCTCCAAAAGTTGAACATCATGAGAATGAGATACACAAAATTAGCAATAAAAGTGTGGTAGTTAGTAGTTATTCGAAATCACAGTGATATTCGAATATCACAAATTGATATTCATAAAATCAGCGATATTCAAAATATCACAAATGATATTTTGAATATCACGAAAATCACTTATGATAGTCTCAAACATATGAAACGTAAGAAAACATATGAAAATGTAAAAACGGATGAATACATATGATAATGATAAAAACGTATGAAAGCGTAAAACACGCCCGAAAATGAACGAAAACGAAGAAACCGGATGAAAACGGACGAAACGATGAAAACGGACGAAACGTATGAATAATGGACGAAACGAAGAAAATGATACAAAAACTTATGAAAACGGACAAAACATATGAAACGGACGAAACGTATGAAAACGGACGAAAATAGATGAAAACGATAAAATGTATGAAAACAAACGAAACGATGAAAGCGAAGAAAAAGAAACGACTAAAAAACGTTAAAACGTGGAAAAAATTAAAAAATAAGACGTTAATAAAACAAAGTGAATTAGAAAAAAAAAAAAAAAAAAAAGTGAAGAAAAATAAAAAGACAAAAAGACAATAAAAAAACATGGACTTAGGTTTATCCATTAAATCTTAGGTTAATTCTCACCATTAGATCAAACTAGATGAATGGTGGGGATTTATCCCTTGGTAAGCACCAAAATAAGAGTAAGCAAAAGAAAATTCCTCTAGTAGATAAACATATAACAAAAAGGGGTTGATACACACACCAATTTTTTTTATGCACTCACCAATTTTTATGCATCAGGGTATTGTACTGTGTGTTATGTTGCTTGTACAGAATGGTGTATTAATCAATTAAAATTGTGTGAGTATCAACTCTCATAACAAAAACAAGTAGGGCAACAAGTTGACCCGACTCAACTGAGTTGACTCACTCACTAAGTTGACTCACTCAGTGAGTTGACTCGTTTCAACAAACAAACAAACAAACACCCTTTTTAATCCGACCTTAAACCACACGATTTATAATCAAAACCTTTATTATTAAAAACTTTAATCCACGAAAACCCTTTTAAATATATATCCGGTTTTAAAATAAGAAACAAGACAAGGATCTTAGGTTGTCTTACCAATGGAAAGGAAAGAGAATAAGGAGTGGTGGTTGTGGTGGTGACGGCTACGAACCAAACCCTTGATTCTCCTTGCACCTTTTTTGAAGCAGCGGCAAGGTGGTCGAAAGTTCGCCGGATCTCCGGTGACGGCGTCGGAATGTGTGTGTGTGAGGTGTGAGGTGATAAAATGAGAAGTGAAACCCTAATTGTGCCATTATATAGTATTATCAACCACAAGGACCAATTGTGACAATATTCAAAGTTTGGGGTCGGCGGTGCAAGTATTAGTCCAGGGACTAGTAGTGTAGTTTTTGTAATCTTTTGTATAATTGAGTTTTGGGACACGTTTAACCTAGCAAACGTTCGATTCAACACACGAAAATTACGCTATTGCGTTCCAAATAAAGTTTTCAATAAAAACGAGTATTCACACGACTAGTTTCTAGTAAATAATATAATGATTAAGTCAAATTGTTTAATGAGTTTGTGGTTGTGCCGGTACGTCGCAGTGTGCAGTTTTCATGTTTCACGAGATAACTTCTCGTTTTCAAGTTCAAATTAACTCAGATGAGTTCAAAAATGAAAAACAAATAATAATAATAAATATAATAAATATAATTTATTATTAAAATAGGTAGAAACCACATTCAAAGGGTGGCAATTATTATTATTATTATTATTATTATTTACAAGAAATTTAGAGGTGGCAAAATGTGCTCAAAAGCAAAAAGATAGGCTAAATGGGCACATTTTTGAAAGATTTGGGCACATTTAGCCCCCTCATTTTTTTGGAATGGGCACATATAGCCAATTGAAAACTTAAATGGGCACTAACGGGCACATTTTTCCCCCTCAATTGTAGAACATTACGATCGCTTTAAATAAATTTTTTATATAATATATTTAAGTTTTTAATATAAATAAGATATTACGCTTAAAGAAATTTATTTCGATCGTTTTAGGTCTTTATTAAACAATTTGTATAACATGTGCTCGCTTGGTACCAGTGCTCGCTTAGCCCGTGTCTGCTTAAGCCCGTGCCCATTCTAGCTCGTGCCGCGGCATGCCTACCGCCCGCCTGCTTTGCCACCTCTAAAGAAATTAATGGGAATCTAAAGTACTGTCTGAGCTTTCATTCCTTTAGCTATACCAAAACTAATCCAACTAAAAGTATCAATAGCAACACGTGTCACGATATCTTGAATCACTGAGAAAACTATTATATTATTATCATCATTATTATAATGTATACTACTATAACGTTATTATATTATGTTATATTATATTATATTATATTACATTATATTATTATATTATAGTAATAAGTTATAAAATAATTTATTATGATTTTTTCATTTATAAATAAACACTATTATTGTTACTATTATTATAAATTACTTTATTAAAAATTGATAGGATTTTCAAAAAATTAGTGAAAACCAAGATGTTATTATTATTATTATTTATTTTTATTTTATAAAATGTCTCTTTATTAGAAATTTATATGATTTACAAAAAATTAGTGAGAAGCCGAAAGACTATCTGGGCCCCCACTCCTTTAGATAATGCAATTTTTCAAGTTCCAATTCAACGATATCACATTTACAACATATTATAATTCATTCAAATTACAATTTCTTTTAATTATATTTCATTTTTTGGCTAAAAAACATTCGACGAACCAAAGAGGCCTTTAATGCACATATATTTGTCAAAATTGGAAATGTGAGTTAATACAAAGGAGGTTGATACTCACACCACATTTTTTTATTAATGCATCACAATTTATGCATTACAGTATTGTACGCTACAAACTGTAATGCACAAAATGTGATGCATGCATCAAAAGATGTGGTGTAAGTACCAATTCCCTAATACAAAAAGATTTAATCTATCATAAATGGGAGACAAGCATTTACTATTGAAGGTTGTCTCTTTATCTATCATAAATGGGAAATGATTTGCAAACTCTACTTTTTAGTTGTCACACTCCAATCTGCATATTGCGGCTATACTTGCTTAAAAATTCTTCTTTAACTAGATGTACATTAAAGTGTGCAAATCATCTCCCATCATAAATAGGGGGTGATACTCACATCACATTTTTTGATTAATGCATCACAATTTGTGCATTACAGTTTGTACCGTACAATACTGTAATGCACAAATTGTGATGCATTAATCAAAAAAATGTGATGTAGGTATCAATACTCATCATAAATGGGAGACAATCATTTACTATTCAGGATTGTCTCTTTTATCCATCATAAATGGGAGACAAGCATTTACTATTCAAGGTTGTCTTGATGCTAACAAGGACTTAAAATTTGTGTATTGTACGTATATAAGTACGCGTGGTTGAGATGAAGAAACTAAAATCTTCAGCCTCAAGATTGAAAAAATGACCACTTTTGCCACAAAAGACTCATACCTTTTCATATTAGCATATTTGACTTGTTTTTGCATAACATCTTCTAGTAGCCAAAAGTGCGACAGAGGCATCACGTGGTGGATTTTCATATACAATGGAATAGCAAATTCGACTATCAATCTTCATTTGACATCTAAAGATGTTGATATGGATATCATACCATTACCAAGAAAATGATTACGTAATCAATTATCGTGAAATTATGTCGCGATGTTGTTTACATAGGAGGTTTTTCCTATGACCGCCGATTTGCGCTTTTGATGTATTTAACCAAGAGATA
Organism: Chrysanthemum lavandulifolium; assembly: GCA_022545495.1. Taxonomy (NCBI): domain Eukaryota; kingdom Viridiplantae; phylum Streptophyta; class Magnoliopsida; order Asterales; family Asteraceae; genus Chrysanthemum; species Chrysanthemum lavandulifolium. Next base: position 240,422,112 of record CM040244.1, on the reverse strand, counting down.
AGAGATATCATTGGTGGCTCGCCTCGTGAAGACAAATATGTTTTTTGGTTACTAAAAGAAGATGCCTATTACTTATCAAAAAATGATAAACTTGATGATCCAACATGGATGTTAAGAGGCCATTGGCTGTAAACAATGTGTTTGTTTTATTATTAATATAAAAAAATATTATGAGTATTTTTCTTGACGAGAATCTTATTTAATTATCATATATGCAGGTATATGTTTATTAATTCTTTTGTGTGTTCAAGTCTCAACATGATAAAATGTGTGAATATTTATGGTTCAAAATGAATGAAAGGAGTCATATAGTTGTCAACTCGAATTGGACTTGTGACTCGATCGTAATTAAGTAAACAAAAATATATGAGCATTGTTGAAGCCTTCTATTAATCTTTCTACACACAAAACAATATTATATATATTTTTTTTCATTCATTCTCTCTTTACATCCAAACCGTTAATTTTGACACTTGTCGATCCCGTGAATAGAAAGATAAAAATTTGTAGGAGAAAATAACATTTTCCAAAATATATTTCGATACATGTAATCTATCATATTCTTACCAACGGGCTCGACAATTAAGTAATTGGTTGTTCAAGTCCAACTTGGGACAATTAAGCGGTTTACTTGTAATCGTAATAGATATGACTTAAAATTTATAACGAGAATATGTGCATATTATTAAGAGTAAACTACACCATTCGTCCTTATGGTATGCGTTGACAGACAAGTTTCGTCCTTTGACCAAAAGAATCGCATTGTCCATCCTTAATTACGAAACGTTATGTGTCGTTTGTTCCTCACTCTAACTGGCCTCACTAACGGTCGTTTTACCTCATCCAATGGAGGGTATTTTAGTCTTTTCCCACCCACACCCTCAATTAAATCCTCCATCAACCCACGTCTTTTCAATCAAAATTTAAACTAAACCATATTGGTTTATTTATAGCGTAAAACCGCATACTCACATATTCTCAATTTTACACCATTTGTAAACTTCCGACAAAAACCATTTTATTGCATAAGTAACTATGAAGGAAGAATAGGTATAATTAAAACTTCAAAGAGAACGACTACGCCAAGTACAAAACCTTCAATTTGATGCATAAATAAATGGAAAATTGACATAAGTTGTGCCTTTGGTTATTGTCTAATCAGTGCTCTGAGGGCATTGGTTAAGGTACATTTATTAAGTAGGATCATTCCTTTTATATTGCAAATTATATTTAATACACATTAATTAAACTTACAAATTACCATAATTAAATCTGATTTGTAATTTAATAAACTCAAACTATTCTTTTCTAAACACCTTAAACCTTGCCCTAAGGGTACCTATTAGACAAACGCATGATATATATTACTCCCTATGTTCCATATTAATTGTCCAGTTTGACTTTTTATAATATTTTTTCTTCAACTTTGACCTTAAATATTTTTGTTTGTGTTATATAATACTTGATGCAAAATATATGAATGGATTGTGTTTAAATGTAGTTTCATTGGTATAATTTTAATCAAATATTATATAACACAAACAGAATTATTTAATGTCAAATTAAAAAAAAAAAAGAAAAAAAAAACCTACAAAAAGTCAAACTGCACAATTAATATGTGACGGAGGTAGTATAACTAATCTTAAATGGTAACACATGTAAATAAAAAAAATTTGCAAACAATTTCTCCAAAGACGTGTGCAACACCTTACTTGTGATCCAATAACTTATTAGGGGCTGTTTGATAAAACTGTATTATTTAGCGCCGAGTGAATCAAAGATGCTGAATAATTCAAATATGTTGAGTGAAATTGTTTCTGAATGAAAATACTTATTTGATAAACATTTAATGTGTTTTTTTGAATAAAAAAAATGACCATTTAAACCTACTCTTTGATTACATACTATATCACAATATGTTGATTTATAAATAATGTTCCTTTATAAAACTCATACTCCGTAGTATATAAAATGGATATGAACAAAAAAGTTAACATAAATAAAAATAAGTTCATCATACATATATTTTAACAATTAAATAACTTCATATTATTTGACTACCGCAACACATAGCTCAATCAAAAGTTATTTTAAGGGAATTGATACTCACAACACATTTTTTGATAAATGCATCACAATCTGTGCATTACAATTTGTACCGTACAATACTGTAATGCACAAATTGTGGTGCATGCATAAAAAAATATGATGCGAGTATCAACTCCCTTATTTTAATATACAAAGGACAAAAGTGTGGTAGCAATATGATTCTTTAATAGTCACGTGGGAGAGAGACGTGAGATAAATGTACTATGCAAAATCGGTACTCTTGATTCACTCGGAGAGAGATAAAGGTACTATGCAAAATAGTTATTTTCATATATAGAGTTCGGTACTATGCAAAATCGGTACTCTTGATTCACTGGGAGAGAGATAAAGGTACTATGCAAAATAGTTATTTTCATATATAAAGTTCGGTACTCTTGATTCACTGGGAGAGAGATAAAGGTACTATGCAAAATAGTTATTTTCATATAGAGGACAAAAGTGTGGTAGCAATATGATTCTTTAATATGTCGCCGTTGAATCGGTTAGCAGCATGTCTTATCATGCAAAATCGCTACGTGCTTTATTTGTCATTCAATGGCAAATTTAATAATTATCAAACATGCTGTACGATTAATATTTTAAAATCAGCGTTGAATGATGTAATTAAGCAGCAATCAAACAAACCCTAAATCTCCCATGTCTTATTTAGCTGCAACTGTCGACTTACAAATGGGGCACGAGTTCTTTTGTTTCAAATACATTTGTTTAGGCAAACTTGGTATCGAAACCATAAAGTCAGAAGAGTGTATTACCCGACGATGCGAAGAAGGTTCTACAACGTGACTGTTTCGATCACGTCTTCGCTTTCAAGATTAGATGCTTGGTAATTATTTCTTCGGTCAATCCAGTGTTCCCGTTCCTAATATGCTCTTCCAATGCCAATGGTTCCTAGAAAATCCGAGTAGATGATAAGAATAGTAAGAAATGACAACATATATGGTTAGTAACAGGTCAAAATGGGTAGTTTAGGGCAAGTCAAATTTGTCGGGTTGGCTTGTAACACATTTTTTTTTTACAAATTTCAATCTTATTATAAATTATGCCAAAGGCTTACCAAAAATCATCTCATTATAAATTATGCCAAAGGTTTACCAAAAATCATCTCATTAGCTAATTTTCAATATACAATGAGTTGGGGGGCTATCGTTTATGAAAATCAAACTTCGTCTGTTCAGGATGCTTATCTGTTTACAAATAAAGATATGTAGGCAGGAAAGCACTAGAATTGCTGAATTAGCAATCATAAACACCCTCTAAGCTCGAACTTTTTTAATTTTCATCTTGACCCGTTTGACCATTTTATACTACTCCCAATTTATAAGTCTATATTTTATTTTTCAAAGTCTTTTATTTTGCACTTTGACCTTAATTTTTTTTTCTTGTTATATAATACTTGATGAAAAATATATCAATGAAAATGCATTTAAAACATAAGTTCATTTACATATTTTGCATCAATTATTATATAACATGAAAAAAAAATTAATGTCAAAGTTGAAATAAAGAGACTTCGAAAAAGTCAAAATGTACTTATATTTTGGGACGGGGTAAAATAAAACATAACCTACGTCGACAAACAGGTATTTTGACATACATTAAAACCTCTATAAATTAATAGTATTGAGACTGTGATATTTTATTAATTTAGCGAGATATTATTACATCGATAAATTAATAATTTATTAATTTAAAGAGGTTTTATGTATGTTTTTTATATTTTGAGTCCAATATACTAGTTACAATGTAATATAGTTAAAGATAAAAATACATTAGAAAAACAAGTATCAATTAACATTTTACTAATACAAGATGTAAGATATAACTTTTCACATACACATCAAAACCATAAGCATAAGGTGGCGTATAAGGTGATATTCTAGAGAGAGAAAGTTAGAGGTTTAGGGAACTTAGTGAGAGAAAGTGAAAGATATTATTATGAGCTCCAACTCTACCTTGGAAGGTAGAGAGTATTTATAGTCTTACATAAATCGCCACACATCGGGTCATGGATCGTGCATACAGTGGGTAAAGACCGTCCGTCCTCCACGGTGTTACTTAACTAAATTACTACTTAACTTAAAAGAACTACGACTACGAGCTTTAACGATTACATATACTTGAGGTGACCGACTCTTTAATACCGGAATTTCTAATTCCTAACAATCTCCCTAAGGAGGTCACCTCAATCATGTACCAAAATTACATAGACTACAAGTAGATATTACATTAACAATAGATCTTGCAATCTTGATGTAGTCCTTGCTCCTAAGCTCGTAGTCATTGATTCTTCACATTGCATATTTGGATATTCCAAGTGGAGGTCTTTACCGATCCACGTGATAATAATTCGAGCCATCTTTTGAGATCATCGCCTTAAAATCTCGTGACATCCTTTGTGATGTTGTGACATTAGGACCGACATGCTCACATTCGGATCATGATATCTTCTCATCGAGTAGCGGAAGCTTTAGTTGATTCATGATATTGGCGCAGCAGAAGCGTAAGCATGGAGTGAAAATATCGAGTCATTGATGCACTAATCATGATTTTTTTGAGATGAATGTGTTAAGTGAGCATGCGGCTATGGATTGACCGCTTCATTCGATCACCAGAACGCCGGGTGTACCGCATACAACAAGCTTAGCAATAAATCGCACAAAAGCGTCTTTGATCACTTCGCTGAATTGAGGTACACGCCCACGGTTCCCTCGCTGATCAAGACAAGCATCGCTCGTGATCGTGTAGGATTCCTAAGAATCTCCTTGATGTGGTTTCGCAATGTTCTAGCTGTTCTCAAACCGAACGTCTCAAAGAAGACAACACGGAGTGAGTGAACCAAATAATTTTAAGACCACCGATTGATGAAAAGAGATTTGAAAACAATCGTATTGCTCAATAGAAATTGTTTTTGCAATACAACGAAGGTTTTATTGAAAATCAATTATCAATCATAAAACACCTTTGGTTTGAAAATTGGTACACGGTCGATGTGCTAAAGAAAAGTGTTTTAAGCACAATGACCGGTTTTTCAAAGGTATCCGCAATCCATAACTCGAACCGTGATTGATTCAAGAGATTGAATCGCCCATTGTTTCGCTCGCTTGTCACATGGTTGATCTATATAATAGATCTCACATGCCACCTACCGAGAGCTTGTTTGATGTTGGCTCCAAGGCTTTCCATCTTCATTGTGAATATGTAAACACATCACTCGGATGTTCCGCAATACCACAAGGATAATGCGTAGGACTCAGATATAATCTCTTTTCCACATTGTGTGAAACAGAGTCTTCATTGAAAGTGTCCTAATGAGATTTATTGATGATCTCGTGGCTCTAGACTCAATTTGTGCATATTTGGATCCTATAACGGAGACTAGGGAGAGGGTCTCTTCTTCAATATCAACCATCTCTAAGAGAAAGTCGATAGATAATGTCGGTTCCCGTGAGAATGAAACAAGCCCTTTAAGAGGAACTTGAGTGGTTTGGAAAGTTGAAGTGCAGCAAGGTCACACAGGTCCATGACGCCTTGTCTTCAATACCGATGTTACCATCGAGTATATGAATTGAACCCGGTTTCGCTCTAAGGTTGAATAAATGGAGGATATTTGTTTTCACCCTTCCTCATTCAATTCTTTTTCATTCTTCAACCCTTCAAGCTTACCGAGACTTCATAACTAGAACCTTGTTGGGTTTATTCCAAGACTAGCTCGCCTTAGTCCGCACTCTTCCCATATCTCATTTTTCTCTTTTATCATCATACCTAAGGACTTCTACACTAACTAGTGGATTGTCCTCGGTAGATCCCTCCGGTTCTCGCGGATCACGGGAACTAATACCTAACCTAACCATCCTTATAACATCGCATATAAAGTAAAGTTGGTCGGTCTATTTGGTATTGTTCATCCGCCATTGGAACCAATTGAAAACCATTTGAAAATCAATTCAAATACTTGTGATATATTATCAAAGCATTTTGTACCGAATTGTTTTGATATTTTTAGAACGAGAACTCCCTCAACATGTGCATCAAGTATTTGAAAATGTTTTGCACACGGAGGCAAGAGAAAGAATTAACTTCTTTGATTACCATTTTCTAAAGATATCAACATCACTTCCCACATCAAATCAAGTAGATATAGCATTTCGGAAGGATGAGGTTTCCATAATTTGCTCCCCTCAATATGTGCCTCGAGGTTTGAAAAGAGTTTTGCACATACTAGAGGAACTTGCACATTGAGATATATTGATCACATTTCAAATCATAGGTTTAAGATAGATGCTCCCCTCAACATGTGCATGGAAAATTTGAAATCGTTTGTCACATGCAAGGTGATAGCATGTATATCCTTATAAAACCATTTGTTGAATTATCGCTTAAAATCCAATTTAAATCACACATTCTCCCCGATCACAATTATCAAATCATTTGAGATTTGTGATCTCTTATTGATTTAAATTGATTTTGAAAGCTTTTAAGGAGAATTGTGACTTGATTGTGAAAGCGTTTGAACCGATAAGGATCGGATTTTGAGACTTTAAACTCCATTGATAAAACATGCATGTATATCTTTTGAAAACAATTTAATGCCAAATAACTTTTAATTTAATTGAAATTATTCTCCCCTCAATCAATGACATAGGTTGTTGATTGAGATAGAGATTTTGACATATAAGTCCCGATGATTATCAAAAATAGAAACCGAGTTATTTTTCAAAGCATTTGGTTTTCAAGCAGATAAATGTTTATAGAATCGAGCATGGAATTTGACAACATGGTAAAACATGGCTCGTTTCTTTCTTTAAAACCGGTTATTTCAAGATGACAATAAACCATTTCTCTTTCTCCCAAAAATATTTTTTGATTTTTTTTTTTTTTTTTTTTTTTTTTTTTTTAGAATTCGAACAACATCTAAAGTCCCGTGTCATTCTTTGAATGACATCACAAAGACCGAGATATTGTCGAACCGAGAACAACATGACAAATTGACAATATTTTTGAAGATTTTTCAATTTTTCGATTTTTATGGATTTTGAAAGTTTTATAATTTTCTATTTTGTTTTTCGAATAAATATTTACAAGAGATAGAGATAAAGATAGACCTTTACTCTCGCCTTCCTCCCCGAAAACGTTGAGAGTTTCGTTGAAGGCTTTTCAAACCAAGTCGTGGAAGAATAAACTCAAAACGTTCTCTTGAAGAGCTTTGGTGAAGATGTTCGCTAACCGATATTCAGACCTCACAAAATATAGTTCCACCACACCCTTTTCCACTTGTTCCCGATGAAATGATGTCGAATGTCGATATGCTTTGCTCTTGAGTGTTGAACGTTGTTGCATGAGAGAGCAATAGCACTTTTATTATCACAAGAGAGAGGATTTTGTTGAATTCAAAGCCATAGTCGATAATCGAGATCTCATCCATAAGATTTGAGCACAACAAGATGACATGGCTATGTATTCACCTCAGAGGAAATAGAAGTACTCATTTGCTTTTTTGAAGACCACCACAAGCTTATCACCCAAAAACCGAAAGCACCTCCCGACGTATTGACGCAGTATCTTGACAACCTCGCATGATCAAGATTCTGATAGGCCGTTAGTGACATACCGGTGTCCTTCGGGTACCATAGTCCCATATTGATGGTTCCTTGAGATACCGAAGACCCGCTTAATCGCTTCAAGGTGCTTTTTAGTAGGCTTAGCTCGGTACCTAGCACACATGCACACAGAGAACAATATGTCCGGTCTACTAGCAGTGAGATACATCGTGATCCAATCATACTCCGATATTTCGCTTGGTCAATCATGATCCCCGAGAGGTCCTCATCTAGTTTGGTTTGGTCAATCATGGGGTGTCAACAGGTCACTTGAATCAAATCCAAATTTCTTTAAAATCTCTTGCATATTTAGATTGATTTATGAAAATGCCTCCGGACTTTGTGAAATTTGTAATCCCAAGAAAATGACATTTGTCCCATCATTGACATTTGAAACTTTGAACTCATTTCATTTGAAAAACGATCACATTCCATTGGTCCGCCGAGGCAAAAATAATATCATCAACATAAATATGAACATGAATTAAATGTTTGCTCGACTTCGTGAACAATGTAGGATCAATCGCCTTTGATGAATCCGGTTGATAGAAGAAACTTTGATGATGTATCATACCATGCCCTTGGAGCTTGCTTTAAACCGTAAAGAGCCTTCTTCAAACGATAAACGTGAGTAGGATGCTCTTGATTCACAAATCCTTCAAAGTTACCGACGAGACGACTTCTTTAAGATCTCCGCTCGTAAATGCCGCCTTTACATCCATCCGATAAACTACGATGTTCTTACTAGCAAGATTAGCGAAAGATTCGATTGCCTCGATTCGAGCAATCGAGCAAAGATTCTTCAAAGTCTATACCTCCTCTTGACGATATCCTTTAGCAACTAATCGAGCCTTGTTCTTCAACACATCACCATGCTCATCAAGTTTTACTTTGAAGATCCATTTTAGAGCTATAATCATAGTACGCCTGGAGCAGTACTAGCTCCCATACATCAAGACGATCGAACTCATGAATTTCATCTTGCATGGCATTGAACCAACTATCTTCATTCATAGCGCTTTTAACATCTTTTGGTTCGATCTTAGATAGTACGGAGTTGAAGAAGCACCATAAGGCATCGGTTGCGAGTTGTTTCGGGTTGATACAGACGAGAGGGATTACCAATGATGTTGTCTAATGGATGATCGTGAGTCCATTTTCCGAGGTGTTCATGTGGCAATTGTTGAGGAACCGAGGTAGCAGAGTCGATGTCTCCAAGAAGATGGTTCGATGATGATTCGTGAGTAGCAAATATGTTTTCAAATGGAGCATCTTCGTGAGTCGCAGGGATTAACTTCATCATTGATGCGTAAACATTTCCATGATGTACATTTGAAGAATGATGATTTGTTGATGAAATCAAGGATCAAAGCGGTGCTTCTTGACTTAAAGATATTGAGACCGAGGGATTGACTTCATTCATCGGAATCGAGCATCCTCTGCTGTGGGAATCATTACCTCATTAGTAATTGAATCATACAGCCATCAAACATAGGATCAAACAATTTCTTTACATCATCTTCGATGGAGGTACATATGGAGTTTCTTGAGAGGAGTTTGGAACAAGGGATGAACCAATGGGACTGTTTTGAAGTGCGGGTCCCGAGTGGAGTGTCCAGAGCCATTTGACCGGTCCACTCATCAAACGAATGAATTGTTTCCATGATATTTCGGGTTCTTTTGTTGTAGATTCGGTATCCCTTTTGTTTGATGCATATCCTACAAATACTCCAATGTCGCCTTTGGCCCTAAGTTTGCCTAAGTCTTGACCTCATTAGTTGGATAGCACAATGCACCAAACACACGAAGGAAAGATAGATTAGGTTTTCATTGTGGACAAGTTCATATGGAGTTTTTCCATGAACAAAGGTGAATCGTGGAACGATTTTGTGTATAGCATGCAAGGGCAATTGCTTCACCCGAGAAATATTGGAACCTTTGAGTAGATCAAGATTGTTCTAGCGCCTTCAACAAGAGTACGATTTCGTCTTTCAACCACACCGCTCGCTGAGGGGTTCGTGGAACACTTCTTTGATGGTCGATTCCAATGCTTTTATAGAATTCACTAAGTTGTTTGTTGACAAACTCGGTTCCATTGTCTGCTCGATAATTCGGCGCTTTTGTTTAGTCGAACTCGCAATGCTTGATGAGTTTGATGATGATATCGTGAGTTTCATCCTTCGTCCTTAAGAACTTGACCTGTGAATCTAGAGTAATCATCAACTACAACTAACACATATTTCTTCCCAAAGATATTCTCGCACCTCATTGGTCCACATAAATCCATATGAATCATATGAAGAACTTCGTGATGAGTTAGTAGGTTTGGGTTTATGGGCATACTTCTTGCTTTTCCCAATTGACATGTCGAACAAAGATGATCCTTTTCATACTTTAGTCTAGGTAAACCTACAACTAAGTCCTTTCGAAAGATCGTTAATGGTGCCAAGTTCAAGTGATTGAGACGACGATGCCATAACCATGACTTTGTTTTGAAGCCTTAGATAACAAGCGCATTGGAGGCTCTCATCATGTCATCGATAGAGATGGTGTAAAGGTTTGAGCCACGAGTTCCTTTCAACAGCTCCTTACCATTGAGATCTCTAACAAAGCGGTATGTTTTCTCAAGGCTACTTCTAGATCGAATCACGAATTGACCAACGAGAACAGATTATGACCTAAACCTTCTACATAATACACTCGGAGATGACACTATCACCAACAACATAATCTCCATAACCCATAATAGCAATCGAAATGATCATTACCAAATCTAACAGTCCCGATGAATTTGCTCACGGTTCATGAGCCGTGACCGTCTCCAATATATGCTTGGAAATTCTGAGTCCGTGTACCATAGAATGATTTGAACGATCCGCAGCTGAACACGCATAAGAATGGATAATCGGATAATTGGGATCCCCATACAATAATGGGTTCCATATGGTTAGTAGCAACAGCTTGGAACACCCACATCGTAAATAGAAGCATTCATATCGCATAAAGGAGGTAATGGAATCATTGTGAATAGATGCAATACTAGTGTCTCAGATAGCCACTGCTTACAGTGTGACCACTTCTTAAGGGAATAGTTCTACCAAGAGGGCATCCATTTTCTAGTGGGCATTATCCGATTAGTCTTATGACCAACAGTATCCAATAAAACCTATTCTCATCAATGTTCTTCCCGTGGTTTCCATTGTTTTCTAACTTTCTTTCGCTTTGCCTTTTAGCCTTTTAGCATGAATTTTAGCATTAACAAAATTAATCGGACAATTAACATCATTAGGCGTAACATTAACATCACATCCATGATTAGAAATGTAATTCAAGCAATCATCGGACAAGGTTTGCAAATAGTATCGAATTGAATTAATTACAAGACGCCTATGGCTAATACTAGAATCAACACGATTCGCTTTATTCAATTCAAGCTTAAGGTTCCTAGATTGTTCTTCTACTCTTTTCCAAAGGCACATTCTTAGCTTGCGAGGTCCTATCATTCCTTGTATTGTCTTGAGACTTTGACCGCTCCCTTTAATGTCACCGACACTCTGTAGAGGAATGGGAACATTAGTTGGTTTTACAACTCTTTGCATCACCGCTTAGAAGTCTTGATCTCGAACTACATGCAGTGCACTAAGGTTCACTTTCTTAAGACTAGAGGTACCGAGATTAGTACTCTAGAAGGCACACTTGAGTTCTCTTTCTTAGCATTACTGTATCTAGAATCCGAACTACTTATGGGCACACTACGGTTCACATTCAAAACATTGGGAATCGAGTACATCATACTTGGTATTAGGCATCAAACATGGAATCAAAGGGTTAACTCTCTCACCTAATGTCTTTGGGCATATTGTGATCAAGCATTCTAAGATTTCTTGAGATCGTTTGGCATATAAGCATGCATGTCCAATTGCATTATCATGAGGTTTCTATAGCTTATCTTCTTCAACAATCTCACGCAGGCATTCTAAACAATCCTTAAGAGATGAGAAATATGTCTGAATAGCTAGTTTGTTGTTCCTTAGATGAGGAGGGACATATGTCACAGATAAAGCATGTTTATTACAAGAGTGAACCTTTGATACAACATTCTCCCCATTGGTCATTGGCATTTTCCCTTTTACCTGACTCTTCGATTCTCAATTTCCTTTGCAATGACGCTATTTGATCGTTATTTTTGTTACGAGTGACTTTAATTGATTCAAACAACTCATTGAAATGACGTTAACCTTTTCATTTTCTTCTAGAAAACTTTCGCTTTCCTTTTGTAAAGCATTTACTAGGTTTTGAAGATGAAACGTTTGAGAGTTCCGAGAATCTAAAGGAGGAGGCATTTGGGAGCTCGTCATATTGTTTGTTTGACCCTTTAAATGAGAGATTTGGGCTTTCAACTTTCGATCGTGTTGCACCGAGCTTGAATTTGTTCATCACGCTTGTTAATTTGAAAAAGCGCATCAAACTCGGAGCATCTCAAGATGTCTTGACATTTGAAGTTTTGACATTTTCTTTAAGATGTTGATATTTTAGTTGTAAATTAAAATGCTCAACTTCTAGTTTAGAAAATGTTTAACGAAATTGTCGTGATCATCCGATTCAATTTTCTCATTTAGTTTAGAATTAGTTTTTCAAGCTCAATGACACGATCATGGGAGACTTTCGGGGCCACAGATAGTTCATGAAATTTGGAAGCATTAATAGAGCAATTTGAAACGATGAAAACACATCTTGAGCAACACATTCAATAATTAGATTCTCATTTAATGTATGCAAGTTCTTTCTCTCAATCTCATTATATTTCAAAGGCACGCTCATAGTCACTAACTTCAACAACCATTGCATCAAATTCCTTTTCCATTCCCTTAATATCGCTTTCCACCCCTTTTAAGACTCTCAAAGTGATCTTTTAGAAGTTTAAAGAAGGCATGACCTCGCTTAAATAACATTCTTTCATTTGTTCAAAACCCTTTCTCCTTCGATTATACCTGGGTGTGATCCTTTTCTTGCAAGTTTTCTCAAAATCAACAAATAGTTGAAATATAACGTATTGACTAATTAATGTCTTGCTTTTAGTGGCAATTGTTCTAGGTACAAGATGCATTGGTGTATTAGGAGGATACACAATGCTCTAGGCATTTTCCTAAGGGAGGGTTTGTTTCAACAATATTATCCGCTTTCGCTTATCTAAATCCTTTTTCCGTAAGACTTGTTCGGAGTCAACAAAGTCTCGAGGCTTAAACTTGTTCAAGGAAATCCGTTTTCCTTCTTGTAATCATGAGGAGAGATAATTATGTTTTCTCTTTGCATTTGGGATCATTTTGTTTCTTATTCATTGTTTCCTAGTGATTTCATTTAATTTCTTATCTTCCTCGTGCACTCAACGCAACTAGGTTTCGCCTAGGCTTAAGGATTTCATTACCATCATAAAGCACCTTATGAGCATTTCTAGCCTTTTTAATTACCTCCGGATTTGGTTCCTCAACAAGGGAATGCTATGCTTATCGCTTAAGACTCGATGTTTGGTGACCATGTGAGCGATCGAATGGTGTTTCCTTGTATGTACAACTTGTTTTCAAGTTTGTTTTTCAAAGTTTTCGATTAGAAAAATCTCTCAAGAGTTTTGATTCCTTTGCATTAAATTCTTGCTTAAGCATTTTCACATTTTCTTGAAGTTCTTGTTTTGCTTAGTTTGTTTTAGAAAGTTTTTCTTGCAAGGAATGTAATTCTTGTTTCAATACTTCTTCTCTAAACTTACTTTTTCTAATTATCGTACTTACTTGGTCATCCATTTCACGCTCACGAGTGGTCAACTCAAATTTTGCACGTTGTTCATAAATAGCAACACGCCCTTATAGGCATTTAGTTCGAAATTACGGAATCATCGGGAGCATGCGGTGTATTCATCAAAGACATAGTCATTGTTGATCGCAGAAGATGCATCACTTGGTACAACTTCACTTTCACTTTGTTTCACGTATTGATCGTATGGGACAATATTGTCATTACCCATATTTTCAATATTTGATTCAATAGTTTCGATTGGTTGTACTTTGTCATGCATCCGTTGCACATCAAGATCATCGTATAGCTTTAATACCTCCGAGATGAGTTTGTCCTTGGATGGGCCACTTGTGGTGAAGAAGAGATCTTGGGAGAAACCATTGAGAGATGCTAGCCATAAAGATTGTGTGTGCGAGAGGTCCATCATCTACATCGTAGTCGTATGCATCACGGTCGGCGACTTGAAAGGCGCTCGATGATTGTGACCTATCTCCGAATAGGCCGCTCATCCACATCGCATCATAGGTCTTGGCATTGCCCTCAAGAAGAAACAATAGCTCCTCTTCATCCAACGCAGCACCATTGTCCCGAGCTTGTGCCAAGAACATCTTATCTCTCAAGTAGTCAAGATTCGAGGCGCTTTGAGATGTGCGCCTTGCAATGTGTCCTTCACCACCATGCTTATAGCATTTGATTGGCTTAGCTTGACCTTGGTTACCATTTCTTCCTCGATTCGGTTTCAAGATAACCTCTCCCACTCCACCTCTTCCCCGATCATACTGTCTTTCCCGAATCTGTTGCACCACGATCCTTCCATCTTTAACAATGGCTTGATTATGTGGGTTAGATGCGCTTCGAGGTTGTTGTTGGTTTGTGGGAGAGAATTCATGTTTTGACTAATGAGAAGAGCAAGTTGATTAATGATGTTACCCACATGTGCATCAAGATCGCCTTGTTTGAACTTAGGATCGTGGATGAGTTTGTGATTACCATTACCCAAGGGTATGACTTGTGATGCTTTGGTTGTGATTCCGATGTTTGAGTAGAAAGTCGTTGAGTCATTAGACGAGCTTGTCTCTCCTCGGTTGGTTTTGAACCGATTGAGAATCAAATTTTCAAACATAGCATGTCTCTCATTCGAAGGAGGAAGGCATAGAGTTGCTCATAATTTGTATTCTTCAATCCTTTAGTGAGTTTCACAATGTGACAAACTTGCCATTCGGGATTCATGTTGTTCACAAACTTTGAGTTCAATTGAATGTTAGGCATAGTCATTCGATGTTCCTCATGTCATTCACTAACTTATGAAATCTCACATAGTACTCATAGACACCTCATCCGGTTTCATCTTGAAGTGCTTAAATTAATCATAGAGTTGGGATTCTCTGTCTTCCATAGTTAATTCGAGCCCGAGAGAAGCATCTTAACATTATCCCAAACCGCCTTTGCATCGGTGTTATGATTAATCGCCTTGTAGATGTCTTTAGAAGACCTTGAAGAACAATGTTTGAGGCCCGATATCGAAGATCGAATCTCTTTTCTCCTTATCATCAAGCTCATCATACATCTTAGGTCCATCCATTCCGTAAACAGGAGTACCATCTTCATTAGTATCAAGTATGTCTCTAGTCGCCTCAACTCGATATGGTCCTTCATCAATGGATTTGAGAATATTGACACCATTTTCCTTTCCAAGGCAATATAATCGATTCGTTGAGCCCAAGAATCGTAGTCGATTCATCGCTGCATGGGTGGGCGAGTATCCGAGCCACCGCTTGTACATCCCCGACAAAATGGAGATGACATTAGGGACGTTGGTAGACATGTTAACAGTTATGCGGATTTTATAACTCTATGATTAAACCGGAAATAGATTCTTTCACGGATTTTACTAAATCAAGAGAAAACCGTAAACAATCACTCAAGTCGCTGAAGATAATACACTAAGTCGCTAGAAATTAATGCACTAAGTCGCTAAGAATTAATTCGCTAGCCAACTAAGTCGCTAGAGTCCCAAGTCGCTAGACACAAAGCAAGTCGCTATAGTAACTCGCTACCCCTCAAGTCGCTAGCAAAATTTTGGCGATGATTTGCTGCCCAAGTCGCTAGAAAGGCAAGTCGCTAAAGAGCAACTCGCTATGGACCAAGTCGCTACCACCAAGTCGCTACTCGTAGTGGAGAGTCCACTACTTGTACTTTAACTCGCTAGATCTAACTCGCTAGGTTTAAAACTGTAACTCGCTACAATTTTGTGAAGCAAGTCGCTAGGAAGAAAGTTATCCGTGAACTAAGTCGCTAGCATGAAAAACCATATAAACTTCACTTTTCAATCCAAAAACAACCCAACCAAGATGATTCAAGCTTACCAAATGAAAACCTAAACACTTGTGATGATTTTAAACATGAAAGTACTAACAAAATTCAAACTTTAACACAAGAGATCAACCAAATGATGCAAAACCACTAAACTTTTTCAAACTCAAAACCACCTAAAACCACTAGAAATCCAAAGATGTGCAAGATATGATCTAACCATGGCTCTTGATACCAATTGTAAGATATAACTTTTCACATACACATCAAAACCATAAGCATAAGGTGGCGATAAGGTGATATTCTAGAGAGAAAGTTAGAGGTTTAGGAACTTAGTGAGAGAAAGTGAAAGATATTATTATGAGCTCCAACTCTACCTTGGAAGGTAGAGAGTATTTATAGTCTTACATAAATCGCCACACATCGGGTCGTGGATCGTGCATACAGTGGGTAAAGACCGTCCGTCCTCCACGGTGTTACTTAACTAAATTACTACTTAACTTAAAAGAACTACGACTACGAGCTTTCTAACGATTACATATACTTGAGGTGACCGACTCTTTAATACCGGGAATTTCTAATTCCTAACACAAGACAATGAAGAAATTGATGAATGTATATTAATAAATGTTAAGAGGTTCAAGGCATCGAAAAAATTGTAGAATTTTTTAGTTATTATTAATTTATAGTTTCGTTGGTACCAATATATATACAATGAAGTTTAAAAAAAATATTATCTTATTATTTTATCGATTGAGTCTAAATTTATACTGGTCCAAGTTAAGCTGGACATATTATTAATTTTATCGAGTATATTAATTTATCGAATATTAATTTATAAAGATTTTACTTTACGTATCTTACCCCATTGAGTAAAAGCTATCTAACACTCTCATCTCATGCCCATTTCCAGTCATCGAATTAACAACCTACCAAGAAGTGCAAGAAGTATGATCTACCTAGCTAACCGAAACGCTTTTTCTGTTTTTTTCCATGATTCACTCCATCAAAGACAATTTCACGTCTCCTTCATGACTATCTTAGCCTCCTTTCAATAAGTCCTATATATACATAACTATATCTAATATAAAAAACCATCATCATCTCCAACAAATTCATCGAAAACTAATTCGATCATGACATCTTTGCAAAACAACGCTAATAATACATCACCATTCACTTCAATGGAATCTCTAAGTGTTGAAATCATCTCAAATTGTTTCATCTAACCAATCTCCATATCCGAACAATCTGAAAAACCAATATATTTCTCTTCATGGGATCTTTTAATGATCTCAGTAAACTACATTCAAAAGGGTCTTCTTTTTCCATTACCAAAAGAGCAAGATTTCAACATGACCACTGTTTTACAAGACCTAAAAGACTCGCTCTCCATAACACTTACTCATTTTCACCCACTAGCCGCATGTTTAACCACAGTAAATAAAACAAACCCTCCTTCATTCGTAGTATTTATGAACCATGAAAACAACCCTGGTGCTAGATTTATTCATGCAAAGGTGAATGTAACTATAGATGATGTGCTTAAACCTAAGGATGTTCTTGTGATCGTGCAATCATTTTTTGACCATGATAAAGCTATAGATTATGATGGTCATGAAATGTCCTTGTTGTCGGTTCAAGTGACTGAGTTAAAAGATGGTGTTTTTATTGGTTTTTCGATTAATCATATATTGGTTGATGGATCTTCGTTTTCGCATTTCTTTAATTCTTGGTATGAAGTTTTCAACTCCAATGTAACTTAGTGTTAACCATATTTTTAAATTGAAAAGAAGCGTCAAAGAAAAAGTGAATTCTCAGTGCAATACAACTAGGATTTCGAGTTTGCAATCACTATCGGCCGTCGTGTGGAGGTGCGTTACACGTGCACGCGCTTCAAAGGATCAGGAAATAGGTTGCAGATTAGCTATTAACAATAGAGGCAGACTATCCCAACCTTTATCACAAGATTACTTTGGTAAATGCTACTATATTTTAAGTTTCCTTACATGCATTTGAGTTACTTAAAGGATGTTTTAAGATTATAGTAAGTTTACCTGTAAACGAAACTTAAATATGGTTAAGACTAAGTTTCATTGGAGTTGAAAACTTTAGACCAAGAGTTAAAGAAATGCCAAAACCAAGATCCACCAACCACCATATGATTAATCGAACAACCAATAAAAACACCATCTTTTAACTCAGTCAGTTGAACCGACAACAAGGACATTTCATGACCATCATAATCTATAGCTTTATCATGGTCAAAAAATGATTGCACGATCACAAGAACATCCTTAGGTTTAAGCACATCATCCATAGTTACATTCACCTTTGCATGAATAAATCTAGCACCAGGGCTGTTTTCGTGGTTCATAAATACTACCAATGAAGGAGGGTTTTGTTTTTATTTATTGTGGTTAAACATGCGGCTAGTGGGTGAAAATGAGTAAGTGCTATGGAGAGCGAGTCTTTAGGTCTTGTAAAAAGTGGTCATGTTGAAATCTTGCTCTTTTGTAATGGAAAAGAAGACCTTTTGAATGTAGTTTATCGAGATCATTAAAAGATCCCATGGAGAGAAGTATATTGGCTTTTCGGATTGTTCGATATGGAGATTGATTTGATGAAACAACTGAGATGAATTAGATTCCATTGAAGTGAATGGTGATGTATTACTAGCGTTGTTTTGCAAAGATGTCAAGATCGAATTAGTTTTTCGATGAATTTGTTGGAGATGATGATGGTTTTTATATTAGATATAGTTATGTATATATATGACTTATTGAGCGAGGCTAAGATAGTCATGAAGGAGACGTGGAATTGTCTTTGATGGAGTGAATCATGGAAAAAACAGAACAAGCATTTCGGTTTGGTGCAAGATTAGTAGATCATACTTCTTGCACTTCTTGGTAGGTTGTTGATTCGTTAAAGCACGTTTACGGCTCTGCTATATACCAATTATGTGTTTAAAATCTCTTATGTATTTACTCATTTTCAATTTCTCATTTTGGTCACTTGGTCGGAGAAGACGTAGAAAAATCATTCCTTTAACGTGTACTAATATTTATCATTATGATGATATGTAACAATTTGTAAAGGGAAACCAATTCTATTTTTTATTGTTCCAACTTGCTATCTCACAATATACACATGACTATCTCACATGTCCTAAGTAGGAACACAAATTCTTTGGTGGGAAAGCTCGTCTTTTAATCTTGCATTTAATTTATGCCACAATAAAAATGATACAGTTTTACTTCATAAGCTTGGAACAATTTACATTTGAATCCCTCTTGGTGAATAATAGTTGTCGAAATCCTTCATAAGCGTAATTGTAGCATTATAGCCACGATGATTGTGCTTATGAGTTGTGACGAGACATGTTCTAACAATATAACTCTTCATTTTGCTGCCTACAAGATTATAAGTTTCTATTAACATTATCTCGATTGGCCCTAAGATTATATCATATTTTGTTATTGGAAGGATCAATGTCAAGTAAATTGCTATTTTGTGCCAACGTTTTTCTCCGGTATGTTTAACGTCACTTGTGATGTTAAGTGATCCCCGAACATAATGTAGCCAATTGTCGAAACTGATACATAGCATAAGGTGGTCAGAATAAAGCATACAAGTAGAACCTGCAACCAAAGAGAATCAAGATTTTGAGTTTCATAAATTTGACCATAAGACTTTGTATTGATTTGCAAATACATAAGAACAAACAACTTAACAATGATCAGTGTCCAACTCTTCGGCTTATGATCAGTGGCGGATCCAGGATTTTAGGTCGTGTGTGGCACGATTCTTGGCTCGCTTCGCTTCGCAAGTATTTTAAAAATTTTAGTTTTTCATTTCTCAAAGTAAAACTAGTTTTATTATTATTATTATTTATTTTCCAATCCATGTAATTCAAACATAGTATAAAAACAATATAAATCTTTTCGATCCTAAAAAAGATAAGACATTTTATGATATTTTTTAAATATAAATGATAGGCAAATACATCTTTTAGTAAAAGTAAACTCAAACCATTAATTAGTAATATACATATCTTCATATATTACATCTCACCATCCATTCTTCCTCACCAATATTAGGGCCGGTCTTGAGTTTTTTCATGTTTTAGGCTAGATGATCAAATGATGAAGCACCTAACTAATCCATCTTATAACGTTTTTACACTAAACAAAACTAGCACATCAATTTAGTAACCATGTTTTAAAAAAATAGATTTTGGTGAAACCGATAATGTATTAATTTCATACTAAATAACATTAAGTATTCAGAACCATGTTTGTTTATGTACAAATTGTTTGTTTGAATTGTTTATAGCTTTTTTTTGCAAATCTGTATGAACTGTTCGAAATAATAAATTGTATTTCTAATAAGTTTGACTATTAGTATCATGACATGACTACAAATAATAAGAAAACAGAAAATCATAGTACAAGTAGTAAAGAACAGAACATTGGTTAATATTAGAAATAACTCTTTTTAGTCCCTAGAAACTAGAAAGTAGAAAACACTCTCTCTTCTGTTATTACTTGTTTCGTCTTCATCCTCATGCCTTGTTCTTCAGCAGTCCGGCCATGGTGTGTAGCACTCTCGAAAAATCAAAAAAAATATAACGAAAAATTACACTTCGACCGAAACCGTATGTGGCCCGTGCCACAGGTAGCTCGGGCGTAGCTCCGCCCCTGCTTATGATGTGCAACAAAATGAACCTAAAAACAATATCTATTTCTACCCTTGTTTTACAAATCAGGGTACATTTTGGCAATTAGTTTATCCTCATAAATATATTTCCCATAAAGATTAGCTAAGTTAAGACTTTTGACATTATTAGCATTTCTTAACCCTTGGTTAAAGTTAATCCAGTTTTTAGGAAAACTGTTTACAAATCCTATATTTATCTCATGATTTGATAGGGTGACACCATCAATTTTCAATTCATTCATTAAGGCCATATATCTGGTATAGGTCTAAGAGACACTTTCGCCTTCTTTGGCTTTGAAAGTATTAGATTCAAGTTTCAGGTTCATGACCTTATTTTTCTTAATATCACATGGACTTTCAAAATTATAAATCAAGTTAGTCCATACTTGCTTGGCAGTAGGACAACCAATAACTGATTCCATCATATCATATGCTAGACATGATATAATCATACTTTTTAGTCTCTGGTCCTAATTGACTGCCCTCCTCTCGTCATTTGACCATTGGGCATCAGGTTTGTCTAAGCCATATGTGGTCTTGGGCTTATATGGACCATCTTCTAAACACTCGATTAGATAGGGTTCCATGCCAACAAGATAGCACGACATTCTTTTCTTCTATTTGGTAAACTTACTAGACTCTAGCTTAGGGGCAGTAGATGAATAGCTACCTCCTTTGAGATCTATGAGTTGGGGTACATCATCATGCATGGTGGATCTTTGATTTTTAAAACTTTAGAATAGTTTGTGAAAAAGTTTTACAAATCATATTGTTCTTATACCGCTTGTTGTTTCCTTTTACTAGGTTAATAAGTATTAAGAAGTTTAATAACCAAGTATCATGCCTAACAATATTAGTTTACACTATAACAGTTTATATATGGGTATGATAAAACACAAAATACTTTTCAACATTCAAACTTTTATTTGATATGTATCAAAGTATTTATATTAGATTGTTTGTGGAATAATAATCTAGAATGAATGACAATGTATGGCGATCTCCTTACTAAACTCAAACATAAACCAAGTTAGTGTTTAAGTAAGAACTATGTTTAACTAACATATTTATATAGCTGGGACTTAGTTCTATTTTAGAGATTTGAGCTCTTGAAAGTGTTAATAACTTTTAATACAAGAGATAAAAATTATTCATTTACAACATCTTACTTATAGGCGAATACCAATATGGATACCCATGGGGTAAAAGGCACGTGTCAAACATTTACTTGTTAGTAAAATGCTTCTATTCTTAATATACTACCAGACATACTTTAAGGAACAATTGAGATAACTTTTTGTACCTTTTAACCATCTATAGTATATCTTGACTTTTTGATAAGTACCTTTCACTTATCTTTCCAAGATATTTCCCGCCCATGTATCAGTGATTTATACTATAAGTCATCAGAATTGATCTTTCCGCAGAGGTAAAAGAGACCATGAAATAACTAGATACATCCAACAATATATCTCATGTTCTTTATTGATATTGTTAGATATGTGGTATAAGGTGTGCAAAAAAATTGTCGTTAAAAAAAATAGCTTATAACATAAAACAATTTATTATCTTTTTAGTAACCATGATTATAACCTTTTTTTTCAACTAATCTACCGGGTTTACAAGACAAAACTTTTTATTATAACCGTTTTTTGCGAACTAATCCATCGTATTTATAACACAAAGCTTTAGATTTATTACCTTCTTTTTATAACATGTATTAAACATTACCTAACCAACCCTTGTGATTAAGGGGCTGTTTAGCATTGTCTATTGAAAAGGGTGAGAAATAATCTAATCAAATTCATATATATATATATATATATATATATATATATATATATATATATATATATATATATATATATATATATATATATATATATAAAAGGTATATCACAATTTAGTATGTACATGAAAGAAACCAATTTTAAACCTTTAGTCTGGAAATTACTACTATATATAAAGATATAATCAAGAGTAAGACAATGAATTAGTGGTTAACAAAACTACCGTGCCAAAAACAAGCTTTTAAAAATTATAACAAAACCCGAAAATTAAATAAATAATCGACCATCTTTCACTATTCCATCTTGACTTCATTTTAGGGCTCAGAGGTTCTTCTTCCAAATAGCTCAACCCAGCTTATATCGACAGGATAATTGGTTTAAGAACAACCGGTATTGGCAATTCGGTATTGGCGCTTGTTCTTAAACCAATCATCCTGAGATGATACCTAAGCTCACGAGATATTTGGAAAGAATGACCTCTAGGCCCCAAATGAAGTCAAGTTGAAATGGTGAAGTTAGACGGTCTGATTATTAATTTCATTTTTCGGGGTTTTGTTATAATTGTTTAGAAGCTTGTTTTTGGCACAGTAGTTTTGTTAACCTCTAATTCATTATCTTACTCTTGATTAGTTGATTTATATATTTTAGAAAAAAATAAACCGTTGGTCCCTAAACTTGCCAGAAAGCATCGCCAGGGCCCCAAGCTTGGGAAAATCGTCGCCATGAGTCCAAAACTTAGGTTTTTTAGGCTGATTGCGTCCCTTGCTCCGTAATGCTCAGATCAATGAATTATTGGTGAGGGCAAAATCCTCTTTCACTGTAGCATCCTATTTCAAGCCGTTATACAATGTTCCAGTTCCATATATTACTTTGAGCCACAATTGTATCGTCACTTATCATCCCTAAACTTTCCCCCAACACCTTTCTTCTACAAATCATTAAACCTTTCAACATGGTACGATGTTGGTATTGTAAGCAAGTGATAACTCGCACTTCGTGGACCTCGGCCAACCACGAGCGTCAATTCTATGGTTGTCCTGATCAAGTAAGTTCGTTTTAAGATTTATTGTATTAGTTTGTTTTCGCAAGTAGTAAAGTACATTATAACAATAGTGGTTGTTTAATGACTTGTCATATTCATGATTAGGGGTCTTCTTGTCGGTGGATAGGATGGTATGATCCTGAAATGTGTGCTCGTTCAAGAATGACTATACCAGGACTTTTGAGGGGGAGAATAAGCTTGATGCAAGTTTAGAAGTTGCTCAAGGTGATGTGTGAGAGTGGAAGATTTACCTGGTGCTCAGTTGGATATTGTTCTTGATTGTTTATGCACTTGGTTAACTTTTTAACTTTAATGTATGATGGCCGTGTTTTGTGTTATGTGGAAATGTAATTACTTGTTAGGCCATCATGGTAGTGTAAGAACCTTGACCAAACTATTATATAGTATGTTCTAACTTTAGATTCTCTTGAATGGTAGTAACTTTGTCTCCCACATGGATATGAATTTTGTTCTTTTGCTGAGTTTACCTTATGTTTATGCAGATGCTTATGGATTTGGTTAGATTTGACTTGTAATTGTCAACATTGTTATGAAGTGTTGTCTTTGGTTACTTTTGGATTGATTGCCTCATCTTTATGAAGATTGATGAGTGTCTAAATACTCATCATTTTTGTACTATCTAGACTGCAAAATCATCGAAAACACTCAAAAATGCATCAAAATGATGAAAATATCACAAATCGATGTTTTATGTGCAAAAATATCAAAATCGATGAAAACGATCAAGTTTGCAAAATTGGCGCTTTAGTCCCCAAGTTTCAAAAGTTGTCAAAAACAGTCCACGTATATCAAAATAAAGAAAAATATCATTCAAGGTCCCCAAATATTTTAAATTGTCAAAATGGTCCTTGAATGAATCTTTGGTCAAAATGGCGGAAAAGGTCCTTAAACTTTGAAAATGTCATGTTTAGTCCTTGGAATTTTCAAAGATGGCAAATATGGTCCTTATATTATTTGAGATTGGCAAGACCAAACCTTGGACTACATTTTCGGTTACGCTTTGGTCCCCGAGATTCGAATTGTACACGTTGTCCCTAAGCTACTTAATGGGTTCAACTTTAATCCTAAGTCCAAACCCTTAACTACCCTTAGCCCAAACCATTCCAAGCCCAACACCCTATTATTAACCTGCTTCCACCCATATACCCGGTCAACCCATCACCAAATAAAACACAAACCCGCCAAATCCTCCTTTCTTCCCCACTTGCTCGCCTGCAAAACCCAACCTTCCCATCCCCTCCTCACCTATCCACTCTCCATGTCCCCCCTCCTCCACCTCAATCCAAATATCATTAATTGCTTTCACCCTCATCTCACTCAACCCTCATCTGTCAAAACCAAAATTCCCGCCAAAATGATCCGATGGCCAATATTCACCCTAAGTCATCCAATGGCTAAGATGAAAGGTGGGATATGCTGAGAAGGCATGTGGAAGCACTTTTGAAGTATAAATAAGTGAAGATAGAGAAGCAAGGAAGCGAAGTAGTGTAATTTTAATTTTGTAATGTCGTTTTAATATTTTTAAGATTTCCAGTATTTAATTAAGTTTCAAAGTACTCTCTTATGTAATTTCAGTGTTTTATAAACCTTTTTCAGTGTTAAATCTCAAGTACGAATTACTCTTATGCAATTTGCAATTTCAAATATTCCAGTTCATGTGAATGTTGTTTGTATTTGATGTTATGCAATTATAAGCCTGTATAAGCTCACATTTAAGCTCTTATATGCTCACTTGTACTTATTGTTTACCCAGAAAAATCACTACTCAAATTTTACTTTAAATTGCCTCGGTCAACAAAAGTCAATCAAGAAGATCAAAATGGATTTGGTTATGATTTGGGTTGATGCAGAAATTTTTATGGGTGGATATGGGTTTAGAATAGGTTGGTTTGGTTATGTGATAAGTCGCATACGAGCTTGATCATTTGTAAGTTAAAATTTCTTTCTAATGTAATTGTTTGGATTTACTTGTTAAGATGTGTTAAGTCGATTAACTAGTTAAAAATAATTGGTTTAGGTTTGTTTAGCTATAATTAACTCATATCGGACCTTTGTTTGCACCTAAATACCATAAAAGTCAAAATAAGCTTTTGATCATAGCTTATCCTTTATCTGTTGATTTCTAGACTGCATGATCATACAAGCTGGTTTGAAAGTTGTTTATTTAGCTTAATCTCATCTCATTGTAGCTTATTTCAACATATTCAGTCTATAAAATCAATTAGAAGTTCATCTTAGTCAACATCTTGGTTTTTTATAAAAGTCAAATTTTTATTAGGTCGTTTTTGAATAAACTTTGGAATTTCACTGTGTGTTTAATAGTGAGTCTTAGCTTAAAAGCTCTTAGGGTATTAAAGTCTAGTTGCTTAACAAAAATATAAAAATACTAGCTTTTATAAACTTAGTTTATTAAGTGCTTATTTTCAGCTTTCTTTTAAGACCCTTTTTCAAAAATCTGTCCTGTGCACAGAGTTGCATGCCCATTTCACAAGCTTCTCACAAGCTTAATAGTGGAAGCTAAACTTTGTAAATTAGCTTTTTAGATATTTCGG
This sequence comes from Chrysanthemum lavandulifolium, assembly GCA_022545495.1. Classification (NCBI taxonomy): domain Eukaryota; kingdom Viridiplantae; phylum Streptophyta; class Magnoliopsida; order Asterales; family Asteraceae; genus Chrysanthemum; species Chrysanthemum lavandulifolium. The sequence goes on along the minus strand of CM040244.1, from coordinate 240,396,182 downwards.
TTGGTTAGCTAGTTAGTTCAGTGGTTGTTTTCAATTCTTAGCTTATTTAAGTGCTTAAATTCTAGTCAGAAGTACATAGAAAACCTTCGCTTAACTGTAAACAGCTAGTCTTGTGCTTATTTACTTATTGATTAGTGCTTATTTTGAGTTAATTGTTTTATCATTGCCATTCTAGCTTATTATAAGTGACTTAGCTTATTTCCGCTTTATCTTGCTTATTTAGTAGCTTTTAGTCACTTAGCTTAAATCTTATGCTTATTTCCATTCATTTTCTTAATCTTGATATCTTTAGCTTATTCGAAGGCTTATTAGTCGCTTTTATAAAAGTTCTAGTTATAAATGTGCTCATTTTATTGTGCTTAATAAGTTTGAAAAAAAATCGAAAAAAAAATAAGTAAGCAAAAGGCAAGAGGTGGGATTCGAACCAAGACCTCCCGCCCAACAATCCACGCCCAACACACAACACCAAACCCAACTCATTGGGTCTTTATTGGTTTTAATTTGCAAAATTAATCCCTTAAGGACTCTTTGGCGCTTTAACCATAAGCCCATTTTAGCTTATTTAGTGCTTATTTTCTAAAGCAACCTCCAAGTTTTTATTTTCTTAAGACCAAGATTGTTTAAAGTATTTTTGTGATTTTTTGATTTTCTCAAAATGTTTAGTATTTTAACTAATTAATTAGTGTAAAATAGTATTTAATTCAGTAATAAATAATTTAAGAGTCGAAAAATACCCGCTTTTTCCTAAAATTTTCTTTTATCATATAGTACTAAAGAAAATTGTTTTTACATTCAGAGGACTTTTATTTCATAAATTTTACGTTTTGTCTTGCGCCCAACAGTAATTTTTATAAATAACGACGTTTCCATTTTAAGTAACGCTTTTAGATAATTTGAGTTTACGCTTTAGTTAAAATAGTTTATTTAAGTCATTTTATTTTATTAATCACAAAAACATCATTGTAAAAATCAGTGATAGCGTTTATTTAATATATTTTAACTTTTTAATTTCTTTTAATTTGCATTTAAGTCGCTTTATTTTATAAACTTTTTCAGTAGTGTATTATTCGATCCAAATCCTTTCCGATCACTATCCTTAGTGATCATTCTATCGTCTGATCAAGTGTTTGCACACCATTGAGTCTCCGTGGGACTAAACGACCCGGGAATTCATTATATTCTCTGATCTTCATTGTATTTGTGTTCTGAGCAGTTTTAAGTCTGTTACGGTTGGCCATTCACAAGTGGTCATCTTGTGTGATTAGACTTGACCGTCTGAGACCAGATCAAAGATGGTTATCAATTTGGTTAGATTTGACTTTTAATTATCAACATTGTTTTGAAGTATTGATTTTGGTTAGTTTTGGATTGATTGCCTCATCTTTATGCAGATGGTTATCAATTTTGTTATTTTGACTTTTAATTGTCAACATTTTTATGAAGTATTGACTTTGGTTAGTTTTGCCTTTATCAATTTGCAGTAGAATGTGATGCAGTCATAGACTTTGCTATAAGATACACAAATATAACATGGTTCCATATATAATGCAAATGGATATAATTCCAAATGCATAAAATTTCATACTTTTCAAAGCATGATAATTAGAGTTAGACACACACATATGTTTTTAGAGTACATAACTTGTCCATAACAAACATAAAGAAATATTGTCTAGTTCATTAGCATAACAGAATTGACCTATGGTGAGGCCATTATTCTTTCCAGTGCAGCCTGCTGCCTAGTCATTCTGCTTGCACACTACTTGAATGGACCTGAGATTGAGACTGTGATTGATCATGTTACTGGGATTGAGACTAGGATTCATTATGTATGTTGGGATCATCAGTAGCTTGAGACTCTTAGAATGAACACCTGGAACTTCACCTTGTTTGTCTGTTGCAACATCTTGAGTAGCTTGATCTTGAATTTCAGATTGAACACAAGTTCCTTCAATTGCATCATCTTGACTTTCAACAACACATGTACCTTCAGCTTCTTTATCTGTTGCAACTGTGTTACCTGTAGGATGTGTCTTCTTTGATGCAACCTTTTGAGGCACTTGTTTACCTTTTCCTTTAGCACTTGAACATTTTTTTTAGGGCCAGTTTGACTACTTTGAGTTCCAGCATGGCCAAGACATGTTTCTCGGTTATGTCCAGCAATTCCACAAACACTACACTTTACACTCTTTTAAGCCTTAGACAGCTTATCATTCTTCACAATCTCTTCAATTTCAAGAGCTAACCTTACTCTTTTTTTACTAGTTGAGTTACTGCAGTTGTTTGAGATTTTGGTGGAACAATTTTTGTGGGCACAGATGATTTTCCCAATGCCCATTGCTAGTTGCGGGTTGGACATGGTGTTTTTAGGTTGCTTCCCAAGTGTTAAGATAGTAACAAGGATGACCCCATGTTTCCACAGCTCCTACTGGTTGTCCATTTAAAGTCATATTCCAATTGGTAGCAACAACATGTTTACATGGTAAACCTGTTATCTTCCATCTTCTGCAAGTACAAGACTTGTCTACAACATTAACTACACATTGGTCTCCCCATGGTTCACTAACCTGAAACTTATCTCCCCCATTCCATAAAATATGGAAAACTAGAAGGGGGGGTTGAATAGGTTTGCAGATTTTAAGTTAGTTTCAAAAACTTTAGATTCGATATTATGTGAAATCGTATGGATGGATAGAAAGTATAAATCAATAAGTAATGTAAGTAATGAAAGCAAGTAAAGTAAAGGATAGAAATGACACAACCGATTTATAGTGGTTCGGCTACAAGGACACCTTCCTTGCCCTACTTCACTCCCCGAGTCACCTACTCGAGAGTTCAAGCACTATGTCAACAAACTCCTTCAACTTGGCGGAGAAGCCTTCACAACGTCACTTACACTTTTTATGGTACAAAGCTAAATACCGAGTCCTTAACACGGAGGACCAAACCAACACAACTATAACACAACAACAATGTGAAATATTAAATACAAAATCTTGCTACAGAAATCTTGTAGAGGAACAAATCAATCAAGGACCCCTTGCTTGGATGACTTGTAGTATCTCGTGATCTCGCCTTTGAGAAAGACCTATATGAGAATCATAACAAAGAAAGAAGAACTACTATATAGATCAAGAGATTTGAGATTAGAAGAGAGAAGTAATATATGAGAGAGTTTGTAAGAAGAGGGGTGAGTTACAATGAAAAAATGGCTCGCTATTTATAGGCAAAAAATCACTACTGTTCCACGGATCCCTTACATGAGGGATCCGTCCAGTGTAAACTGGGGGATCCACAGGACGCTCCTCCTTAATGGGTTATGGATCATGGGTCATGGACTTTGGATCACGGGTATCCAAATAGATACAATGTATCTAGAAGATGCAATGCATCTAGTCAATGGGTCATGGGTTAGCTCCATGGGTTATGGATATGCTCCATGGGTATGGGTCATGGGTTATGTTTTTACCCATCCTAATTAACTATTACACCAAATGAATTATTACAACAAATTATGTTAAATTATTATATATGTAAATGCTTTACAAAAATAACATGTATCCTTATAATTTCACTTATGATAACTTTATATTTGTTATCAACAAAACACAAAGAGATCGCTAAAGATGAATACACGTTTTTACGATTTATTTGTACTTAAAATCTCCCCCTTTTTGTTGATGACAAAACATAATGTTATGATGAGTAAAACTTAAGATTAGATGTATGTTTTGAAAGCATAAGTTTTACTTCTTCTCCCTCTTTTTGTTGAAACAAAAAGCGAACCTAACGAAGAAATAAAGTGTGGAGAAAATAGTATAATCCATGAAGTACTAACTCCCCCTTGACGGTAGCTCCCCCTAGAATACGGCGTCAAGTGAGAAAATAAAATACCTACAAAGAAAAAGTTAGTAGTAACAGGCAATATAATCTTGTAATTGACGAGAAACAAGATGGAGAACTAAGATATGTAAACAAAGCCTTGTAATAAAAAGATAAAGTGTAGTGGTATATAGGCCACATACAAACATGTAAAAACTAAAAACAAGGTTTGTTCTTTAAAATGACAAAAAAAAATAGAGAAAATAGTAATATCATTCCCTCCATGCTTGCATAAGGTTAATTATGGAAGTTTTGGTGAGTGATGATGTTGATGCGATCAAGGATGTGGTTAAGTATGAATCGCATCTCATCCCTAATTTCCATTGCAAGTTCCCTAGTGGATTGGCAATGTTCACAATATAAATGACGTGGGTATTGTGTGTGGATGGTTTCTGGGTAAATTTGATTTGTGGAAGGCGGAATATGTGGTGGAAAAGTTGGAAAATATGGATCAAGGTCTATTATGTTGGTAAGTGGTGGAATACATGAACCTAGATATTGTTGTAAGATAATGGGAGCTAAAGGTGGTGAAGTTGCAAGATCATTGTAAAGTGTGTTTGGAGATGTTGGTGGTGTTAAAAAGACTAGTTTTTTTGGGTTGAAAGTTTGTTGAAATGATGTGGGTGGTGGACTAGACACGGGTAGTTGGGTTGTTTTTGGAGTCTTAATAAGTTCCGATAGGGTGATCTTAGGTGGAGACTTGATAGGTGATGGTGGTGTTGTACTTGTTGGAGATGATGGGGGTGCTACAATGGAGTCATCTGGTGGTGAATGAGTAGGTGGTGATGAACTTTGTGACAATATTTTGGCTAAACAACAAGGCTGGATGGTAATCCGTGCGGTTTTTCTAGATTTGGGTGGTGGCACTACGGAAGGTGGTAGGATAATGTTTTGGATTTCTTGAAGAGGATTGTTTGCACTAGGTGATTCATCAATGTTGGAAGATCTTTTGGATGACATGATGATGATTGTTTGTGAGGTTGAGAGTGATGGATATGCAAGCATTTTGGGAACCTTATTTATAGAGAAAATAGTGCATTGTAATGAATGCTAGACCCAAAATGTAGACTAAAATCTAATGATTAGATATGAATTTAAGGCATGTGATCATGAGAACACAAGAATTAAGTAACATACTCATTAGTGAAAGAGGTAAAATGATGAAAATATGAAGGTTTATAGCCAAAGTGAGAAAAATAGAAGAGAAATTCAACACGTCTCACGGTTCCCACGGATCCGTTCCTTAGGAACCGTCCAGCGTTAATGCCGATCCGTAATCTTGGTGACTCGAGCAACTTCAAAATTTTCCGCTTAGAAACATTGGTGCCTAGTGTGCCTATATGCAAACTATTTGGAGATGTGGTTATCTCGACTCCTAAAGAGAAAAGAAAATAAACTAAGGAATGAAAAAGCATAGTATTATGTGAGATAACCCGAGTGCTCCTTAATTCATTGTTGCTTAAATGAATGTACCCGAAAACACATATTAGTTATGTGTTCCCTTTAGCATTCAAAAGACAAGAGATGCAATGAAAATGGGTTTTTACTTTGTATTAATAATGAAAAGGTTTGTCCTAGACGTGAGAAATAGCTTTTAGGAAAATGATACGGGGAGAAGTATCTTTTTAGAAGGCATTTCGAAAAGTTTTTTGTTTAAAGAAAAATTTATCTATAGTTAAGAAAAATAGATATGAAATTACATGTTGTAAATAAAACTAGTTATAATGCCCGCGCACGCGCGAGATTTTTTCTAATTTTTTGAATAATGTATTTTATTTATTAAAAAACAAATAATTTAATCTTTGTTTTGTTTTATTTATGGTTTTTAATTTTGTATTATATGATGAAAAGAGCTGAAGAGAGCTTGCCCAAAGACCCCCTCAGCATCATGACACTCAATATACATGTAACATGTAACATGTTCATCTATGACAATCAAGAAAAGGAACAAAAAATGGAATGCAAGCAACAACCTCATTGATATTAACTTAGCTAAGTCAGAAACTAAGAACCTTTGTTGCGTAGATAAGTTTTTTTAGTTCTTTAAAAAACGCTTTGAATCATGTTTATTGTTGTAAGCGGCTGATAAGCAAAGGTTGAATACCTTAACAGAAAAACATACATTTTATTTATCAAATCGGGGGATGTTGAATTTCATAGTTTTTTTTATGTGTATGTGTGGGTGTCGTGTGTTTTTTGTGTGGATGTTGGGCCATAAAATGCACCATCTCCTTCGTTTCTATATTAGTAAATCCCACCTTCAATGTTAACAACACATAAACCAACTAAACTTTCAATTTTCTGTTCTCAAAAAGCCCAATTCCATGTGCTTACAATCTTACTCATACAAATTTTAAAGGAAAAAAATACATACCAATACCTTTTCATGCACACCTTTTTTCTGGTTTCTCTCTTCTGAATGAGCATACCATTGTTTGTGGCCAATTGATAGGCAACAGGTTGCTACCAAGCGTAAACCGTGATCTTCGATTCTCAGCCCTATATATCATCATTGCAATTAATAATAAACAAAAAAACTATTAATAACATTAAATTACAAATTTCTTACTCAAATATTAATAAAACAAAAGAAAACCCTTTAATTTTGTTCAGAACTGATACACACACATAAAGAAATGGTAAGCTGTCAACTATGGCAGTGTAACACCAACAACAAACAATTCAACAAATATATTACTTTATCCCTTTACCCTTTCATCTGTGATTTTATTTGTGTTGGCCGGTGTAGTATTAATGGTCAAAACTGGACCAGAAAAAACTAAAAAATTGTTGTAGTTGCATTCATAGCGTAAAGAAAAAACATGCTTCACATTAACCTCTATCTTATTAATCTAGTTCTAGCTTCAAATTGCTTTATCTTTATGTACACACGTCACCAGAACCAGCCTAGATGCTCTACTTATGTTTTTGGCCTCACCTTTTGGAGTTCTTTTTAGGACTTGATGGATTTAATTGAATCGCGTAAGCGTGCCCCTTTATAGCATCATCAGAGATCGTGTTTTTGAGCCCATATATCCTTACCTCCCTAATCTACAATTGAATGAAAACCTCGATAGAGTTTTCAAAATAATTAAACTCGTAGTTGTTAGACAATATGAAATTTTAACAACACGCACTGATGCTTAAGATCCATTATTTTCTCATCCTTATGTTTTAGTGATGCGGTTTCCTGAAATGATAGTGGCAAGTCGACAACAAAGAATTATTACAATATACACTAAGTTCTAACAGAACATGTATGGGTGGGTAATGGGTCAAATTTGGTTCAAAGTTGACACAAGTTCTTTTATGGTACAACTTCGTGTTGAAGCGGGGAAGGGTGGAACCAGGTTGATCCACAAACACATTTTGTTGTATAAATTTTTTAATATTTCTTGTAAATAATTAATGCGTAATGACTAAAAAGCAATTTATTTACATCAATAATCGACGTCTTTGAATAAAATCGATTTAGGACGTAGTATGCTAGTAAAAATAGTATTTGTGTCACCTCCAACCCGTTCAACAATTTAATTGTATAATGTAATTTGTATCATTTGGCCTAATATGGTTAACAAAATCGTAACATAAATTAGTGTTTTGCTCATGATATATGTATCAAAGTCATAATTGAGAGTACGAAATTACTCTTACTCAAACACATGTTCTGAACTTTTAATATAAACACTTAGTTACGACATACGTCATTCTTGCTTTAAAATTAATTAATATATAGGAAAATTACTTGCTCTTCTTTAAAGGTTATGTAAACTTTTGGTATATAATAATTTAACATATCGGTTTTGAGTTACACGGCATATTCTGCCCCGAATTCCGATACGTCTGCAAATTGATTTTCAAGCAAAAACTACAGACTTAACATCAATTTGAGGTGAAGACAGACCTGAATCGACGATGACCCAGCTTATGTTCATTAACGTCATTAGCTAAGTCATTTACATTGAAAGCTTCTTCCATTTTTGCATTAACTCGAGCCTTCATATCCAACTAATTACAAAAATCGATGTATTAAGCAAACATTAACATTCAACATATCAAACAATTTTATCTTCAAATTAGAAAGATAAAAAATATACCATCTCTACACAATTGCTTATGCCATATGTTTATCAGCAACCCTAATCAAAATCACAACACTTATTAAGCCACAATATGACATTCACTTGTATTACAATCACCACATTAATAAAATAAACATTCACAAATTCACAACTTACCAAAAGAAAAATTCCTTATCTTCACTAGCTGGTATGCTAAAACTCTGAAAAGCAAGCATTCAAAAAATGCGGTACAAAAGATACATATCATAAAATTATCTATAAGCTAATTCAGATGTAAAAACGATACACCGACCTGAGAACTGAAAGCATCGGCATTATTATAGGAGACATTTGCAACTTGATATTTCTCATCTTCCTACAGAACATTAGTAAAATATATAAGGGTGTTTATTCACTCTATTTAAATTCAGAAACTATAGTTGGTTAAAATTTCATGAAAGTAACCAACTTGGAACTCAAAGTCAAATAGACCATGGGACGCTTTAAGGTGGCATTTCATACCCTGAAATACATCAAGAATCAAGATAAACCACATCATACGGAAGATACTTATAAGTCTTTTGAAATAGTTTGAAAAGAACTATATAAACCTTATAACTTGCACATGCCAGATAGTAAAATAGACAAGAGTAATCTAGCATAACTGCAAAATGTAGAAAAAAGTGTTCAAATTTTAGGAACAACAAACAATTCAGGAAGAGTCAAAACCTTGAGGTTTAAGTACATGAAAGCTAAAGAAATTATAATCACTACCATATGTCTTGCAAACTATAACGTTGTAGCCTTTATATTTAAAAGTCACATCTCCGGATTTTAGCCTGATAACAAAAGAAGCAACACCAGATAGAATGAAATATTGCAAATTATGATATCTAGGATTTTATAAAAACATCACAAAAACAATAAACACATAATTGAGGAGGCAGTAAATTAGTCAGAATGTTATTGTTGTCTCTACCTGTTGTTGCACACTTGCCGCAGCCTATTCTGCTGTCACAACAATAGGTACTTGCACGCACTGAATAATTTTTAACTGATAATTACTTTTTCATTACAATAAAACGGCCAAAGCCACGATCTAAAGATGATTTTTCATGACTATGGCATCCTCAATATCATAACCACTATAACTCATAACCGCAACAGTTGCATTTTGTCCAGCTCCAAGATTATCATATATTGTTGTAAGATAGAATACAGACCGACTCAATTGTTGTTATTGTCAATAGTGGCCGTTGAGAATAAGCCAAAAGGTATATTAATGTATCAATCCGATTTAGCTACAGTTAGAAATCGAGCTGAAGATAACTTTAATTACAAAAGAACACATACCATGAGCACAAAGCCGACGAAGCTTCCTTAAAATAAGAGCAACATGGCATCCAAACGCTCCCTTATAAGCATGAGCTTCATCAACTACTACATACCTGATAAAAAATTTAACAATATGACTATTTAGCCACAACAAACTGTTCGATACAATAAAATATAACTTCAAAAGATTACCTGAGGTTTGATAATAATCGACTAAACTGGTTATGAAAGGGCAAGATTCACATGTGGAGCATATATGGATTTGTAATCAGCTACAAATAAGAACGACTTTGAAAACGAATGGCAAACACCCCATAATCTGAGAACATTAATACATATCCAAGGCAAACATTAAATAAATTACCAACAAATCATAAGATTATGACAACTTCAATTAGCAAAAGCATCAATCTAAACCCCCAAACCCAATTATATATTTGCAAACTTTACACATAAACAAACAATTAAAAATAAAAAGATAATTAATTATGGATATCATAATCAATAAATAAATCAACAACATACCATCGATCCATGGATTTAAGAGCACATGATTTTGTGTTTTCAGGAAATTCGGTAGAGCTTTTTTTTCTTTTTCTTTTTTTTCTTTTGACGATTTCAATGAAGTGGGTTGTTCATGTTGATGGTTTTCGATTTCTTTTTGGTTTAATCAGGTAAAGGTTAAGGATCTCTTATTGTGTTCTTCATGGTGATATTGATGAATGTGGTTTTGTTGAAAGAAAAATTATGTTGGGCACTCGATTGTTTTGGTTTTGGTTTTGTAAAATTTAACTTTAACCCCTGCACATTTGGTACTTTACTCCGCTTTTTTTAAGTTTAATTTTTTTATACTTTTGACACATAGTACTTTTTCACTTAATTTGCATAAGAATACGAATTTTGATAATTTTTTTCTAAATCAAGAAATATACTTGGGGTTTTTTGTTAACCATATTAAAAATAAATAAAAAATAATTTAAAAATAATACTAAATAAGGTATGAATTGATTTTTTTGAAATGAAAAATTCCCAATAAGAGTTTTGTTTTATTATATAAAAGATTTACCTTGAGTTTTGAAAATTCCCGTATTGTTTGTGAGTTGTGTGTGAAATAGAGATAATAGACTCAGAAAAGAAGGTAAGGCTAACGTTTACATACCTTGTAGAATTGAGAAACAAATTACGACGATTGTTCCATGAGACCAAGACCAAGACGAAGCAAGTTGAATTGTTCCCGCTTCAACGGTTTGGTGAGGACGTTGGGTATGTTGTCTTCGGATGATACCTTCTCAATAGAAATGTTCCTCTTTTGAACATTATCTCTTAAGAAGTGATGACGGATCTCTATATGCTTTGTGCGAGAATGCAACAACGGATTCTTGCTTAAGTCAATAGCACTTTTGTTGTCGCATAAAATGGCTATGTCGCTTAGATGAATGTCGAGTCAACTAACGCTTGTTTCATCCATAGTCCTTGTTGGCATGCTTTGCGGCGGAGACATATTCGGCTTGGTTATTGATATGGCCAATGCCGCTTTTTCTTCGACCAAGATGTTAAACAACATCCCATAAAAGTACATACACCACTTGTACTTTTTCGTCAACATAATCACCGCATGGTGAGAATCGATATACAATAGTTTCTACCCCTGCCCCTTAGGATACCATAATCCCAATTGAGTCGCACTTCATGTATCTAAATATTCTTTTGACCGATTCTAGATGTGATGTTTTAGGGTCTTCTTGAAACCTAGCACATAGACAAACACTAAACATGATATCCTACCGACTAGTCAGTAAGATGAAGACCACCAATCATGCCACGGTATTTTGTATTATCAACGGATTCACCGCCTTCATCTTTTGTAAGTTTAGTATCGGATGACATTGGTGTTCTTAAGGGTTTTGACTCTTCTAAACCAAATTTCTTTAACATTTCTTTTATGTATTTGATTGATTAAAGAAGATACCATCTTCTACTTGTTTGATTTGTAGATGATATGCTTACACAAATGCGTTCGGGTCAAAGGAACTTCCTTTCGTCGAGCAAGTTTTTCAACACCCTAGCAAAGAACCTAATCGCTTGTAGTGTAGTATTGGGGTAAGCCACGGAATTGATATCGCCTCTCTGGGAATAGGAATGCTAGTGAGAAGTTACTACGCTAAGGTTGGGGTTGAGGAAGATTATTTTTATCTTTTTATGTTTTTAGAAAAGGAAAAGTACTGAATCTCGGGGTTTGGATTGGGGGTTGATATTTCACCGATTACTCTACTATTATCTAATTATCTAAACTAAGGTGGTGGTAGTCTATGTCTAATTATTGTGTGCTCGATGATAGTTTAAAGATGTGTTTACTTAGGTTTTACTACCCTTAATTATCTCCTATTGGTGGTTGAATTGTCACGTCCTTATTCCTAGTTGCATTGTGTGTCTAAAGTTGTAGGGTATCGTTTCTCCTACTCTTTGAAGTTACCAAAGGGTCTCGCCTACAAACCCACTAGGGATGATAAACTCTAACTCTAAGGCCTCTTTGGATATTTTAGCTTACAACAACTCAAAGTGCTATAACCTAAGGTTCACAAAGATTAATCAAGCATTAAGTACACAACGAATGACCTATCGCATTACTAGATCATTAATCAACTAAGATAAGAAACAACCAATCAATATTCAATAATTAAGTTTCATATTCCTAAGCAAACACACAAGTAAATTAGCCGGACATGGAGAACATGCAAGCATACACAAAATAATTGAAGACATAATTAAATTAATGAAGTAAACAACTTATCTTGGTGTAAGATAGGTTTAGAACCCTAAAATACGACCTTGGTTCGGTTTAGGTTTTTCCAAAAGTTTACCCAAAAGACTACTCTAAACCGAAAAATTCGGATTCTATATATAAGATTACATGTGCGACGCGCCACTTTATGATTTGTGACGCCGTGTGTCGCCGCCATTGTGGTTTCGCTTGGCTGTTAATCTTGCGACGCGCCACCTTATGCTTGTGACGCCGTCCTCTTTAGCTTCGGCGCCGTCTGATTGAATCTAGGCCGTGCGAGTTGCGACGGCCTACTCTTTTAAAGCCCGACGCCCTCCAAAAACAAGCAATTTCTCTTACGTGTCGTCACAAATTCCTCCGACGGCGTCATAGACAAGAAAGGACGGCCCCCCCCTGTAATTTAGCAACTGAGTGTCTCGATTCTTGACTTTGGCAATTTTCTTCATATATCCGCCTTTTCGCCCAAATAAGTGTCATTATGTTAGTTTGCCTTCAAGAGACCTAAAAGTGAAAAGGAACGATATTAAGCAATAACGGATACAAAAGTGATCAAATAAGGCTTAAACGACCCCTCAAAAAGGTACATTTTAAAACCTTATCAAATATCCCTACACTTGGTATTTGCTTGTCCTCAAGCAAATGTGCTTTTAGCCAATTAATTTATAAGTTAGGGGTCATGAAGCATTGGTTTAAAACAATCCACAACACATATAAGCCCAAGAAAGTCATAACAAGCACGGAATTACATACTAGCACCTCACATGGGGTGTTTGGATACTCACATCTCTCGGTGTATATGAAATATAGCAAATTGGAAATGGAAGATAAACACTCATTAACCGGTCCTAGTACATAGATTACCATAGGCTCGGGAATAGATCAAACCTCCATCGCTTTGGCGGAAGCACCTAGGAAAGACTATCAAAGAGGTCTTTAAAGGGTTGTAACGTTAGGCTTACGGTAGGGAAACAAAGGGTTTGGTGGGATAGGCTATTTAGTGGTGGCAAGTAAAAATCTCTATGTTACATGCATACGAAGAATGGCGCTAAGCCAAGACTCGACACTCTAAACTCTAGATAACCTGAAATAAACAAACATAAATTTAAAGATAGATGTAGGATGGTAGCAGTATTATTTTTTTTTTTTTTTTTTTTTTTACACTCTATTTTTTTTCTTTTTCTCATTTTCTATTTTTTTTTTTCGATTTTTTTTCATACACTTTTACTCTACCATCCTCTACGATAACATCAAAATAATAGGATTTATAGCACATCCCTACACTTGAGTTTTATTACTCTAACACTAATATGACCCGAATTGAAAAGATCAAAACACTTGGAGTACGTTATTACGCAGAGATAAGGGAATTGGCGCCCTTTAGTCATTTAAAACTTTAACTTTTCCCATGAGTCCCAATCGTCCCAAAACGTGTACAAAAGATATGACTCAACTTAGCAACTCATGCAAATAATTAGATAATTGAACTAAGGGTTTAGGGTGATAACAATAATGCACTAAAAGTGAGTGCATACAAGGTAGGCTAAGGCGATTTGGGTGTACATTTGGGGTGTGTAAATAATGCTTTCATTGATATTCCGAAAACCAAACATCACGAGAACCGCGAAAGGATAGGCTCGAGGGGTTAACTAGGGGTATCGTGTACTAAAGATGAGTACAACGCAAAGGTGTGGGGAATTACTCAACCGATGTAGAAGAAGTAATTATATTACGGTATCAAACAAGGGTTATCCTAATGCCTCTTATCATTTAGTTATTCCTAACTACACAAGTGTAGTCTCACTAGCGATCTCGAATGCATCACAAAACAAGTTCTAGAATCTAATATACTACCGGTTCACACTCTAAGCATTGAAGATGAATGCTTCAATTCCTACTAATCTAAGGCGATCCTCACATTTTGGTGGAATTTAAGTGGTAAAGGGTTTTGTGCTAGTCATATAACTTCCTATCCGTGAGACGCTTTTGTTAAGACTAATGGCCCACCCTATATGTCATGAAAATTTTAAATTTGGTGCCAAAATTACCCTAACCGACATTTTCTCATGGTTTATTACGCAAATGCAATTAGACAAAGCAAATAATCAAGGATAAGCATAGTTTCAAAGTTCCCGCTTTATTTTCCTCCTACACTTAAACCGAACATTGTCCCCAATGTTCCCGAAAGTATCAAAGTTATGATAAAGAAGGTAATCAAAACGAAGAAACTAATACTCCCGATTAGCTCGGTAGGATCCGTGTGTGAAGTAGTGGTTAAATCCTTTCCAAGAAGAATGTATGCGTGAAAAGCTCCTTCCAATTTTATGTATCTTCTTCTTGATAAACAAAACCTGCACACTTGAAGAAAACAAACGAAACCTTCGCGTAAAATCGGGTAATAATATATAAGACTCGATTTAAACTAGGATATAATGCTTGTGGAATGGATGTTTACTGAATTTCTAAGAAAATTAAGACCGAAAATTCCAAAATTTATAAGAAGCTCGAAACGAAAAAGTAATCTGATGTTTTACTCCTTCCGACGCCGCCGTCAGTTGCAATCTCGACGCCAGTTATCCCGACAAAACGGTCTCGATTTTCCGGAAAAATTCGGAAAATTTACATCTTTAGAACTGGAAAATTTCGCAAAACATCCATTATGACTCGATACAAGCATTTGACTCGAACAAACACACATATATCTTTTAATTAATTGTTATTCTCATGTTCACGCTTTATGAAAACGTGTAATCCTCCCTACACTTATCCTTTATGTAAAATACCTTTATATGCAATTAAGACGAGGTTAAAACAAAATAAAGCATTTTACAAATTTAAATGTCACACCTCACGGAGGCGGAAACACGAGGTGTAACGGAAGGAACATAAGCACAAGATAATAGAACATACCAACGTTAATATTTAAAAGAAAGAGTACACCATTACAATACCGGTTTAGCCGACATCGCAAATATAGTACAAAGTTTAGATTCCAAATATAGCGTTTTATTTCATAACGATTTGTAGTGACAAGTGAAAACTTCATTATGCAAGACCGGTAGAAAAAGCTTACTAACGATCACCCAAATGCATGAGAGAAAATGGGTCAACTATGAAAATAGTTGGTGAGTATACACGCTTCAGAAAATAAGAAAACTCGTAAGAAATATATTCAAAGGTTTCGTCATCTGAAGTAGTCCACAAAGCAAAGGCATCGTAAATCCACTCGGTTCAAGTTTCGCCATACAAAACTTGCAACTGTGTGTTCACAACCCATTGCACAAAATATTGCGTATCAAGTAGTCAAGTATAAGTGGTCATAATAGTTCACAATATAGTACCACGATATAATAATGTATGCCGTGCAAAGCCCTAGAATAAATAATATCGTCCCGTAACATAGTGAACGAGAGGTTGGCCACCTCTAATAGCGCTATCCATACTACCCACTAATAGGAGACTAACAATGCGAATGTACGAACAAGACATCATACAACTATTATATACAATTAAGAACACTCCGAACAAGGAGAATTTGCACACTCCACCAATAAGGCGAGAATTTTGAGAACGCCCGTAACATAGTGAGACACTCTGCTCCGGTCCGGGAGGCTTTAGGTTGTCCAACAAGGGAGACTTTATAGTGATGCTCTCAACATGGGAGACTTTAGGTCAAGGTCATAACACGACGGTTCAATAAGTTCAAACAAGGCATAATTTTGTAATTAAGTTCAAGGGTTTGATTCAAGTTCAAAGGTTCAAACATAATGAGTTCATAAACTAGAAATCAATTTAGTTCAAATATGGTTCATGCATTTCGCCCCAAAATATAGTAAAAGCGGCAAAAGGGGATGTGATTACTCACTTGATGAATTGATGCGATGACAAAAGTGGTTACACCGAAAAGTAGCGTGAATCTCAAACCGACCTATTATGAATGATATGATATGTAATAAGTCATGATGTAACGTTATGCATGCAATTCGGATGATATTTATACCACTTATGAATTTTTGAAAACAATACTTTTCGTTGAAAATATAATCTTTTAACGTCTTGACCATTTTAAATTACTTCACATGTATTTACATTGAAATGATATCCCACGATAATCATTTAGTGATTTATTATGAAATTATAACTTTCGTCAGAAATAATGTCGTTGAAATTTCCATGAAAGTGACTAAACGGCCTCTAAAAGCTAGTCGAAATGGTACACGCTGCGCTAGGAAACGAACTCAACGGTTTTAGGAAGCTTGTATCATTATCTCAAGTTTTTAGTGTTTAAGTTTCCATCCTAGAGGTCTCGATCACAAAGAAAAATATAAGTTAAGTATAGTACTTTTGTCCCAAAATATAGTTTAAGGATCGTTTTCCAAGAAAGTTTAAGCGACCGTAATTAATTCATTACAACTCCGCTAGACAAACGGCCGGACATTTTGGAAAATATACCGCGAACTCACTTTTATTAGAAGACATCACTTTATAAAAGTTCTAAATCAATGTTAAAACAACCTTCAACTTGGTCTCTAGTTTTGCAAAACTTGTCTATTACAAATCAAGATAGTTTTTGATGAGTGTGTAAATACTCATCATTTTTGTTAATCTGAACCGCAAAACGTTTAAAATGCTCGAAATGCATCAAAATATCAAAATATTCTAAAATTGCATTTTATATGTTTCGATGCAAAGTGTTCAAAATCGATGAAAAATGAGCTAAGTTTGCATAATTGCGCAGGTCCCCAAGTTTCAAAAATTATCGTAAATAGTCCCCGAGCACTTAATTTCAATAGAAAAATCATCAAAGGTCCTTTTAAAATCATAAGTTGTCAAAATTAGTCCTTTGGTGAAAAATATCAAAAGTTTTGAGAAATTACAAAATTGGTCCTTCAAGTTTGAAAATTGGCAAAATGGTCCTTGAGAATTGGAAAATGTCAAGTTTGGTCCTTGTACTTTTGGAGCTTGTCACTTTAGCCCTTGGAGCAACTTTGTGAAAATGGCACCTAGGTCCTTGTAAATTCGTAAATTGCACAATAGGTCCTTGTGTTTTAAAACCCTTTCAAGCCTTTGGACCTATCACAAACCATTGTGACCTGGCAAGCCTTTGGACCCCCACAATATGCATTTTGGACCCCCTTTTATAATAAGCCCCGTCAAACACTTTGGTCAAACCACCCTTGGCGCCAAAGTCTTTCTTCTACACCAAACCTCTCGCAAACCTGTGCACCTCCCATCCCCTCCTCACCTTTACTCCACCTTGTTCCCCACCTCAACAACACTCCAAAATAGCATTAAATGCTTCTTCAATCCCTTTACTCAACCCCAACAGTCAAAACTTATTTTGGCGCCAAAATGCAACAAACGGCCAAGATCATTTCTAGACATCCTATGGTTGAGATTAATGATGGGAAGTGATCGTAGTAGTGAGAAAGCGGTTTGGGTATAAAAGAAGCAAGAAAGAGAGAGAAGGGTGGTAGTAGTTAGTTAAATTTTCAATTGTATGTCGCTTTAAATTTCTAAGTCTTAAATAAACTCTTAGTTGTAATTTTAAGTTTAATTTGTATCAAACTAAAGTGTTTAAGTGTATTGCAACTAATTTCAAGCATCAATTTCAACAGTGTTTACAATTCATATTTTATGTTCATTTGCTTCAAATTTCCAATTCAAAGTCTTATATACAAGCTCTTATTAGCTTATTTTTAAGCTCAAACAGCTTATGTGAGCTTATTATAGCTTTTTGTAAGCTTGTATTCAAGTTTCAAGCGCTTTGGAAATTGGTCAAAGAAAGTCAAACTGGGGTCAAATTGCAATGGAAATGGTTAATGGTTGATGCAAGATGGAGATGGGTTGAAATTGAGTGATCCGGGTTGATATACTTAGGATAGTTGGTTCATTGGTTCTCAATTCAAGCCACGAAATGGCTAGGACATTTGTAAGTTAATTTCAAGTTTCATTGCAAAATCTGCTCTTGTGGTCTAGGTTGATTTTATTTGTTAATTAAGTTGTATTTAGGATACATAGACTTAGTTTGATCAATTATATGTTTGGATCAATAGTTTGTTTAGTTAAATTGCAAATCGATAGGATATAAGGTGTGTTTGGAATTGTCGCTAAACCGATCTTGAGGTTCAATCAGAGCTAGGACTTGTTGCTTGTGTTTGTTTAACTTATTTGAACTCATTGCGGTCATAAATTTGAGCTCTGAACTCACAAAAGTCAAAATCATTTACTCACCTGCCTTAATCTCTTAACTGTTGGAGTTTTGGAAAAGCATAGACTTGTTTTGTGTTTAGAATTCTTAGACAAAGCTTGCAGAGCTTCATTTAATCATATAACATCATTTTCAGTTGGGAAATTAAGATCAAAACTCATGTAAGTCAAACTTTCAAACCGCCAAAAGTCAAAAGTGTAAAACTGCTTTGAGCCTAATCGGAAGGAATTTTCATGAGCTCATTTCTAAGCCAAATTAAATGAAATTGTAGGTTTAAGAAGTTCAACTGGTCTACTTGCTTATTACCATTTTGTAGAATTTTGCAATTTTTAAAAGCTCCAAATGAGCTTGTCTTTTGGTCTCGGTTCTCACAAGACAAGCTCGCTTTTGATGAGTGTGCAGTGTTTGTCAGTAGCTTGTATCAAGCTCATCGAGCTTATCTAGGTCTCATATTTGGTTCACAGGATCTTGGCCAGTCTAGTATAAGTCCTAACTTTTCATTTTCATTTTTAGCTTATTTTGAAGCTTGTGCTTAAGTCCAAACTTAGCACCCAAAACTGTTTTTTAGCTCATAAGCTCAAATCATCAAATCTGTGCATTAAGTAATTCAGAGGCTTAGGATAGTTGAAACTTGTTGCATTTTGGTACTTGTAGCTTATATTAGCTTCTGTAATCAGTTTGTGCTTATTAGTGTTCATTGGCTTATTCTAAGTGCTTATTTTTAAGCACCTTGCTTAGCAGTTGCATAATCCTATACACAAGCACCTGTTTTTATATTTTTCTCAGCTTTAAAATATTATTTTAGAGTTTTCCTGAAGTTTTCATATTTTTCTAGTACTGTTTGCTATTTTTCCCTATTTTAATTAGTTTTTAAGCATTTTAATTAGCTTTTATTGCAATTAAATCAGAAAAGTTTCAAAAAAATAATTTTTCGATTTTCTTAGGTTAAGATAAATATAAAAAGACAAAAAAAATATTTTTCTAGATTTTTCTTAGTTAAATTTGTATTTTTAAGCAATTTATGTAGTTTTAAATAGTTTTTAATTCATAGAAAATACAAAATAATCGAAAAATATAAAAATAATTTTGAAAATTCTCTTTGTTATTTTAGATTTTTCCAAGTCATAATTTTATTTTTCTAGCTTTATTTCATATTTTCTTGTATTTTAGGTTATTATTTAATAGTTAAAATAGTTTTAATTAATAATAATTAATTAAATAGTTATAAAACAATTTTCTTTTTCTAAAATTTTCTTTTATCATTAGGATTGTAAAATGTCATTTTCATATTTTTAGGATTAATATTGTATAAGTTTCACATTTTCTTTTGTAAGTAACGTAGTTTTAAATTAAGTTTTATAAAAGAAAAATCAAAACATCATTTTGCAAATAGTGATAGCATTTATTTAATATAATTTATCTTTTTAAATTTTCTTTAATTTGCATTTAAGCCTTTGTAATTATAGGCTATTTCTGTAGTTATAATAATCACAATCCCTTTTTTCTGTTCAAATCTCTCGATCACTATCCGTTTGGTGATTCATTGCATAGCTCGCTGGGACATAACGACCCGGGGAAACACTATACTCTCCAGATCTTCATTGCATTCGTCTCTGAACTATTTTAAGTTTCTTACGGTCGGCCATTCACAAGTGGTCGGCTTGTGTGAGAAAACTTGACGGTTTGGAGCGGATCAAATTTTAAGCGCACGCGGGGACTCAAGCTAATTATCTTACGCTTAGCGATTTGTGATTTGAATATTCACTCTTTGTTCATACCATCCATCTATATATATTTTCTTATAAAAATCCAAAAATACTCATCTTTATCCTCATGACCATTTGATTCTCTTCTTAACCCTCTATATGTTTAATTCTAATGACGACGATCATCTTGATGTATGGAAAAGGATCAACATCATTGTCACAAGTACGTGTGTGAGCGGTGTGGAAGGCCTAGTTCAAGCATTTTGCGATTTGTGCGAATTATCCATCAAAAAGTCTTTTCAAAGTTATTTCACCCCACGCCACATCCCGAAATACGTTCTAATGTTGACGAACTTTGTTCGAATGTTAGTGTTACCTCAAGCACCCACCGAGGGTTACGAGGACAATCTCTTTGAATTTAGAGCCCGTAATCTAATTGAACAAATTCAAGCCGATGAAAAAGGTCAAGAATCGAATTGATTACGATGAGCCCGCTCAAACACCGGAGACCATAACGGAAGTAGTAGAAATTGCTAGCTCTCGAGCACACCACTTGTCCCACCTCCGGATTTTTCAAAATGCTCTTGAGACTTGATAGTCATTCGGATCACCATGTTGGTTTTGTTGATTCTTTAAATGAACCGATTCCTTCTCATAACTTTCAAATGAAATTGTTTATTCCTTGTGTCGGTTGTGATGAGCCTCTTTTGGTTCACCATGTCGCTGGTGTACGTGTTCACAATGTGGTAATGATATTCATAACGGAGTTGTTTGTTTTGTGGTTCGAGGAATTCATTTGATTATGATCCTAATCCGAACTCATTTAATCGACCCTCAAACTTTTCCAATTACCCACCACACCCGACTTATCTTCATATAATCAACATAATCTTGTGAATTTTGTGAGGTCCTCACCAGGATTTGAGTGTCAATCCGAAACACGTTTGTCTATGAATGCTTTCCGGTGATGCTCGAGAACTTTGGTTATGACCAATATCCATATAATTCACTGTCAAGACTCAAGCAGCTTTATTGTTGTAAATTGTGGAGGTCCCACTTCACTCGATTGTCAAATAGGAATCCATTTCCTTGTAACAATCATGACTCTCACAGTTTGACAATTGCCAACCTCCACAAAGACCATACTGGTTCAAACTCCACCGGCCGTTGTCTCAAGAAATCTCCCAAGATTTTGAAACCTAAATGAAAACACTTGATGATATGATTAGTAACTTTAAGAATCAAGTGAGTAGTGAAAAGACCATGGGAGAATTGTCGTCAAGAACGAGAAGAACGAGAGGCCCGCAAATCTAGGGAAGAATTATTAGTCCTAGAGCAAGCGCCTCTAGGCGCTCCCAATTTCTTAAGGCAAATATGTATGATGATGACGAGGAGAGTTTTATCCTTTAAAGATAATATTTCTCAACTCCCTCGATCATTGATGTCCCAGAGTTGAGATCCCATCTCAAACAAGCGCTATCACACCAAGCTCCCACTCACTCTCTCGAACATGGGGACGAGCATCTCGACACCGTTCACGAAAAGGAATCGAACGAATTCATAAAGTCTAGTGTTGAGAACCTTGTCCCAATCCCAAGAGAGTCAGTGGAATTCTCGAGCATTTGTGTGATATCCCTACCCTCTTGTCTTCCCAAAGATCATGTTGAGATGTTCTCCGATTCGATAATGATGATTTGTTATCTTGTGGAGACATCGTTTATGTGGAAGATTTACCTTCCGAGCTTGTTAGCTTAGAAGAAGAATGATGAAGTTATCGACATCGAAATCAAAGATGAAGCTCTTCGTCTTACATTATTGAATGTCGGTCTTCTCATTTCTAGAATCGAGGCTTTCAAAGAGAAACCTATTTCATCTCCTATCCCCATTAAGGGTAGTGACATTCTTCCGATGATTCTAATCCGAAATGAAAGCCTTCTGTTTTGATAATATGGGAGAGAAGATTAGTGGCGATTACCACTTTTCATTCTCATAATTCTCCCCGATTATGAATCATTTACATTGGGGAGTTCACCAAGAACCCACTCATATCAATTCGAATATGATTCATTCACCTTCATGGAGTTCTCGATGAACTCACTCATATCATATCTCCGCGGAGTATGATAATTTCTACTTTGATCTAGACACTTCCATAATATGTCTTGATCAAGCAAGCTTAACTCGATGAGATTCATGAAACTATGAATTCTCCTATCGAGGATGAAGAGTTAGTCATGATTTCTATCATGATTTTCTTTCTTTTCTTCATATATTATGTCACTTCTCCTGTTCTTCACTCCTTCGAATGAAGACATTATCTTTGATCCCGGCATTTCCATGTACCATTATCTTGAGCCGAATATATCTCATCGGTGTGGAACCTTCACGCTTCAAATGTTTGTCCAAACATCTTGAATGAAAGTCCATGGAAATTGTTTCTTCCACTTTGCTTCCCATGAACCAATGAATTCGGGTCGAGTCAAGCTAGCGACTCATTAATCAAAAACAAGAGCTTAAACATGGGTTTTCACCGTGTGTACCACCCTAGTGTGGGGTTGCCCACATGTTGTGTATATATATAAGTTTCAAAAAAAATCTTTCAAAATAATGGCCGTAGTATTTCCTTTTCGTTCTATGTTTCGCATAACCGCGGTACTTTGAATATTGAGGGAAATATTCATTTCTAAGTGTGGGGGAATTCTCACGAATTTTATCATGTAATTATGCCTAATTCCCCATTTTGGCCAAATTGTTTTTTGGAGTAAGTGTTTTGCAACTTACTCATTTGGTTATCATCCGCTTTGTCTAATAAACAAAAGGATTGGCTAATCCAGAGCAAACGGCTCTTGGTAAAGATATCTCAAATCCGTTGACGGCTTGCAATTTGCCCAAAATTGTATGGTATTCAACTTCACCATATCCTAAAAAGTGAAGAGTTGGCAGCCCGCAAGTTTATGGCTTGTGGTAAAGGCAAGGAAAATCCATAATTGGTAATCGACTCACCAAAGATAATATTGATAATTTATCTAAGAGTTGGCTAGTCCGAAGCAAACGGCTTCGTAAAGACAAATCAAATCCGTTGAAGTCGGTGGTTTGCTCAAAATCACATGGTTATCGGTGTACCATGGTTCTTACTTGAACCGAAACATTTAGCTACTCCGAGTAATGGCTTTTGGTAAAGAGATTCAAATCCATTAAGTTTTTCTCAAAAGATTGCTAGGGACTAGCAATAGTTTAGTGTGGGATTGATGAGTGTGTAAATACTCATCATTTTTGGTTAAATCAATCAAAACGCTTAAAATGCTCAAATGCATTAAAATATCGAAAATATTCCAAAATTGCATTTTATATGTTTCGGATGCAAAATGTTCAAAATCGATGAAAAATGAGCTAAGTTTTCATAATTGGCGCTTCAGTCCCCAGTTTCAAAATTGTCGAAATAGTCCCCGAGCACTTAATTTCAATAGAAAAATCATCAAAGGTCCTTTTAAAATCATAAGTTGTCAAAATTAGTCCTTTGGTGAAAAATATCAAAAGTTTTGAGAAATTACAAAATTGGTCCTTCAAGTTTGAAAATTGGCAAAAATGGTCCTTGGAGAATTGGAAAATGTCAAGTTTGGTCCTTGTACTTTTGGAGCTTGTCACTTTTAGCCCTTGGAGCAACTTTGTGAAAATGGCAGCCTAGGTCCTTGTAAATTCAGAAATTGCACAATAGGTCCTTGTGTTTTAAAACCCTTTCAAGCCTTTGGACCCTATCACAAACCATTGTGACCGCAAGCCTTTGGACCCCCTGTCAATATGCATTTTGGACCCCCCTTTTATAATAAGCCCCGGTCAAACACTTTGGTCAAACCACCCTTGGCGCCAAAGTCTTTCTTCTACACCAAACCTCTGCAAACCCAGGCACCTCCCATCCCCCCTCCTCACCTTTACTCCACCTTGTTCCCCCCACCTCAACAACACTCCAAAATAGCATTAAATGCTTCTTCAATCCCTTTACTCAACCCCAACAGGTCAAAACTTATTTTGGCGCCAAAAATGCAACAAACGGCCAAGATCATTTCTAGACATCCTATGGTTGAGATTAATGATGGGAAGTGATCAGAGTAGTGAGAGAAGCAGTTTGGGTATAAAAGAAGCAAGAAGAAAGAGAAGGGTAGTAGTAGTTAGTTAAATTTTCAATTGTATGTCGTTTTAAATTTCTAAGTCTTAAATAAACTCTTAGTTGTAATTTTAAGTTTAATTTGTATCAAACTAAAGTGTTTAAGTGTATTGCAACTAATTTCAAGCATCAATTTCGGTTTGGTTTACAATTCATATTTTATGTTCATCGTTTCAAATTTCCAATTCAAAGTCTTATATACAAGCTCTTATTAGCTTATTTTTAAGCTCAAACAGCTTATGTGAGCTTATTATAGCTTTTGTAAACTTGTATTCAAGTTTCAAGCGCTTTGGAAATTGGTCAAAGAAAGTCAAACCAATCAAATTGCAATGGAAATGGTTAATGGTTGATGCAAGATGGAGATGGGTTGAAATTGAGTGATCCGGGTTGATATACTTAGGATAGTTGGTTCATTGTTATTGAATTCAAGCCACGTTGGCTAGGACATTTGTAAGTTAATTTCAAGTTTCATTGCAAAATCTGTTCTTGTGGTCTAGGTTGATTTTTATTTGTTAATTAAGTTGTATTTAGGATACATAGACTTAGTTTGATCAATTATATAAGTGGATCGAGAGTTTGTTTAGTTAAATTGCCGTCGATAGGATATAAGGTGTGTTTGAATTGTCGCTAAACCGATCTTGAGGTTCAATCGAGAGTTAGGACTTGTTGCTTGTGTTTGTTTAACTTATTTGAACTCATTGCATATCATAAATTTGAGCCTCGCAACTCACAAAAGTCAAAATCATTTACTCATTGTCTTAATCTCTTAACTCGTTGGAGTTTTGGAAAAGCATAGACTTGTTTTGTGTTTAGAATTTTAGACAAAGCTTGCGTAGCTTCATTTAATCGAGATAACATAATTTTCAGGTTGGGAAATTAAGATCAAAACTCATGTAAGTCAAACTTTCAAAACCGCTCAAAAGTCAAAAGTGTAAAATCTGCTTGAGCCTAATCGAAGGAATTTTCATGAGCTCATTTCTAAGCCAAATTAAATGAAATTGTAGGTTTAAGAAGTTCAACTGGTCTACTTGCTTATTACCATTTTTGTAGAATTTTGCAATTTTTTAAAAGCTCCAAATGAGCTTGTCTTTTGGTCTCGCCTCCTGCAAGCACAAGCTCGAGCTTTGTTGAGTGTGCATGTGTTTGTGCAGAGCTTGTATCAAGCTCATCGAGCTTATCTAGGTCTCATATTTGGTTCACGTGATCTTGGCCAGTCTAGTATAAGTCCCAACTTTTCATTTTCATTTTCAAATTATTTTGAAGCTTGTGCTTAAGTCCAAACTTAGCACCCAAAACTGCTTTTTAGCTCATAAGCTCAAATCATCAAATCAGGCATTAAGTAATTCAGAGGCTTAGGATAGTTGAAACTTGTTGAATTTTGGTACTTGTAGCTTATATTAGCTTCAGAATCGGTTGTGGTTATTAATGTTCATTGGCTTATTCTAAATGCTTATTTTTAAGCACCTTGCTTAGCAGCTTGCATAATCCTATACACAAGCACTGTTTTATATTTTTCTCACTTTAAAATATTATTTTAGAGTTTTCCTAAATTTTCATATTTTCTAGTCTTTGTTTGCTATTTTTCCCTATTTTAATTAGTTTTAAGCATTTTAATTAGCTTTTATTGCAATTAAATCGTAAAAGTTTCAAAAAATAATTTTTCATTTTCTTAGGTTAAGATAAATATAAAAGACAAAAAATATTTTTCTAGATTTTTCTTAGTTAAATTTGTATTTTTAAGCAATTTATGTAGTTTTAAATAGTTTTAATTCATAGAAAATACAAAATAATCGAAAAATATAAAATAATTTTGAAAATTCTCTTTGTTATTTTAGATTTTCCATGTCATAATTTTATTTTTCTAGCTTTATTTCATATTTTCTTGTATTTTAGGTTATTATTTAATAGTTAAAATAGTTTTTAATTAATAATAATTAATTAGTTAGTTATAAAAATAATTTTCTTTTTCTAAATTTTTTTTTTATCATTAGGATTGTAAAAATGTCATTTTCATGTTTTTAGGATTAATATTGTATAAGTTTCACATTTTTTTTTGTACGTAACGTAGTTTTTAAATTAAGTTTTATAAAAGAAAAATCAAAAACATCATTTTGCAAATAGTGATAGCATTTATTTAATATAATTTATCTTTTAAATTTTCTTTAATTTGCATTTAAGCCTTTGTAATTATAGGCTATTTACGTAGTTATAATAATCACAACCTTTTTCCGCTCAAATCTCTCGATCACTATCCGTTTGGTGATTCATTGCATAGCTCACCGGGACATAACGACCGGGAAGCACTATACTCTCGGATCTTCATTGCATTCGTCTCGAACTGCTTTTAAGTTTCTTCGGTCGGCCATTCACAAGTGGCGGCTTGTGTGAGAAAACTTGACGGTTTGGAGCGGATCAGTTTTTCTTATATGATAAAAGTTACGGCAACTTTTGTAAACGCGTATAATTTAATCGTTACAAATTCGTTTTCTACGTTTTAAAGGTCCTTAGCTTTGTATCGAAGTATACTAACATATCTTTGACAAGTCGACATAATTTACAACGCCTAAGCTTCATTTTTGACACGTACAAAATAAACAATGTTTGCTTTGAAATTCCGAATTTATATTTTTCGCGCCAACTTGAAAAATTCATAACTTCTTCATTATAACTCCGTTTTAATCGGTTCAAGCGCCACGGTTTCGTTTTAAAGTATATTTTCTAAATATCTAGGCTAAAATTTTTTTACCTAGTGTCGGATTTTCCGATTTTGAAAATAAGGATGCCCTTTTGCAAACTTGTCGAAATGAGTTTTTCTCGCCAAACCTATTCTAACCCATTCAAAACAACTCCGGTTATTCTAATCCTACCATACACCTTCTTAGGGTGTCATGGTTTCCTAGGCATCACCAAAACTAATATATAACAAGGAGTAATTTATAGGATGGAATATATATATTTAACACTTAAAACCTTAAAAGTGGTATAAACATCACATAACTTGCATGTTTCTCAAATAAAATGATATGACCATAACAATGAATGTGAAATAAAAACATGAATATGAATGCTTACAAGAAATATGATGAGGTTTGAGGACAATGGGTTTTTCCTAATCACCTTAGGTTTTTATTGCAAAACCTTGACAAAGAGTGATAGTAGAGTTTAAAAATCTTGTCTTGAAAAATTTTTGATGCTTCCACCTTGGTCCTTGTGATTGCCGGTTTGCAAGAGAGAAGAGAGAAAGGAAGTTTGATCTTTTTCTTTCTATGTAAATGAATGAGTTTGATTATAGAATAATACATAAAACTTGAGTAAGATATTTGCAAGTTTTAGATGAATCACCTTAAGTGACTCACCCTCCCTTGTCGACAAGGGAGGTTTGTCACTCATTTGTATGTAATTTTTTTTTTATAAGTATAAGTGTAATAAGTGCAAGTTACTTGAAGTTAAATGATAAGTTGTAGTCACATTTGAATATTTAGGGTAGCGTTAGATAAAAATAAATTTTCACGGGTCAAGATAAAATATATTTAGGTCATAAAAATTATAAAAATACATTTCTTGCACAATTTGAGTGAAATAATAATAATCGTGTAGTATTTAAGAAAACCGTCGTAATTATATAAATATAACAATTTATATACAAAATAAATTTAAAACACTGGGTAAAGTCATAATATTATTTTTATAACTTAATATGAGTATAAAAATATATCGGGATAATTTTTGGAAATATCGGATCAATTGTTCAAAATAATTAATTACGCGATAACGTTTATTTAATATGAAAATTACGCGTTTAATGTAAAATGCAAAATCATGAATGAACTAATGTGATGACAATGATGTTAATGATATGTAGACTAAACTTAGCCTATATGAAATGTCCTCGATGATATGATCATGAATTCACGGCTAAACTATTAAGGTTACGTGAATTTGATACTCAGAAACCTAGTTTACGATAAACGATGAAATAGTAGATGTGAGAAATGACCGGAAATTGAGAATTGTGACATTCTTCCCATGTCAGCGGAATCACGTCCTCGTGATTCGATTAATGATACTATAGTCCGAACCGCGACAAAGGTTCTAAAAGTTAGTGCTCGTACGAATAGTCTAAATGATCATGCCAATGCTCATGCATATGGGTTCCTCATCCAACTAAATACATGCCCGTGATTAGATTTGATAGGGTAAACTTACCCAACACCGAACGTATCCCTCAAAAGACCTTTTGAGTAAAAAAAAAACTTGACTCTTAGCTTGATTTTCGCAACTCATCAAACAAGAACTGTCACTAGATCAAGCTAGGAAACAAGTTGTTAGTATGATAGGATTCAACTTCCTTGAATGAAGTCTTTTGAAAGATCCGTTCATTCTTGGATTTGCTTACACAAATCAAATCAACAACATAATGTACAACTAAAGTCAATATCGATAGGTCTCAAATTAATCAATGTCGTGAACGTGGTAAAAATTGGAAGGAAGTATGCACTCAAAATCATGTCGTACAGAAATAAGGTAGTTGTTCGAAAGAATGTACCCGTTACGCGTTGCGGGCTTCCTCGGTACCCAGATAGAATGCTCGACCACGTGGGGAACATCAATGTTCGATCTTGTGGGCCTTCTATTGCCAACGCCAGTTTGGACGATTACCTCCATGGTTAGGTGTTCCTTTCAACTTTGGGGGTGTTCCGAAGGTGATCCGACTTCCACACTCGTAACATGCTTTTCTTTGTCCTTGGTTCCCGATCTGTTTGAGCAATTCCGTGCGATGTGGCCCGTCTGTCCACATTTGTGGCACTGAGCGATCTCTGAGTGATGATAATTATATCGAGTACACATAGGATGTGGACACAGATATC
The DNA here is from genome assembly GCA_022545495.1 of Chrysanthemum lavandulifolium. Taxonomy (NCBI): domain Eukaryota; kingdom Viridiplantae; phylum Streptophyta; class Magnoliopsida; order Asterales; family Asteraceae; genus Chrysanthemum; species Chrysanthemum lavandulifolium. Next base: position 240,367,178 of record CM040244.1, on the reverse strand, counting down.
CTTTGCGCTCCCGAGTGGTCGCCCATAGTTCCTAGTTATTCGCCGCCTCTTGTTTTGCCGATCCCGGTCTCGACTTCCTGGCGATCCTCATGTCGCTTCCGTCCATTGTCGCTTGCTTTTGTTAGTTCTCCGCACTGATCACATCATTTGTCAAGCGATATGCCATGCCCACAGGCTTGCAGAGTGGTTGGGTTCGACGGTGACGCCCTCCAATTTCTAGTATCAATCCTCATATATATCGGTCGATCAACTTCTCCATAGCGGAAACCATGTGAGGAACCATCCTAGTTAGCTCGTGGAAGCGGATCGTGTACTTGTCGACTTCTACTCCAACCATCAAGTGATTCCAAAATTCCGCTTCCGCCTTTTGCACTTCATCTTTTCTGCAGTACTCATCGCTTAGTAGTTTCTTAAATGCTTCCCAAGGTAACGATTTGCAGCCCTCTTCCTCTAGTCTGCAGCTGGTTGTTCCACCGTGTCAATGCTCGACCTTGTAGTAGACCACCGAGAACTCAACCTTGTTTCCTTCAAAGACACTTCGTGATACTAAGTTTCGACTCAACATTCTCGAACCAGTTAATGATCCAATGGCACCCTCGACCATAAAATTCCATCGGCTTGCATGTCATGAAAGTCTTGTAGCTGCATCCATGACCAGTGTTTGAAGTACCTTCTCCGTTGTTGGTTCGTCTAGCATCAAGGTGAGTCATAATTTGGGTGAGTAGATCCGCTATTCCAGTCGCGTTGTTGTTTGGATTGTCATTGTTGTTTGGGTTGCCGTTGTTGTTGACTCCTGAGCGTGTGTTTCTAGCAGCCATGATCCTGCAATGGACCAAAATATCGGGTTGAGTAAATGACACTCGGACGAAGGTAGATGAGGTTTAGAACGGTGGTAATGTGTTATAGTGATCGAAACATGACAGGAACAGAGACATGCTATGTCTAACAAGTCGAAAGATGGAAAAGAGAAGGTATAAATAAGATACGGTAATGTAGACGTGAGCGTAAAAACATGCTATGCATACCCACCCGACCAATGCAACTTCAGGTGACCAGACTCTAAAGACTCGACTAAACATGATTTAAAACTACCACTCTTATCATTGCATGTGTGACAATCCGTCATTTTCCGACTATTATTTATATCAGAATATGCGAGTTATTTATTTTCTGACCATTATAACTCTTAAACGAGAAGTTATCTCCTGTTTTCCAATGTCCCGGCACCACACGCGTACCGACACCATAATAAAATTTACGTAAAATTTACTTTCAAATTTCAAAGTAATAATAATACCATAATATTTCGTTCGTCAAAACGTCTCCAAAAATATAAAATTTATAAAATACGGATACCAATAATATTCTACATAATTTAACGTTATCCCATGCGGAACAAATTATACAAGACGGGTACATATAATACACTAAATAATAATAATAATAATCCTTAATAATAAATCAAATATCCTCTTTCTCCTCACAACTCACGACAAAAACAAGAATAAAAGCAGAGAAATGAGATTTGCAAAATCTTCATCTTCAACCTCCCTCTACCCCTAGACCTGCTCCCTTATAGACCGAATCTCCCAAAGAAGGAAAACCCAACATGATATCTCACCATATCCTTCTCTTTCTTACCCAAAACCATGTAAGTTTTTAATCTCTCCAAATCCTCCCTTTTGATGCGCCGGCTATGGATCGAATAAGCCAAGAAGAATCAAGATATAATCACTCAAGAGAATCATATCTTCACTTCAATCTACCTTGAGCAAGTCCAAGATTCGCCTAAGGTTTTGGAAGCTAGCCAAATTCGGCTTCAAACCAAGACCAAGAGAAGGAAGATAACCAAGCTCCTCCCCAATATACTTCTATAACTCTAGTCGAGTTACAAAGCCCCAAACTCGCTTTCTCATCATCACTTTCACAAAAAAATTAGGGTTTGGTCAATCAAAGGGCTTTTCGAAATTACCATGGGGGTTTTGTAGTTGGAGGTTTAGAGAGCCCAAATCAAGTCTCAATTCATCTCAACTCATCTTCAATCGTGCTTAATTGAAGTTTTTGTATTCATAGCCACTCGTCCTCTTTTCTTAATTTAATTGTAAGAATCATCTCCTTGTCAATATCTTTAATCCATTGTTGTAATACGAATTAATTGATTTTTATTTTTGGCGAATTATATGTGAACAAAGATTGGTATGATTTTTTTTAAATGGTTGAGGTTGTTGTTGTTTTCTGTCAAACACAAAGGGAAAAACAAAAGAAAAATTTAGAAATAAAGAAAAATGGATTATTAATGTTAATAAACCAAAAACCTTGAATTTGTTGTTGGTTGCTGTCATGAGACAAGGAAGAAAGAAATAAAACTTAAGTTTTGGCTCAATAAAAGAAAAGTGCCTAATTGCTTATTAGATATAAGTTTACTTTGTAAATTACTTTAGCTATTTATTAATCTATACTCATTTGATAAAGTTGGAAATGGGAATAAATATTTGTTTGTGTGAGTCAAAACTGGGTATGGTCGTAAGTTGAGACCTACACGATTCGAACATACAGGTGTATGGGATTTGCTTATTTTAAATTTTTATACTTCACAACTAGTATTACATTAGTAGTTTTGAGATAAATTATGTGTTTTGTTTGGCTTTCTACCCACTGTTCAAGGCTAATAAAAGATAACTTTGCTATTGCTTTTTCTCTTTAATCTCAGTAGTTGGTTTAGTATGGCTAAATAAATAAAAAGGGGTGCGTTAAAATGACAGCAATTGTCATGACTTTGGTTATAAAAATCTCCTTATCACAAATTCACATCTTTTTAATTAGTATTCAAGTATAACAAGTGCATGTGTGTGACAGTTGGGCCGAAGCCCATTTTTGTGAAGGCCCATTTGGTTATAAACAACTCATTCGGGGCATGTTTGATCGTGCACTGTCTCGGGTTTTCCTCTACTCGGTCCCGTTTTATTCGACTCGTCTTTGTCTAGTTCAACTTTCATCACATAACCCCATTATCGACCTGCGACAAACAATATATCATTAGACGTAAAGTAAATAACAAACATAAGAAAAGTTGGAAAACAAGTATTCAAAATGAGTTTATTAGAAAGATGTTCACACTTCTAATTATTACAATATAAACTTGTAAACTCGCTCTTACAATTGTTAACGGGACATTTAAAACTTGATAAAAACTATTATCATAAAAACTTTCGACGTTAGTCATCAAACAAATAAGATTATACATCCGGGTCATGCCCAAATTTTCCAAGAACTTACATTTATAACTAGTAAAAATATTTTAAATATAAACTCTTTTAATAAAACCATCACTTAGAGTATGATTTTAATATACTTTTATCATCAACTAGTATCGATCATATATAAATGTATATACTTTTAATAACTTTTGATTATAATTAGTTAACGTCTAATATTATGAGTAATTATTTTCCGTACGTCGTCTTTCGGTTGCCATCGAACCGAAGATTTTTTTTTCGTCATTGATATTTTCTTATTATGTACTTATGCACTTTCAAGAGCCAAAATCTACAAAAATTATATTAAACATTAATTATTGCCACACAAGCAACAACAAAACCTTTATTAAACCTTGTCGAGTCATAATCATGAATAAAGACTAAATTTGCCATACTAATTTAGGTCGCGTGTCGGTGCCATCCAATAATTGTATTTGACTGCTGCTTTAGACTGCTAATTGCCAAGGTGAGTATTCACAAATTTCTTTTTATTGCTTTTACTTATTTGGGGTGAAATGCATGATGTAAAATTAAATTGTTTTCTTTGAACTATTTGATATATTTTAAACCCTTAGACTAACTTATAAATTTATGACTTGTTTGAACTCGATGAACCGTCGTCCTTGACCTAAAGTCTCCCGTTCGAACACCGCCGAGTCTCCCATGTTCGGAGCGGTCTTAATTGATAGTATATAATAGTTGTTATGATGTACGTTCGTACATTTGCATTGTTAGTCCCCATTGGTTTGCCGTTCGCACTCCAATTATACGTACCGTTAAATGACGGCCTCCTTGTGGGGGCGAAGATAGTATGAGTAGCGCTATTAGAGGTCGGCCAACCTCTCGTTCCCATCTCTGAACGCATATTATTTATTTTAGGGCTTTGCATACTTTATTATATACGAGGCTTATTTTGACCATATGTGCATTATTCACTTGACTTAAAATATGGAAGTGTATGTGAATTCATATGTTACAAGTCTTGTATGGGCGGGATTTGTAACATAGTGAGTTGACAGGACGTTTGCCAGTCAGACCTTCAAAATTCGGTGTTTTATTTTACATAAAACCTGTGTACTCACCAACTATTTTCATAGTTGACCCGTTTTCTCATGCATTTCAGGTGATCGTTGTTTAGCTTATATTATGAAGATTTTAAATAAAGGAGTCGTCACAAGTTATCTGGGTCGTCATGTACTAAAATGTTATCCTTTGGAAGTCAAACTTTATGTCTAAATTGCCAAGGTCGGCTAGAACCTTGTTGTAATGTTACAATATTTCTTTTAATTTAAATTATGGTATTGTACTATATCTCTTTGCGATGTATATTGATTATGTTACACTCGTGTTTCCGCCTCGTGGGTGTGACAGATTGGTATCGAGCAGGTTATAGTGAATGCCGGTTTTATAAAATAAAAATCGCAACTATAACCAAAATAAAATTTTCTTAAAACACGAAAACATCATACGAGTCGACTAGCACCAGCATTGCATCGTTACTCCTAAATTATGCATAGCCTGTACACCTATGCATAATTCAGGAGGAATCATATGATGATGGGATTAGTAGCCTCGGATCATGTTTGGTCGAGTCTTAAAGAGTCTGATCACTTGGAACTGCATTAGTCGCGTGAGTATGCATACCGTGTTTATATGTCCACTTTACCTTATATACATTTTATGTATGCATTCTTCTTGCTATATATTATGACCTGTTAGGCTAAGCACATTCTTGTTCCCGTCACATTACACTCACTACCTGTCGCCGTCCCACACATCATCCGCCATGACTTACTCAACCAAATGCCTTGGCCTATTGTAGAATCATGACTACAAGGAACACCCGCTCGTGAAGCATCAACAATGAAGCTCCAAGAGACAGTCTTCTTTGGATTGGCGGATCTCCTCACTCAGTTGTCGCACACATTGATGCGGGGCGAGCCAATGAGGGAGTTGGTACCTCGACCAATGGCCACGGATGCGGTATAAGACCTTCATGTCATGCGGGCCAAAGGAATTTCATGGCACCGAGGGTGCCATTGGCCCCGCTATCATGGTTTGAGAATGTGGAGTCGAAACTTAGCATCACTAAATGTCTTTGAGGAGATAAGGTTGAGTTCTCTCGGGTCTACTTGTGGTCGAGCACCGACCTAGTGGAACAACCAAATTGCAGACTAGAGGAGAGAAGTCGCAAATGGATTATCTTGGGAAGAATTCAAGAAACTACTAACTGAGGAGTACTGCAGGAAGGATGAAGTGCAGAAACTGGAAGCGGAATTCTGGAACCATTTGATGGTAGGAGTAGAAGTCGACAAGTACACAATTCGCTTTCATGAGCTGACCAGGATGGTCCCCCACATGGTCTCTACTGTGGAGAAGCTGATTGATAGATACATTTGGGGTTTGATTCCTGAGATCAGGAGAGATGTCACTTCATCCAACCCAACTACTCTGCAAGCTGCTGTGGGAATGGCATACCGCTTGACTAATGACGTGATCAGGTCTGGAGAACTAAAAAAAACAAACGACAATGGGCGAAAGCGACAGGAGGATCACCAGGGGAGCCGAGACCAGGACCAGCAGGACAAGAGGCAGCGAGTAACCAGGAACTATGGAGCAACGACTCAGGAGCGCAGAGGATATGCAGGTCCACATCCTAAGTGCACTCGATGCAACCTCCATCACATAGGAAACTGCCCTAAGTGTAACGTGTGTCAGAAGACGGGCCATATTAGTCGGAATTGCTCAGACAAAAATGGAAACCAAGGACGAAGGCTAACATGCTACGAGTGTGGAAGTCCGGATCACCTCCGGAACACATGTCCTAAGTTGAATAGGGCACAAAAGTCGGAACACGGTAACATGACTCTCGCTTTAGCACTTGATGAAGATAACCCAAACCGTGGAGGCAATGTTAGCCCAGCTCGGGGTCGAGCATACTTCTTGGGCACCAAGGAAACTCGTTAAGACACAAGCACCGTGACGGGTACATTCTTTTGATCACCCACTCTATTTCAGTATCTTCTGGTTCTAGTTCATGGCATTGATTAGTATAGAACCTTGCATCATGAGCCTTAGTTTAATTGTTGCCTTCTCACTATCTGAGCACCTCACTATTAGTTGATTTGAGTGGTTTAAATGATTTCAAACTCGAGCCAAACTTTCAAAAGGTCTCTTACATATATGAGAAGTTATCTCTCTTTCTGACAACTTGTTTCCTAGCTTGATCTAGTGACAGTTCTTGTTTGATGAGTTGCGAAAATCAAGTTAGAATCAAGTTGTTACTCAACTTACACAACTTAAACAAATGACCGGTCGGTCGGAAAGTTGTGAAAATTCACCAACTAAGAGTCTTTTGAGGGCAAAGTTCGAGAATGAGAAAATTTGAACCATGAGAATGTACTTTGTAGTATAGATTTTGATTGAATCTCGAGGACGAGATTCTTTTTAAGTCGGCGATCGTGACAATCCGTCATTTTCCGACTATTATTTATATCAGAATATGCGAGTTATTTATTTTCTGACCATTATAACTCTTAAACGAGAAGTTATCTCCTGTTTTCCAATGTCCCGGCACCACACGCGTACCGACACCATAATAAAATTTACGTAAAATTTACTTTCAAATTTCAAAGTAATAATAATACCATAATATTTCGCTCGTCAAAACGTCTCCAAAAATATAAAATTTACAAAATACGGATACCCGAATAATATTCTACATAATTTAACGTTATCCTGTACGGAACAAATTATACAGTACGGGGTACATATAATACACTAAATAATAATAATAATAATCCTTAATAATAAATCAAATATCCTCTTTCTCCTCACAACTCACGACAAAAACAAGAATAAAAGCAGAGAAATGAGATTTGCAAAATCTTCATCTTCAACCTCCCTCTACCCCTAGACCTGCTCCCTTATAGACCGAATCTCCCAAAGAAGGAAAACCCAACATGATATCTCACCATATCCTTCTCTTTCTTACCCAAAACCATGTAAGTTTTAATCTCTCCAAATCCTCCTTTGATGCGCCGCTATGGATCGAATAAGCCAAGAAGAATCAAGATATAATCACTCAAGAGAATCATATCTTCACTTCAATCTACCTTGAGCAAGTCCAAGATTCGCCTAAGGTTTTGGAAGCTAGCCAAATTCGGCTTCAAACCAAGACCAAGAGAAGGAAGATAACCAAGCTCCTCCCCAATATACTTCTATAACTCTAGTCGAGTTACAAAAGCCCCAAACTCAGTTTCTCATCATCACTTTCACAAAAAAATTAGGGTTTGGTCAATCAAAGGGCTTTTCGAAATTACCATGGGGGTTTTGTAGTTGGAGGTTTAGAGAGCCCAAATCAAGTCTCAATTCATCTCAACTCATCTTCAATCGTGCTTAATTGAAGTTTTTGTATTCATAGCCACTCGTCCTCTTTTCTTAATTTAATTGTAAGAATCATCTCCTTGTCAATATCTTTAATCCATTGTTGTAATACGAATTAATTGATTTTTATTTTTTGGCCGAATTATATGTGAACAAAGATTGGTATGATTTTTTTTTTAAATGGTTGAGGTTGTTGTTGTTTTCTGTCGAAACACAAAGGGGAAAAACAAAAGAAAAATTTAGAAATAAAGAAAAATGGATTATTAATGTTAATAAACCAAAAACCTTGAATTTGTTGTTGGTTGCTGTCATGAGACAAGGAAGAAAGAAATAAAACTTAAGTTTTGGCTCAATAAAAGAAAAGTGCCTAATTGCTTATTAGATATAAGTTTACTTTGTAAATTACTTTAGCTATTTATTAATCTATACTCATTTGATAAAGTTGGAAATGGGAATAAATATTTGTTTGTGTGAGTCAAACTGGTATGGTCGTAAGTTGAGACCTACACGATTCGAACATCTGGTGTATGGGATTTGCTTATTTTAAATTTTCATACTTCACAACTAGTATTACATTAGTAGTTTTGAGATAAATTATGTGTTTTGTTTGGCTTTCTACCCACTGTTCAAGGCTAATAAAAGATAACTTTGCTATTGCTTTTTCTCTTTAATCTCAAGAGTTGGTTTAGTATGGCTAAATAAATAAAAAGGGGCGTTAAAATGACAAAGAATTGTCATGACTTTGGTTATAAAATCTCCTTATCACAAATTCACATCTTTTAATTAGTATTCAAGTATAACAAGTGCATGTGTGTGACAATTGGGCGAAGCCCATTTTTGTGAAGGCCCATTTGGTTATAAACAACTCATTCGGGCATGTTTGATCGCAATCTGCCTCGGGTTTTCCTCTACTCGGTCCGCTTTATTCGACTGCCTTTGTCTAGTTCAACTTTCATCACATAACCCCATTATCGACCTGCGACAAACAATATATCATTAGACGTAAAGTAAATAACAAACATAAGAAAAGTTGGAAAACAAGTATTCAAAATGAGTTTATTAGAAAGATGTTCACACTTCTAATTATTACAATATAAACTTGTAAACTCGCTCTTACAATTGTTAACGGGACATTTAAAACTTGATAAAAACTATTATCATAAAAACTTTCGACGTTAGTCATCAAACAAATAAGATTATACATCCGGGTCATGCCCAAATTTTCCAAGAACTTACATTTATAACTAGTAAAAATATTTTAAATATAAACTCTTTTAATAAAACCATCACTTAGAGTATGATTTTAATATACTTTTATCATCAACTAGTATCGATCATATATAAATGTATATACTTTTAATAACTTTGATTATAATTAGTTAACGTCTAATATTATGAGTAATTATTTTCCAGACGTCGCCTTTCGGTTGCCATCGAACCAAGATTTTTTTCGTCATTGATATTTTCTTATTATGTACTTATGCACTTTCAAGAGCCAAAATCTACAAAAATTATAGTAAACATTAATCATTGCCACACAAGCAACAACAAAACCTTTATTAAACCTTGTCGAGTCATAATCATGAATAAAGACTAAATTTGCCATACTAATTTAGGTCGCGTGTCGGTGCCATCCAATAATTGTATTTGATCACGCTTTAGATCGCTAATTGCCAAGGTGAGTATTCACATCCCCTTTTATTGCTTTTACTTATTTGGGGTGAAATGCATGATTTAAAATTAAATTGTTTTCTTTGAACTATTTGATATATTTTAAACCCTTAGACTAACTTATAAATTTATGACTTGTTTGAACTCGATGGACCGTCGTCCTTGACCTAAAGTCTCCCGTTCGAACCTTTGCCGAGTCTCCCATGTTTGGAGCGGTCTTAATTGATAGTATATAATAGTTGTTATGATGTCTTGTTCGTACATTCGCATTGTTAGTCCCCATTGGTTTGCCGTTCGCACTCCAATTATACGCACTGCCTGCACGGCCTCCTTGTGTGGGCGATAGATAGTATGAGTAGCGCTATTAGAGGTCGGCCAACCTCTCGTTCCCCACTCTCTGAACGCATATTATTTATTTTAGGGGCTTTGCATACTTTATTATATACTGAGGCTTATTTTGACCATATGTGCATTATTCACTTGACTTAAAATATGGAAGTGTATGTGAATTCATATGTTACAAGTCTTGTATGGGCGGATTTGTAACATAGTGAGTTGACAGGACGCTTGCTACCGGACCTTCAAAATTCGGTGTTTTATTTTACATAAAACACAGTACTCACCAACTATTTTCATAGTTGACCCGTTTTCTCATGCATTTCGTGTGATCGTTGTTTAGCTTATATTATGAAGATTTTAAATAAAGGAGTCGTCACAAGTTATCTGGGTCGTCATGTACTAAAATGTTATCCTTTGGAAGTCAAACTTTATGTCTAAATTGCCAAGGTCGGCTAGAACCTTGTTGTAATGTTACAATATTTCTTTTAATTTAAATTATGGTATTGTACTATATCTCTTTGCGATGTATATTGATTATGTTACACCTCGCGTTTCCGCCTCCGGCGGGGTGTGAAAGCATGGTTCTTCATAAATTAGACATAGTTGATCAGGCTATGTATAATTTATGAGTAACGATGCAACGATAGGACTAGTTGACTCGAATGATGTTCGGTGTTTAATAAAACTTTATTCCGGTTATAGCTGTGATTTTTATTTTTGAAAATCGGCATTCTCTATAACCTTTGGCTCGATACCAATCATCACACCTCACCGGAGGCGAAACACGAGTGTAACGGAAGGAACATAAGCACAAGATAATAGAACATACCAACGTTAATATTTAAAAGAAAGAGTACACCATTACAATACCGGTTTATCCGACATCGGCAAATATAGTACAAAGTTTAGATTCCAAATATAGCGCTTTATTTCATAACGATTTGTAGTGACAAGTGAAAACTTCATTATGCAAGACCCGGTAGAAAAAGCTTACTAACGATCACCGAAATGCATGAGAAAAACGGTCAACTATGAAAATAGTTGGTAGTATACACGCTTAGTAAAATAAGAAAACTTGTAAGAAATATATTCAAAGGTTTCGGTCATCGGAAGTAGTCCACAAAGCAAAGGCATCGTAAATCCACTCAGTTCCAAGTTCCGCCCATACAAAACTTGCAACCTGTGTGTTCACAACCCATTGCACAAAATATTGCGTATCAAGTAGTCAAGTATAAGTGGTCATAATAGTTCACAATATAGTACCACGTATATAATAATGTATGCCAGGCAAAGCCCCTAGAATAAATAATATGTGTCCCGTAACATAGTGAACGAGAGGTTGGCCGACCTCTAATAGTGCTATCCATACTACCTACTAATATGAGACTAACAATGCGAATGTACGAACAGTACATCATACAACTATTATATACAATTAAGAACACTCCGAACAAGGGAGAATTTGCACACTCCACCAATAAGGCGAGAATTTTTGAGAACGCTCCGTAACATAGTGAGACACTCTGCTCCGGTCCGGGGAGGCTTTAGGTTGCTCCGAACAAGGGAGACTTTATAGTGATGCTCCGAACATGGGAGACTTTAGGTCAAGGTCATAACACGTACGGTTCAATAAGTTCAAACAAGGCATAATTTCGTAATTAAGTTCAAGGGTTTGATTCAAGTTCAAAGGTTCAAACATAATGAGTTCATAAACTAGAAATCAATTTAGTTCAAATATGGTTCATGCATTTTGCCCCAAAATATAGTAAAACGGCAAAAAGTGGATGTGATTACTCACTTGATGAATTGATACGATGACAAAAGTGGTTACACCGAAAAGTAGCGTGAATCTCGAAACTGACCTATTATGAATGATATGATATGTAATAAGTCATGATGTAATGTTATGCATGCAATTCGGATGATATTTATACCACTTATGAATTTTTGAAAACAATACTTTTCGTTGAAAATATAATCTTTTAACGTCTTGACCATTTTTAAATTACTTCACATGTATTTACATTGAAATGATATCCTACGATAATCATTTAGTGATTTATTATGAAATTATAACTTTTCGTCGTAAAATAATGTCGTTGAAATTTCCATGAAAGTGACTAAAACGGCCTCTAAAAGCTAGTCGTAAAATGGTACACGTCAAGCGTTAGGAAACGAACTCAACGGTTTTAGGAAGCTTGTATCATTATCTCAAGTTTTTAGTGTTTAAGTTTCCATCCTAGAGGTCTCGATCACAAAGAAAAATATAAGTTACGTATAGTACTTTTGTCCCAAAATATTGTTTAAGGATGGTTTTCCGGCAAAGTTTAAGCGACCGTAATTAATTCATTACAACTCCGCTAGACAAACGGTCGGACATTTTGGAAAATATACCTGGCGAACTCACTTTTATTAGAAGACATCACTTTATAAAAAGTTCTAAATCAATGTTAAAAACAACCTTCAACTTGGTCTCTAGTTTTGCCATAAAACTTGTCTATTAGAAATCAAGATAGTTTTTCTTATATGATAAAAGTTACGGCAACTTTTGTAAACGTGTATAATTTAATCGTTACAAATTGCTTTTCTACGTTTAAAGGTCCTTAGCTTTGTATCAAGTATACTAACATATCTTTGACAAGTCGACATAATTTACAACGCCAAGCTTCATTTTTGACTCGTACAAAATAAACAATGTTTGCTTGAAATTCCGTAAATTTATATTTTCTAGCCAACTTGAAAAATTCATAACTTCTTCGTTATAACTCCGCTTTAATCCGTTCAAGCGGCCACGGTTTCGTTTTAAAGTATATTTTCTAAATATCTAGGCCAAACTTTTTTACCTACTGTCGGATTTTCCAGATTTTGAAAATAAGGACAGACCCTTTTGCAAACTTGTCGAAATGAGTTTTTCTCGCCAAACCTATTCTAACCCATTCAAAACAACTCCGAAGTTATTCTAATCCTACCATACACCTTCTTAGGGTGTCATGGTTTCTAGGCATCACCAAAACTAATATATAACAAGGAGTAATTTATAGGATGGAATATATATATTTAACACTTAAAACCTTAAAAGTGGTATAAACATCACATAACTTGCATGTTTCTCAAATAAAATGATATGACCATAACAATGAATGTGAAATAAAAACATGAATATGAATGCTTACAAGAAATATGATGAGGTTTGAGGACAATGGGTTTTTCCTAATCACCTTAGGTTTTTATTGCAAAACCTTGACAAAGAGTGATACTAGAGTTTAAAAATCTTGTCTTGAAAATTTTTTGATGCTTCCACCTTGGTCCTTGTGATTGCCGGTTTGCAAGAGAGAAGAGAGAAAGGAAGTTTGATCTTTTTCTTTCTTTGTAAATGAATGAGTTTGATTATAGAATAATACATAAAACTTGAGTAAGATATTTGCAAGTTTTAGATGAATCACCTTAAGTGACTCACCCTCCCTTGTCGACAAGGGAGGTTTGTCACTCATTTGTATGTAATTTTTTTTTATAAGTATAAGTGTAATAAGTGCAAGTTACTTGAAGTTAAATGATAAGTTGTAGTCACATTTGAATATTTAGGGTAGCGTTAGATAAAAATAAATTTTCACGGGTCAAGATAAAATATATTTAGGTCATAAAAATTATAAAAATACATTTCTTGCACAATTTGAGTGAAATAATAATAATCGTGTAGTATTTAAGAAAACCGTCGTAATTATATAAATATAACAATTTATATACAAAATAAATTTAAAACACTGGGTAAAGTCATAATATTATTTTTATAACTTAATATGAGTATAAAAATATATCGGGATAATTTTTGGAAATATCGGATCAATTGTTCAAAATAATTAATTACGCGATAACGTTTATTTAATATGAAAATTACGCGTTTAATGTAAAATGCAAAATCATGAATGAACTAATGTGATGACAATGATGTTAATGATATGTAGACTAAACTTAGCCTATATGAAATGTCCTCGATGATATGATCATGAATTCACAGCTAAACTATTAAGGTTACGTGAATTTGATACTCGTAAACCTAGTTTACGATAAACGATGAAATAGTAGATGTGAGAAATGACCGGAAATTGAGAATTGTGACATTCTTCCCATGTCAGCGGAATCACGTCCTCGTGATTCGATTAATGATACTATAGTCCGAACCGCGACAAAGGTTCTAAAAGTTAGTGCTCGTACGAATAGTCTAAATGATCATGCCAATGCTCATGCATATGGGTTCCTCATCCAACTAAATACATGCCCGTGATTAGATTTGATAGGGTAAACTTACCCAACACCGAACGTATCCCTCAAAACACCTTTTGAGTAAAAAAAAACTTGACTCTTAGCTTGATTTTCGCAACTCATCAAACAAGAACTGTCACTAGATCAAGCTAGGAAACAAGTTGTTAGTATGATAGGATTCAACATCCTTGAATGAAGTCTTTTGAAAGATCCGTTCGTTCTTGGATTTGCTTACACAAATCAAATCAACAACATAATGTACAACTAAAGTCAATATCGATAGGTCTCAAATTAATCAATGTCGTGAACGTGGTAAAATTGGAAGGAAGTATGCACTCAAAATCATGTCGCATGCGAAATAAGGTAGTTGTTCGAAAGAATGTACCCGTTACGCGTTGCGGGCTTCCTCGGTACCCGGATAGAATGCTCGACCACGCATGCGGGGAACATCAATGTTATGATCTTGTGGGCCTTCTATTGCCAACGCCAGTTTGGACGATTACCTCCATGGTTAGGTGTTCCTTTCAACTTTGGGCGGTGTTCAAGGTGATCCGCACTTCCACACTCGTAACATGCTTTTCTTTGTCCTTGGTTCCCGATCTGTTTGAGCAATTCCGTGCGATGTGGCCCGTCTGTCCACATTTGTGGCACTTTGAGCAGTCTCCTAAGTGATGATAATTACATCGAGGATACCTTGGAATGATTTCCATGATCTTAAGAGGATACCTTGGAATGATGGGTATCCTAGCGTGCCCTTTCCCGCTTTTAAGCACCATGATGCCCTCTCCGCATTTGATGGTTGCCTTGGCGGTGGCCAGAAATGGTGTCCCAAGAATGAGAGGTACGTTTTTATCTTCCTCAACATCTATGATCACGAAATCCACCGGATAAACGATATTAGCTACCTCTATTAGAACATCCACCGCGATTCCTACGGGGTAAACATATGTGTGATTAGCTAAGGAAAGTCTAAGATCAGTCTTGGCTGGTTTCTCCTTAGTTAACTTATTATAGATTGATAATGGCATTATGTTCACATCAGTCCCCTGATCAGCTAAGGCATTTATATCAATATCACCTATGCTACATGGTATCACGAAGTTCCCAGTGGTGTCTCGTTTTTTTGTTAATGGTTTTTTTAGAACCAACTCATACAGAGGTCCCACAGGCAGGGCGTCATACTCTTCGTCAGTCATTTTTCCTTCAAGGGCTTCCCTAAGAACCTCATTGTACCTAAAGTTGTTTATTTGGTTCGCAACGGTTTTTCTATTGATCTCATGCTTAAGGTAGTACTCAATGGTCTCAGGTTCATCATTAAGTTTGCCCTCCTCCTCCTTCCTTTCCTCAGTTTTTTTCACCTCAACTTTTCCATCCTCAGGCATGATGGAGATGGCGTTAACATACGAGGTGGGAGGACAATCGTTGCTTCTTACTAGTACCTTTTCGGGGACTTTCATCTTGGTATATTCAATTACCAGGTTCATCATTTCCGTCATTTTTGCTTGCATCTCCTCTCTCTGCCTATAAACTTCCTCTTCGAATTTGGCTAATCTTTCCGTATGAGCTGCCATATACTCCCTCATTTGTTCCTTAAAGCTTGGTGAGAGTGGTATTGGGGAAGTAGAGCGGAAGCGCCTTTCGGAATCGATGTTTTTCTCACGACTTGGGGATCCTGAAAAATGTGTTAGGTGGTGGGTGGAATTGGCGGATTTAACCACTTCATGAGGGATGTGCACTCAATTGTTCCTCGGTGATGTCGGGGGATTCAAGACGAGTTGATAGGGCATTAACCATTTTAACAGTGGTTACAGGAGATTCATTCCAATCTTCGTAGCTTTGATCAGCGAGCTTTTCAATAATATCCCAAGATTTCTCTACATTAAAGTCGCTGAGCCTTCCACCAGCGGCTTGATCTATGGATCGTCGAGTGATGAAATCGATATGATCATAGAAGATTTGGATTTGAAGCCAGGTCAATGCCATGGTGAGGAGTTTACGGTGAATCTTTGAATCGAGTCCATGCATTGTGGAGAGACTCACCTTGAAGTTGTTGAAACGTTAAGATGTCTCGTCTAAGTTTTGTGGTTCTCCCGGTGGGAAAAATTGAGCAAGGAAACGAGTGGTGAGATCATCCCAACTTGAGATGGAGCCGGAGGAAGTCGCTCGAGCCAATTACTAGCTTGGTCCCGTGAGAGAATTGGAAGAGACGCAGACGCGGGTCTCCCGAGTGTTAGCATCAAGGTCGATGGAATCGACAATTTCGTGAAATCCTCGATGTCGATTTGGATCTTGAACGAAGTCCATGGAATGCACATCCATTTTGCACCAACCGGATGGTGTCGGATCGCAGGCCGCATTTGGGCTTGGTCGGAAGCTCAATGGTGTTCCTATAGCCTAGGTGGCTAGGTCTCAGTATTCACCAAGAGTATGGTCTCTTGGCGGACAATGATTTGAGGGGTTTTCACCTTCCATGATGAAAAGTGATGGGGTTACGAACAAACGTTACGAAGAAGGGGATAGACTAAAGGAAGCTAAAATGAGAAAAAGTTTACTTGATAGGAATCAAGCAAAGAAACCTAAACGAGGTGGACTACTAACTAGCTATTCTATTCCCGGCGGTGGCGCCTAAAACTTGATACGCTTACACAGCGTTCGGGGTCAAAGGAACTTCCTTTCGTCGAGCAAGTTTTTCAACACCCTAGGCGTGAACCTAATCTTTGTAGTATATTATTAGGGTAAGCCACGGAATTGATATCGTTCTCTAGGGAATAGGAATGCTAGTGAGAAGTTACTACGCTAAGGTTGGGGTTGAGGAAGATTATTTTTTTATCTTTTTATGTTTTTTAGAAAAGGAAAAGTACGAATCTCGGGGTTTGGATTTGGGGGGTTGGTATTTCTACCGATTACTCTACTATTATCTAATTATCTAAACTAAGGTGGTGGTAGTCTATGTCTAATTATTGTGTGCTCGTATGATAGTATAAAGATGTGTTTACTTAGGTTTTACTACTCCTTAATTATCTCCTATTGGTGGTTGAATTGTCACGTCCTTATTCCTAGTTGCGTTGTGTGTCTAAAGTTGTAGGTATGCGTTTCTCCCTACTCTTTGAAGTTACCAAAGTGTCTCGCCTACAAAACCCACTAGGGATGATAAACTCTAACTCTAAGGCCTCTTTGGATATTTTAGCTTACAACAACTCAAAGTGCTATAACCTAAGGTTCACAAAGATTAATCAAGCATTAAGTACACAGCGAATGACCTATCGCATTACTAGATCATTAATCAACTAAGATAAGAAACAACCAATCAATATTCAATAATTAAGTTTCATATTCCTAAGCAAACACACAAGTAAATTAGACGGACATGGAGAACATGCAAGCATACACACAAATAATTGAAGACATAATTAAATTAATGAAGTAAACAACTTATCTTGGTGTAAGATAGGGTTTAGAACCCTAAAATACGACCTTGGTTCGGTTTAGGTTTTTCTCCAAAAGTTTACCCAAAAGACTACTCTAAAAAGCTAAAAATTCGGATTCTATATATAAGATTACATGTGCGACGGCGTCACTTTATGATTTGTGACGCCGTGTCGCCATCATTAGGGTTTCGTCTTGGCCAAGTTAATCTTGACGGCGTCACCTTATGCTTGTGACGCCGTCCTCTTTAGCTTCTCGGCGCCATCTGGATTGAATCTAGGCCGTCGAGTTGCAACGCCTACTCTTTTAAAGCCCGACGCCGTCTTCCAAAAACTAGCAATTTCTCTACGTATCGTCACAAATTCCTCCGACGGCATCATGATTAAGCGATGACGCCGTCCCTTGTAATTTAGCGACTGAGTGTCTCGATTCTTGACTTTGGCCATTTTCTTCATATATCTGCGCCTTTTCGTCCAAATAAGTGTCATTACAGCAGCTTTGCCTTCAAGAGACCTAAAAGTGAAAAGGAACGATATTAAGCAATAACGGATACAAAAGTGATCAAATAAGGGCTTAAACGACCCCTCAAAAAGGTACATTTTAAAACCTTATCATAGACCAAGAAAGAAACTTAGTTCTCCCATCATACTCATTTCAAACTCATCATGCATGATTTTTGAGAAATCATCACACATGTCTTGACAAGTCGATCCGAATATAATATCGTCCACGTATATTTGAACAATAATTATATGTGATTCCTTTTTCTTAGTGAAAAGTGTATTATCAACTAACCCCATGGTGTAGTTGTTCTTGATTAAAAATGATTTGAGTCTATCATACCAAGCTTTTGGGGCTTGTTTAAGACCGTAAAGAGCTTTCTTTAGTTTGTACACGTGTTTAGGTTTTTCGAAATCAATAAAGCCCGGAGGTTGAGCTACATAGACTTCTTCATTAATAAATCCATTTAGAAAAGAACTTTTAACATCCATTTGAAAAAGCTTAAGATCATTAGCACAAGCATAATCAAGAAGTATTCTTATAGACTCTAATCTAGCCACGGGATCATAGGTCTCATCAAATTCTATGCCTTCTTGTTGATTATACCCTTGGGCAAAGAGTCTAGCTTTGTTTCTAGACACTACACCGTTTGCATCTAACTTGTTTTTATATACCCATTTAGTTCCTATTATGGTTTGGTTATTAGGTGGAGGGACAAGTGTCCAAACATCGTTAGAAACAAATTGATTTAACTCTTCTTGCATAGCCATTACCCAACTTATGTATTCTTAGGTTCTATGGTTGAGACAAAACAAAATAAACTACTTTGGTTTTAGACTTGAGATCTTAAGGTTCTTTCATTTAACTTTCCTATGAACTTATCTACGGGATGATCTTTAGACTCTTTAATATTGATGATTTCATTGTTTAATGGTTCATCTTCTTTTTTTATATTTTCCTTGATTTCTATGGCTTCACTTTTGATTATCTCGTCATCGACAAGAGGTTGGGTAGGTTTAGGTGGACTTTCATCAAATCTTACGTTTAATGACTCTTCAACCTTCATTGTTTCTCTATTTAATATAACATAAGCTTTACTATTAGGACAATAACCTAAGAAGATACATTCGGTTGATTTATGATCAAATTTAGTTAGGTAATCTTTAGTGTTAAGTAGGAAACATTTGCTACCAAAGACTCTAAAATGTTTTAACGTAGGCTTTTTGCCTCGAAGTAACTCGTATGGAGTTTTAACTAAGAATGGTCTAATTAAGACCCGGTTAAGTATGTAGGTTGATGTATCAATGGCATTGCACCAAAATTTTTGAGGAATAGATTGCTCATTAATCATGGTGCGACTCATTTATTGTAGGGTTCTATTTTTCCTTTCAACTACCCCATTTGATTGTGGAGTGCGAGGAGTCGAGAAATTGTGAGTAATACCATTAGCGTCACAAAAAGCTCCAAATTGCACTTTATTATCAAATTCCCTACCATGATCCGTTCTAATAGACACTATAGGACTTCCTAATTGTCTTTGGATTTTCTTACTTAATATTTCAAAGTAATCGAACGTTTCGGTTTTATTCTTTAAAATTTAGTCCATGTGTACCTAGAGTAATCATCCACTATGACCAAAGTATAGTAGTTACCTCCATAACTTTGAATAGCTGATGGACCAAATAAATCCATGTGAAGTAGTTCTAGACGCTTAGTAGTAGAGACCATATTTTTAGCTTTGTGACTAGGATGGACTTGCTTTCCTATGTTACAAGCATCACAAAAATGATGTTCATATTTTAATTTTGGTAGATCTCTTACTAGTTCTTTATATGATAGCGATTGAAGAAGTCGCATATTGGCGTGACCCAATCTTCGATGCCATAAGGTCGAAGTATCATCCATAGAAGTAAGACAAAGTTTGTCTTTAGGTTCATTACCTATTTTAATGACATAGACTCCATGTTTTCTAATGCCTCTTCCTATAGTAATACCTTTTTTCAATATTTTACTACCGGTTTCACTAAAAAGTACGTTACACTTTTTATCACATATTTGTCATATACTTAGAAGGTTGAAGTTTAGGTTTTCTACGTGATACACATCGTTAATGGTTAAAGATTTATGAGAAATTGTACCTTTACCGATGATTTTGCTCTTGCTATTACCAAATACCACATTCCCTCCATTGAAGGATTCGTATGTGGAAAACAAGTCTTTGTTACCGGTCATGTGCCTTGTGCACCGATATCCTTGATCCATTCATCCGGATCTAGGTAGACCTTTAAGCACACCTAAAAAACAATTAACTCAAAGTTTGGTCCCATTTGTTCATGGGTCCATTAGTGTTATACATTTCATTCATGTTAGGCATATATGGAAAATGAGAATGCATTCCATAGTGTAAAGTTTTGAAATGGAAAGCCGTTTTGTACATTAGGATTCCATCCCATTTGATGGTGGTTACTTCTCGGATAAACCTTATTAGGTCTTCTTATAGATGTGTCTAGTTTTGAAAACGATGGACATTTGTTTCTCATAAAACTTTGATTTTGTTTTAGTGGAGGTGGTTGTCTAATAGTAACGTAGGTTGGTTTATTTTTGTTAACGATAACAAAGTCGGTTCTAGATGAAGTAGCTACATTATTTCTACTGTTTGTTGGTACAGACCCACGGATCCCTAGTTTTACACTAGACGGTTCCCTTTTCAAGGGATCCGTGACTACAGTAGCTTGTTTTTCAGTTGTTTTGACGAATTGTGTTTCTTTATTCTCGCTAGTTGATGCATTAAGTTCCTAAAAACCTAAACCCTTTTGATTGTTTCCTGTTTTAACACTATCTAGTATTATATCTAGACTATTAGTATTCATTCTAGCAATCTTGGAATCAATATTATCAACTAGTGTTTGAAGTTGAACACAAAGCTCACATTCCCCACTTGCTATCTTCACTTTTTCTAAACGTTTTAATTTGCCTTTTAACTTAATGACTTCCTTTTCTAAACGTTCATTTTTGTTTTTCAAAATCTTATTTTTGTTAATTACTTTTAGAATAATTTTGAAAAGTTTATCATATTCACGATGCAATGATTCATCATCTAATGATGAGCTACTATAATAGAGAGATTCAGGACATACCTCGTTTGAGTCATTTGCCATGGGACAAATTTCTTCGTTCTCCTCCTCACTCATTCCCCACGAACCACTCACGAACGCCTTTTGTTCGTCACGTTTGGGACACTCACTAATGAAGTGATTAGGGTCCCCACATTTAAAACACGCTGCTTCATCCCTTGCTTTCTTGTCCTCTTTGCCTTCCGAACCCCTTCTTGTCGTCATATGGTTGCTTGACATATCTTCCCTTTCTTCTAAAGAACTTCTTGAAATCCCTTACCGCCATGGCATATTCTTCATCATCACTATCCGAAGAAGGGTTTTCTTCATCGCTTGAGTCCTTCTTGGCTTTTAAGGCAAGAGATTTGTGCTTCTCTTTCTTTTCTTTTGAGGTTTTAGAATATTTAGCGAGGACAAGCTCATAGACCTTTAGATTGCTTATGAGTTCGTCGAGGGTGAGGATTGATAAGTCTTTTGATTCTTCGATGGTCGTTACCTTTGATCTCCACTTGGATGGAAGTACCTTAGATATCTCGACATGATTACGACTAGAAAAGACTCATCAAGTGCTTGTAATGATGTAATTATAGTATTAAAGTTAGCAAAAGAATTATCTATACTATCCTCATCCGATATTGAAAATTGTTCATATTGTTGAACAAATAAATCTATTTTATAGTTTTTAACTTGTTGATTTTCTTAATGAGTTACAACTAAAGAATTCCAAATTTCTTTAGAGGTTTTAAGCATAGAAATTCTTTCGAATTCCTTTTTGGGTAAAACATTGTATAAAACCATTTTAACTTCACTATTTTTGGAAAGTTTTTTCTTTTGATCATCGGAAAGTTGATCATGAGGTGTGTTTATTTGGTTGCCGGTTTTATCATCTTTTGTAGTAGCTTCAAAGTCACCTTCAACAATGATGTACCAAAGATAAATCTCTTTTTACTTAAGATAAGTTTCGAATCTATTTTTTCAATAAATAAAACCATTAGTTTCAAGTAGTGGAGGTCGTTGCATAGATTGCCCTTCTTTGTAATTTTCAGAACCCATTGTGATCGAAAAGGATTATACTAACGAGAAAAGTTCAATGCAAAAGAATTTTTTTTAAAGAACAAACTATGCGATCTTAGCCATCCATTTTCCTTATCAAATAAAAAAACCCACTTTCATCCATTTTCTTAAAATTAAAATATCTCGCAAACCGTTAATTGTTACGCGAGGAATCACATGTGATTCGGAAATTTTTAACGATTTTTTTCAAAATTTTTGCAAAAGTATATAGATATGCACTTCTATATACTTTTAACGATTTTTTTCAAATTTTTTGCCCAGAGGAATCACATGTGATTCGGAAAATCACGTGTGATTTATTACTTTAAAAATCACATGTAGCTTGTGAAATCACATGTGATTTTACTAGGCGGAAAATTTGAAAAAAAAAATCGTCGAAAGTATATAGAAGTGCATATCTATAGAAAGATAATTTAATTCTCGTCGCGATGATGTATTTTTCGTAGCTTGAAGGTTTACCGTTTACAAGATATGTTGTTTTTTAAAAAAATGTGAAAAATGTATTTTTTTTGTTTGATGAAAAAAATGAATGGCTGAGATTGCATGATTTGTTCTTTAGATAAAATTGTTCTGCATTGAACTCACCTCTTATACTAATCACGTGTTCAATATCTCTTGTGTTTTCACTCATTTAGCCTCACCAAACGGAAATTTGATCACCATTAAACCAAGGAAATTTGATCAGTTTTGATGTTTACCCTATAATCTCAAATAGTTGGTAAAGTCATTTTAGTTTAGAAAAAAGTTATACGTTTTAGGAAGAAAAGCTATATAGGTTTTATATGAAAACACAATAACGTATAAGTTTGGAAAGGTTTTATAAATTTCGGCATGATGCGTCCATTTATATCACGTTCCCAAGTCATCGTGACTTTGAATAAACCTAATTTGTAATTACAATATTTATAACTTTTATGTTTCGTTATCATTCGCGTGATTATTAGTTTGGGTTTATTGAATATTTTGTGTCCGTTCCATGTCTAATATATTAAATTCATTTCGAGTCTAATATATTATACCGTCTCACATTTCAAAATGTCCAATAAGTCCAATGTCAAATATCGTAAATCTAATAACGATCCAATTGTCAAGTCTCATCCAAGCATAAGGTATAATAAGCATTTCCAAGTCCAATAATCCAGGTATCAATCCCAAGTGACAAATCCAATGTGTATCCGAAACGTATCATTGATCACAAAACAAATAGATTTAGTTAGTGAAGCGTTAATATTCGTAAAGTACGAAGAAGATATATAAAATCACTTAGTCATATATGCATCACACTAAACAGTTTTTGGGCTTCGGCCCAACTGATCAAACATTTACACCCACTTGGGCTTAGACCAAAGTCACCAAACACACCCTATTGTCATCTAATGGCTGTTGAGCCCAGTGCAGTAACCAAAATGCACCCTAATATCTAATGGGCTGTGGCCTATTAACCTACTCAACCCAACACATTACAGTTAACACAACACAACAATACATTCAAAATGCAAAAAAAGCTCTTTTGTTACTGAAACCACACAACTCGCAAATCCAACAGACACAAAATACATCAATAGTAGATAAACATATAACAAAAACAAGTAGGGCAACAAGTTGACCCGACTCAACTGAGTTGACTCACTCACTGAGTTGACTCGGTGAGTTGACTCGTTTCAACAAATAAACAAACACCCTTTTTAATCCAACCTTAAACCACACGATTTATAATAAAAAAGGTAGTTAACTTGCCACTTTTTCCCATTGTATGTAGCATTCTTTTTTTTCCCTCATTATGTCAATAAACCTCTATCATTAGTCTTTTCTGAGTATCCGTTACCAAAAAAACATGCATCGTTAGTCCTTTATGCTAACGATCGTTAATAAATAACTTAAAATTTGGTTATCTTACGCTAAACTTGCATCGTTGGTCCTTTATACTAACGAGTGTTAAAAATAACTTAAAATTTGGTTTCTTACGTTTACGTCCGTTCTTTCACGTTCCGTCCGTTTTACGTTTTCGCTTCGCTTTAACACGTTTTGTCCGTTTCTTCACGCTTTCATATGTTTTACACGCCATCCGCTTTTCAAGTTTTCGTCCGTTTTCACGTTTTCATATGTTTTACACGTTTTCATTCGTTTTACATATTTTCGTCCGTTTTGCACGTTTTCATTCGTTTTACGTTTTCGTCCGTTTAACACCTTTTCATCCGTTTTACATATGTATTCGTCCGTTTTACGTTTTCTTCGTTTTCATGTTTTCATCCGTTTTACGTTTTCATCCGTTTTAACACATATTCGTCCGTTTTGCGTTTTCATCCGTTCTTACGTTTTCGTCCGTTTTCACATTTTCGTCCGCCTTTACACTTTTGGTCCGTTTTAACACGCTTTGTCGGTTTTTCACGTTTCATCCGTTTTACGTTTACATCCGTTTTGCATGATTTCGTCGATTTCACGTATTTTTATGCATTTTAACACGTTTTCGTCCGTTTTCGCGTTTTCCTCCGTTTTTACACGTTTTCATCCGTTTTAACACATTTTCATCTGTTTTTTTCACGATATCATCCATTTTTACACATTTTCATCCGTTTTTACATGTTTTCGTCGGCTTTTTCATATTTTCGTCCGTGTTCTCATGTTTTCGTCTATTTTTTCACGTTTTCATCAGTTTTTTCATGTGTAAACACGTGGAAAACGTGAATAAAATGGATGAAATGTGTAAAACGGATGAAAACGTCGTGAACGACGAAAACATTCGGCGTGTTAATATGCGAAAAATAGACAAAATGTGCAAACATGAGCGAAAACGTGAAACAACGGATGGCGTGTAAAATGGATGAAACGTGAAACAATGGACGGCGTGCAAAAGATGAAAACGTGTAAAACGGATGAAAACGTGAAACGGATGAAAACGTGTAAAACGGATGAAAACGCAAAAATGGATGAAACCGTGAATAATCGACGAAACGTGTTTAAATGGACGAAAAGTGTTAAAACATACAAAACGTAAAAACATCGGCTGCAAGCGACGAAACATGCAAAACGGATGGCGCAAAACAGATGAAAACATGAAAAATGTACCGTGTTAAAGCGGGCGAAACCATGTTAAAAGCGGATGAAACGTGTAACGAACGACATGCAAAATGGACGAAAATGTAAAATGGATGAATACGTGTAAAACGGATGAAACGTGAAAAACGAACGAAATGGGGAAAAGCGGACAAAATGTGAAAAAAAATGGACGAAAACATGTAAAAAACGAATGAAAACGTGTAAAAACGGATAAAAACGTGAAAAAACGGACGAAATCGTACGTGTTAAAACGAACGAAAACGTGTAAAAATGTAAGAAAACGTGAAAAAAACGGTCGGAAACGTAAGAAAACCAATTTTATGTTATTTTTTAACGATCGTTAGTATAAAGGACCAACGACGCATGTTTAGCGTAAGATAACCAAATTTTAAGTTATTTATTAACGATCGTTAGTATAAAGGACTAATGATGCATGTTTTTTTGGTAACGGGTACACATAAAGGACTAACGATAGAGGTTTCTTGACGAAATGAGAGAAAAAAAGGCGCCACATACAATGGAAAAAAGTGGCAAGTTAACTACATTTTTAGGTGATTTGCCCTAAAAACTTTAATCCACGAAAACCCTTTTAAATATATATCCGATTTTAAAATAAGAAACAAGACAAGGATCTTAGGTTGTCTTACCAATGGAAAGGAAAGAGAATAAGGAGTGGTAGTTGTGGTGGTGACGGCTACGAACCAAACCCTTGATTCTCCTTGAACCTTTCTTGAAGCGGCGGCAAGGTGGTCGAAAGTTCGCCGGATCTCCGGTGACGGCGTCGGAATGTGTGTGTGTGAGGTGTGAGGTGATACAATGAGAAGTGAAACCCTAATTGTGCCATTATATGGTATTTTCAACCACATGGACCAATTGTGACAATATTTAAAGTTTGGGGTCGGCGGTGTAAGTATTAGTCCAGGGACTAGTAGTGTAGTTTTGTAATCTTTTGCATAATTGAGGTTCGGGACACGTTTAACCTAGCAAACGTTCGATTCAACACACGAAAATTACGTCATTGCGTTCCAAATAATTTTTTCAATAAAAACGAGTATTCACACGACTAGTTTCTAGTAAATAATATAATGATTAAGTCAAATTGTTTAATAAGTTTGCGGTTGTGCCGGTACGTCGCAGTGTGCAGTTTCCATGTTTCACGAGATAACTTCTCGTTTTCAAGTTCAAATTGACTCAGAAGAGTTCAAAAATGAAAAACAAGTAATAGTAAAAATAATAAATATAATTTATTATTAAAATAGGTTCGAAAAGCACCGATTGTTACACCTAACAACACCATCACCACATTCAAAGGGTGGCACAAAATCGGAACCATTATCATGTCGACACTTAGAATTAGAAGTGATATTATTATTATTATTATTATTATTATTATTATTATTATTATTATTATTATTATTATTATTATAAACGTCACTTTATTAAAAAATCATAGGATTTACAAGAAATTAGTGAGGAGCCAGAAACTAACCAGGCCCCACTCCTCTAGCTATAAAGAAAGCTAATCCTACTAAAAATATTATTATTATTATTATTATTTACAAGAAATTAATGGTAAGCTGAAATACTGTCTGAGCCCTCATTTCTTTAGCTATACAAAACTAATCCTACTATAAATATCAATAGCAACACGTGTCCCGATGTCTTGAGTCATGAGAAAACTATTATATTATTATCATTATTATAATAATATATACTATCGTAATGCTATTATATTATATTATATATTATACTATACTATATTATATTATAGTAATAAATTATAAAATAATTTATATGATTTTTCATTTATAAATAAACACTATTATTGTTACTATTATTATAAACAATTACTTTACTAAAAATTGATAGGGTTTTCAAAAATTAGTGGAAACCAAGATATTATTATCATTATTATTATTATTATTATTATTATTATTATCACTTTATTAGAAACTCAAAGGATTTACAAGAAATTAGTGGGGAGCCGCGATACAAGCTGAGCCTCACTCCTCTAGCTATAGTAAAGCTAATCCTACTAAAGAAAAATAGAAAAGAACCTCTGGCCTTGCAAGGAGTGAGGATCGAACCTTGACCTCTGTCTCCGTGAGGCAAGGTGTTAAGCACTGATCCAACATTGCTCTTTTAGAAATTATAGGATTTATAATTATTATTTATTATAATTTTATTATTATTATTATTATTATTATTATTATTTATTTATTTATTTATTTATTTATTTATTTTTATTTTATAAACGACTCTTTATTAAAAACCATAGGATTTATAAAAAATTAGTGGGAAGCCGAGAGACTATCTGGGCTCCACTCCTTTAGCTAATGCAAATTTTCAAATTCCAATTCAACGATATCACATTTACAACACATTATGATTTATTCAAATTACAATTTCTTTTAATTATACTTCTTTTTTTGGCTAAAAAACATTCGACGAACCAAAGAGGCCTTTAATGCACATATATTTGTCAAAATTGGAAATGTGAGTTAACGCATAAAAGATTTAATCTATCATAAATGGGAGACAAGCATTTACTATTGAAGGTTGTCTCTTTTATCTATCATAAATGGGAAATGACTTCCAAACTCTACTTTTTAGTTGTCACACTCCAATCTGTACATTAAACAGTTATACTTTTTATAAATTTTTCTTTAACTAGTTATACATTAGAGTGTTCAAATCATCTCCCATCATAAATGGGAGACAATCATTTACTACTATTCAGGATTGTCATAAATGGGAGACAAGCATTTACTATTCAAGATTGTCTCTTTTATCTATCATAAATGGGAGACAAGCATTTACTATTCAAGGTTGTCTTGATACTAACAAGGACTTAAAATTTGTGTATTGTACGTATATAAATGCAGCGTGGTTGAGATGAAGAAACTAAAATCTTCATTTCCGAAGATTGAAAAATGACCACTTTTGCCACAAAAAGGCGTGTTACCTTTTCATATTAGCATATTTGACTTGTTTTTGCATAACATCTTCTAGTAGCCAAAAGTGTGACAGAGGCATCACGTGGTGGATTTTCATATACAATGGAATAGCAAATTCGACTATCAATCTTCATTTGACATCTAAAGATGTTGATATGGGATATCATACCATTACCGAAGAAAATGATTACAGAATCAATTACTGTGAAATTATGTCGCGCGATGTTGTTTACATAGGAGGTTTTTCCTATGACCGCCGATTTGCAGTTTTTGATGTATTTAACCAAGAGATAAGAGATATCATTGGTGGCTCGCCTCGTGAAGACAAATATGTTTTTTGGTTACTAAAAGAAGATGGCTATTACTTATCAAAAAATGATAAACTTGATGATCCAACATGGATGTTAAGAGGGCATTGGATGTAAACAATGTGTTTGTTTTATTATTAATATAAAAAAATATTATGAGTATTTGTCTTGACGAGAATCTTATTTAATTATCATATATGCAGGTATATGTTTATTAATTCGTATGTGTGTTCAAGTCTCAACATGATAAAATGTGTGAATATTTATGGTTCAAAATGAATGAAAGGAGTCATATAGTTGTCAACTCGAACTCGACTTGTGACTCGATCGTAATTAAGTAAACAAAAATATATGAGCATTGTTGAAGCCTTCTATTAATCTTTCTACACACAAAACAATATTATATATATATCTTTTCATGCATTCTCTCTTTACATCCAAACCGTTAATTTTGACACTTGTCAGGATCCTGTTAATAGAAAGATAAAAAATTTGTAGGAGAAAATAACATTTTCCAAAATATATTTCGTATACATGTAATCTATCATATTCTTACCAACGAGGCTCGACAATTAAGTGATTGGTTGTTCAAGTCCAACTTGGGACAATTAAGCGGTTTACTTGTACTGTAATAGATATGACGAAAATTTATAACGAGAATATGTGCATATTATTAAGAGTAAACTACACCATTCGTCCTTATGGTATGCGTTGACCGACAAGTTTCGTCATTTGACCAAAAGAATCGCATTGTCCATCCTTAATTACGAAACGTTATGTGTCGTTTGTTCCTCACTCTAACTGGCCTCACTAACGGTCGTTTTACCTCATCCAATGGAGGGTATTTTAGTCTTTTCCCACCCACACCCTCAGTTAAATCCTCCATCAACCCACGTATTTTCATTCAAAATTTAAACTAAACCATATTGGTTTATTTATAGCGTAAAACCGCATACTCACATATTCTCAATTTTACACCGTTCGTAAACTTTCGACAAAAACCATTTTATTGCATAAGTAACTATGAAGGAAGAATAGGTATAATTAAAACTTCAAAGAGAACGACTACGCCAAGTACAAAACCTTCAATTTGATGCATAAATAAATGGAAAATTGACATAAGTTGTGCCTTTGGTTATTGTTTAATCAGTGCTCTGAGGGCATTGGTTAAAGTGCATTTATTAAGTACGACCATTCCTTTTATATTGCAAATTATATTTAATACACATTAATTAAACTTACAAATTACCATAATTAAATTTGATTTGTAATTTAATAAACTCAAACTATTCTTTTCTAAACACCTTAAACCTTGCCCTAAGGGCACCTATTAGACAAACGCATGATATATTACTCCCTATGTTCCATATTAATTGTCTAGTTTGACTTTTTATAATATTTTTTCTTCAACTTTGACCTTAAATATTTTTGTTTGTGTTATATAATACTTGATGCAAAATATATGAATGGATTGTGTTTAAATGTAGTTT
Source organism: Chrysanthemum lavandulifolium (assembly GCA_022545495.1). Lineage (NCBI taxonomy): Eukaryota > Viridiplantae > Streptophyta > Magnoliopsida > Asterales > Asteraceae > Chrysanthemum > Chrysanthemum lavandulifolium. Next base: position 240,337,339 of record CM040244.1, on the reverse strand, counting down.
CATTGGTATAATTTTAATCAAATATTATATAACACAAACAAATTATTTATTGTCAAATTAAAAAAAAAAAAAAAAAAAAAAAGACACCCACAAAAAGTCAAACTGCACAATTAAGACGGAGGTAGTATAACTAATCTTAAATGGTAACACATGCAAATAAAAAAAAATTGCAAACAATTTCTCCAAAGACGTGTGCAACACCTTACTTGTGATCCAATAACTTATTAGGGGTTGTTTGATAAAACTGTATTATTTAGCGTCGAGTGAATCAAAGATGCTGAATAATTCAAAGATGTTGAGTGAAATTGTTTCTGAATGAAAATACTCCCTCCGTCCCATATTAATTGTCCACTTTGATTTTTTTAGGTCTTTCATTTCCAATTTTAATCTTAAATATTTTTATTTGTGTTATATAATACTTGATGCAAAATATATTAATAGATTGTGTTTTAAATATATTTTTAATTGGTATAATTTTTATTAAATATTATATAACACAAACAAAAATATTTAAGGTCAAACTTGAGAAAGAATGACTTAAAAAGTCAAAACAGGACAATTAATATGGGACGGAGGTAATACTTGTTTGATAAACATTTAATGTGTTTTTTTGAATAAAAAAAATGACCATTTAAACCTACTCTTTGATTACATACTATATCACAATATGTTGATTTATAAATAATGTTCCTTTATAAAACTCATACTCCGTAGTATATAAAATGGATATGAACAAAAAAGTTAACATAAATAAAAATAAGTTCATCATACATATATTTTAACAATTAAATAACTTCATATTATTTGACTACCGCAACACATACCTCAATCAAAAGTTAATTTTAGAGAATTGATACTCACAACACATTTTTTGATAAATGCATTACAATCTGTGCATTACAATTTGTACCGTACAATATTGTAATGCACAAATTGTTGTGCATGCATAAAAAAATATGATGTGAGTATCACATCCTTTATTTTAATATACAAAGGACAAAAGTGTGGTAGCAATATGATTCTTTAATAGTCACGTGGGAGAGAGACGTGAGATAAATGTACTATGCAAAATCGGTACTCTTGATTCACTGAGAGAGAGATAAAGGTACTATGCAAAATAGTTATTTTCATACTGTATATAGAGTTCGGTACTCTTGATTCACTGGGAGAGAGATAAAGGTACTATGCAAAATAGTTATTTTCATGGGTCCTCTTATGCAGGCACCCCTTAGTAGGGGGTGGTTGCATTTTGTTGTGCCTCGATTTCCGTGCCAATCATTGGTAATGATTGGTTTCTCGATTCCGTGCAAGTCTTTTTACAACTTATTATTTACCACTTATAACACTTATTTTACAAGTTTTTTTGTGACTTTTTGTACATGTGTTTTTTTTACAAGTGTTGTTTTGGTTTCTGATTCAACAAGTTGGTTTACAACTTATTTTTGTTTTGGTTTACGCTTCTACGGTTTTACTAAGTTTTATTCAGTTTTAAAAGTTTTCAAAAAATCGTAGTTGAAAAATATTTGAGGCTTAGTCCGAAGGTTGCAAAAGTGAGATTTTATCCCGCTTGCCGTCCATTCGGTCCATTCGGTTTTCATCATCGCCTCGGAAAGTTTTTAGGCTCAAACCCGAAGGTTGCAAAGTGAGATTTGATCTCACTTTACCGTCCATTCGGTCCATTATCATCATCGCCTCGGAAAGTTTTTAAAGTTTTTAGGCTCAAACCCGAAGGTTGCAAAGTGAGATTAGATCTCACTTTACCGTCCATTCGGTTTTATCATCATCGCCTCGAAAAATTTTTAAAGTTTTTAGGCTCAAAATTCATCATCGCCTCGGAAAAGTTTTAGTCACAAATCGCACATGATCACGATTCATGAACTGCATACAAGCCGCACTCACAAAACTGCACAAGCCTCACAACTGCACAAGCCTCACAAACCGCACAAGCCTCACAAATCTGCACAAGCACAAGACTCACCAGCCACACAGGTTTCACAAGATACACAAGTTACACGTTTGAACAAGATTCTCACAAGTTACCACTTGCAAAGTTCACATTCGGTACTAAGATTCTCAAAAGTTCACAAGTACTAAGATTCTCACAAGTTACCCCCACATGAAAGCAACAACACCAACAACAATCCCATATGAAAGCAACAACACCAACAACACCAACAACAATCCGGTGATAGAAACACAAACAACAATACCGATGGTCGAAACAACACAAACAACAACATAATCCTGGCGGGCACCCCATATAATCCGGTGAAAGCAACAACAATCATCAGTGGTCCGGATCAACAACTAGTGGTCCGGATCAACGACAACAATCAACCACCATGTCTAATTCACCATTTAACACACAAGGTAAACAACTTATCAAAGGCTCAGATTATTATCTTTATAGCTCATGTTGGTCGCAAATTCAATTTTGCCTCGCTAAAACTCTTTTTAATTTAAAAAAAAAAAAAAATCATCATTGCCTTTTTATTTCATTAAAGTTGCAAAATGACCTTGAATGGTCACTTTACCATCCAATAATGAAATTTTTATATAAAAACAAAGTTTTTTCATTACTGATTGCAAAGTGAATCACTTTACCATCCAAGAATGCCAAGGAAAGCGCATGGGTGCTCGCCAGTATAACATGGGCTTTGCCCGCAAAAAGGTCGTCCTATGCAGGCAAACACCGCAAAAAACCCAACAAACAATAAGCAATGATGATTTTTTTTAAAAACTTAAAAATAGTTTTTTAACAAAGAAACATCGTAACCAAAAGCGCATCACCAGTACATCACAACATCTACGTTTTAGATTAAAAAAAGTTTTAGATCTAAAAACTTAACAACGTACAAACGTAAACCACCACAGCCTCAAAAGTACCAAAAAATTTAGTTTTTTTTTTAACAACGAAGCATTGTTTTTAAGAAAATCACAAAATGTAACGTTTTTCTTAACAAACCTCATTATCTTTTCAAGAACGTATACGTTTTAGATCTAAAAAAAGTTTTAGATCTAAAAACTTAACAACGTACAAACGTAACCACCACAGTCTCACAAGCACCACCACGTAACCACCACATCATCACCAACATCTAATTATTTTTAAGAAAATAAACAAAGAAAACCTTTTTTTTACAAAGGTTTAGATCTAAAAAAAATTTTAGATCTAAAAAAAGTTTTAGATCTAAAAAAAGTTTTAGATTTAAAAACTTAACAACGTACAAACGTAACCACCAAAGTCTCACAAGTACCACCACGTAACCACCACATCATCACCAACATCTAATTATTTTTAAGAAAACAAAGAAAACCTTTTTTTTTACAAAGGTTTAGATCTAAAAAAAAATTTAGATCTAAAAAAAGTTTTAGATCTAAAAAGTTTTAGATCTAAACACTTAACAACGCATAAACGTAAACCACCACGACATTTCAAAAGTACCAAAAATGTAGTTTTTTTAACAACGAAGCATTGTTTTAAGAAAATCACAAAATTTAACGTTTTTCTTAACAAACCTCATTATCTTTTCAAGAACGTATACGTTTAAAATCTAAAAAAAGTTTTAGATCTAAAAACTTAACAACGTACAAACGTAACCACCACAGTCTCACAAGTACCACCACGTAAACCACCACAGCCTCACCACTTAACAACGTACAAACGTAAAAACTTAACAACGTAGAAATTTTAGATCTAAAACTTTTTAGAGAGAGAGTTGCTAAATCAAAAGTGAGAGAGAGAGAGTTTACGTTTGAGAGAAGTGAGAGAGAGAGACATGATAACTACTGCCAAAGCATGTGGGATGAAAGGGTAGAGAAAGAACACGTAAGCGTTCGAGAACCACACACGTTAACCCACACAAAACGCATACGCGTTTAATAACGCTTTTTAAGCGTTAATTATTAAAACGCGTTTTTAATAACGTTTTTTTTTTTTTTTTAAGCGTAAATTATTAAAAACGTAAATTATTAATAAACTTTTTTAAATAACGTTTTTAATAACGTTTTTAAAACGTAAATTATTAACAAAACGTTTTTTTTAATAAAAAAATTATTAAAAGTATTTTTTAAATATTTTCACAAAAAGAATTTATAAAAAGTCTTTATAAAAAAGTTTTTATAAGAAAACGTATTTTATAAAGTTTTTTTAAGAAAATGTATTAATAAAAGTTGTTGTGTTTTTATATTGTATAGGTTTTCGATCGAAGTTGATTTAATTAATTGGGTGCGATCTCTTCTTTAAACGATTGTTTTGTTATTGTGATTGGAAAAGTAAAGCAGATGGGGATATAAGTACTCTATCGAATTTTTGTGTTCTAGACATGGGACGTCTTCACGTGAAGGGTTGAAGATGAACTTCAACGGTAGACTAGTACCGACAAATGTAATTGCCCATTCAGTTACTAGCGAAATATATAAAACGTTTTAATGGTTGGATATTGAGGTTAAGTATCCGAGCATAATCATAATTTTCGGACTCGTTGCATGGTTTTTCACAGCCATGCGATTAAAAGCGAGTTAGTTTTGTGAGGCGATGACAAAAGCAGCTGTAGCACCACAATTATACTTTCTTCAATAAAGAGATGGATCCTAATAACGTGTCTCACGATTAAAGCGGTGTATAATGCACAAGAAAAGATACGTCATGACAATCGTGGTGATTTGACTCGATACAAGCGCTTTTAGTACATTTGCGACGTAAAGGTTATACGTATTACCCTAGGATAAATGACCACACAAATGAAATGGATGAAATATTTTTGTTCACCCGACGTCATATGCCCTGTGGACAACATATCCGAAAATCATGCCGATGGACTCACATACAACACCAACATGTTTAAACCGCCATTCTTTACGGTTGTTGGGTTACTCCAACAAACACAACATTCTCAATGGCGTTTAGCTTTTGGACAAGGAAAAAGCCAAATTTCAAATGGGTGTTGGAATGTATTAAGTTGGTGATACAAGAACAATACTACCCGGGTTATCGTCACAAGCAGATTTAGCGTTGCTTGGGGCATGCGCGAATAATTCCCAAACGCTAACAGATTACTCGCCGATGGCATATCAATCAAAATGTGGTAAAGCATTGCGAACACGATTCGATACGTTAAGGAGTATGAGTCCGTTAGATTGACATGGGATTCGATGATTACGACTTCGACAAGAAGTGTTCGAGCATTATTATCGGCACCTCGTGGTTTATTGGTCCAAAAATGGTACTCAATTGTTATTTAATAATACATTTTTATTATTATTTAATAAATAACTACCGGATTGTTTTCTCACCTAGTAATTCTTTGTTTTCTCGGATGTTTTCAAGATTTTCGAATGGCGGTCATGCGAGATTACGATCGCATGTTTGTGTCGTACATTCTTGATCAATATCGCGACCGCCGAACAACAACATGTAGACAATCACGAGGAAGTTTATGATTAATTGCGGGTAATTTATTTACATCTACACGTAACTCGATGAATTGGTTTAACAGTGCAAAGACACCGGCGTTATTGGATGAGTATGCCGAAATGGGAGTGGTTATTGCTCTGACTCTTAACCGTCCTATTGTATGTATAACCAATTCACAATCTATTTTGTGTCTTCACCGAGAGGTTCTCCCGATTCGGCAAATATTGTCTCCGGTTGTGATTCTTCGTGTGGGAACAATGATTGTGCTCACTTCGTTCTTGCGGTTCTTGATGAAGACTCACCACTCCCGTATAATCACCCACAATGGAGACATTATAGAAATGCCGAGGTCAGCGCCATGGGAACATGTGTTTGCTCAACGACAGAGGATGTTTAGACATCGTAGAAAAGCGATTATTGATTTATATTGTAAATGACAAAACATGTATAGATCGATTCGATTTATATTGTAAATGACACAACATGTATAGAGCGATTCGATTTATATTGTAAATGACACAACATGTATAGACGATTCGATTTATAGCAAACGACTGCGTCCTCTTTTGTTCTGATTACGCTCCTGCTCCGGTTCTTCCTCATGTTTTGTTACGGAATCGGATGACATTCGATGGAGGGACATTCATTGTGTCAACCACACACCGCTCGTGTTGAGAGTCCAGTTATGTGCTTTCTTCACATCTTATGTGCCTCCCTCTCCACTATATCTCCACCGCAGATGAGGACACTTTTATACACCGTCCTCGGTTCTTCCTCATCTTTGATACGATGCCGTCTCGCGTTGACTAGTCTGAGCGAGAGATTGACAGATTGGGGAGGCGCATTTCGAGTTAGAGTCTCGTGTGGGACGGATGGCAGATCATTGGGCGACTACGCATCGGGTGATTGATCTTAATTTCTAGTTATATTGTAATTTTGTGAACCATGTATCAACTATTAATCTATAACAAGATTGGTTATTTATGTATTGAAGCTTCTAATTTTGTGAACCATCATATTAATAATTTATGTTGTGAATAATTATACAAATTCTTTTGGCGGATGCAACAACAAAATCCTTACTTGTGTCGTTGTCAACGTGGATTAATAATTGAAAGAACATCCCACCACCCAATACTTGTGGTTTGAAGTATTATGCATGTCCTTTCTCAAAGGTAAATAATTAACGTTTGCTTATTTGCGTAAATATATCAATAACTTGTTTGTTTAGAATACATTTCTTATAATTGTTTCGTCATGTAACGCCAGGGACTAAAGACTATGGGTGTCGATACTTCATGTGGAAGGAAATATTTCAACAAAAGTACTTTGGTGAAGCCTCTTCTTCAACGCATTCTCAAACTGCAAACTAAAGATACAACGATCAACATGCTTATTGGTGAAAAGACTTTGTTGCGAGCAACAATAAAGCGTTGGAAGCATCACCGAACGGCAAGTAATCCGCTTGATCACGCATGTCGGCGAGTGGAATACTCATGAGCTTATAGATGACATTAATAATCTTCATGTGGGTAGACGTTGTAATATTGAAAACATTGTTGTTTTACTTGTTTAATGTTTTATTGTTATTGTTTAATTAAATGAAACAAACACACAATTAAAAGCATAACGTAAAATAAATATTATATAAAACACTACACAATTAAATACACTATACATATAAAAACACTACACAAATTAAATACACTATACATATAAAACACTACACAAATTCAATACACCATACAATATACCTAAATTAAATACAACTAAACACTACACACAATTAAAATAAAAAAAAAAAAAAAAAAAAAAAAGGTGCGCCCGCACAAAGGGGACCCACCCTACAAAGAGGTTCCTGCCAAGGAATATGTGGGGTGCCTGCGTATATTAACCCTATTTTCATATATAGAGGACAAAAGTGTGGTAGCAATATGATTCTTTAATATGCTGCTCACTGAATCGGTTAGCATGTCTTATCATGCAAAATCGCTACGTGCTTTATTTGTCATTCAGTGGCAAATTTAATAATTATCAAACATGCTGTACGATTAATATTTTAAAATCAGCGTTGAATGATGTAATTAAGCAGCAATCAAACAACCTCTAAATCTCTCATGTCTTATTTAGCTGCAACTGTCGACTTACAAATGGGGCACGAGTTCTTTTGTTGCAAATACATTTGTTTAGGCAAACTTGGTATCGAAAACCATAAAGCTGTAAGAGTGTATTACCTGACAGATGCAACAAAGGTTCTACAACGTGACCTGTTTCGATCACGTACTGTTTTCAACATCAGATGCTTGGTAATTTTTTCTTCAGTCAATCCAGTGTTCCCGTTCTAATATGCTCTTCCAATGCCAATGGTTCCTAGAAAATCCGAGTAGATGATAAGAATAGTAAGAAATGACAACATATATGGTTAGTAACAGGTCAAAATGGGTAGTTTGGGGCAAGTCAAATTTGTCGGATTGGCTTGAAACACATTTTTTCTACAAATTTCAATCTTATTATAAACGAGTGTGGAAACCCGCGCGATGCAGCGGGATTGCTTTTGTAGACGTGAATTTGGGCGATGAATGACCGGAGAATTTGTTTGTCTATTTATTTGGTTAGTCCTTGAAGGACCTACGTTCGAGACAATTTAAACCTTAGGGACTATTTTTCGTGGCTACAAAGGACTTAGTTTGCAAGGATACTTAAACCTTAGGGACTATTTTGCCAAATTGCTATAGATAGCAATTAATGCTACAAACTTTCTTTGGTTAGTCCTGAAGGACCTACTTTGCAAATACAATTCAAACCTTAGGGACTATTTTCGTGGCTACAAAGGACTTACTTTGTAACGACACTTAAACCTTAGGGACTATTTTTGCCAAATTGCTATAGATAGCAATTAATTCTCTGAGACTTACTTTGCAAACGACACTTAAACCTTAGGGACTATTTTGCCAAATTGCTATAGATAGCAATTAATGATACATGACTTACTTTGCAACGACACTTAAACCTTAGGACTATTTTTGCCAAATTGCTATAGATAGCAATTAATGTTGCAAATTAAGTGTCTTGCTCTATAGTATATATAGTAATTATGCCAAAGGCTTACCAAAATCATCTCATTATAAATTATGCAAAGGTTTACCAAAATCATCTCATTAGCTAATTTTCAATATCTGATGAGTTGGGGGTTATCGTTTATGAAAATCAAACTTCGTCTGTTCAGGATGCTTATCTGTTTACAAATAAAGATATGTAGGCAGGAAAGCACTAGAATTGTTGAATTAGCAATCATAAACACCCTCTAAGCTTGAACTTTTTTAATTTTCATCTTGACCCGTTTGCCCATTTTATACTACTCCCAATTTATAAGTCTATATTTTATTTTTCAAAGTCTTTTCTTTTGCACTTTGACCTTAATTTTTTTTTTCTTGTTATATAATACTTGATGAAAAATATATCAATGAAAATGCATTTAAAACATAAGTTCATTTACATATTTTGCATCAATTATTATATAACATGAAAAAAATTAATGTCAAAGTTGAAATAAAGAGACTTCAAAAAGTCAAAATGTACTTATATTTTGGGACGGGGTAAATAAAACATAACCTACGTCGACAAAGGTATTTTGACATACATTAAAACCTCTATAAATTAATAGTATTGTGACTGTGATATTTTACTAATTTAGCGAGATATTATTACATCAATAAATTAATAATTTATTAATTTAAAGAGGTTTTATGTATGTTTTTTATATTTTCAGTCCAATATACTAGTTACAATGTAATATAGTTAAAGATAAAAATACATTAGAAAAATAAGTATCAATTAACATTTTACTAATACAAGACAATGAAGAAATTGATGAATGTATATTAATAAATGTTAAGAGGTTCAAGGCATCGAAAAAATTGTAGAATTTTTTAGTTATTATTAATTTATAGTTTCGTTGGTACCAATATATATACAATGAAGTTTAAAATAAAATATTATCTTATTATTATATCGATTGAGTCTAAATTTATACTGGTCCAAGTTAAGATGGACATATTATTAATTTTATCGATTTTACTAATTTATCGAATATTAATTTATAAAGATTTTACTTTACGTATCTTACCCCATTGAGTAAAAGCCAACACTCTCATCTCATGCCCATTTCCAGTCAGCGAATTAACAACCTACCAAGAAGTGCAAGAAGTATGATCTACCTAGCTAACCGAAACGCTTTTTCTGTTTTTTCCATGATTCACTCCATCAAAGACAATTTCACGTCTCCTTCATGACTATCTTAGCCTCCTTTCAATAAGTCCTATATATACATAACTATATCTAATATAAAAAACCATCATCATCTCCAACAAATTCATCGAAAAACTAATTCGATCATGACATCTTTTGCAAAACAACGCTAATAATACATCACCATTCACTTCAATGGAATCTCTAAGTGTTGAAATCATCTCAAATTGTTTCATCTAACCAATCTCCATATCCGAACAATCTGAAAAACCAATATATTTCTCTTCATGGGATCTTTTAATGATCTCAGTAAACTACATTCAAAAGGGTCTTCTTTTTCCATTACCAAAAGAGCAAGATTTCAACATGACCACTGTTTTACAAGACCTAAAGACTACGCTCCATAACACTTACTCATTTTCACCCACTAGCCGCATGTTTAACCACAGTAAATAAAACAAAACCCTCCTTCATTTGTAGTATTTATGAACCATGAAAACAACCTTGGTGCTAGATTTATTCATGCAAAGGTGAATGTAACTATAGATGATGTGCTTAAACCTAAGGATGTTCTTGTGATCGTGCAATCATTTTTTGACCATGATAAAGCTATAGATTATGATGGTCATGAAATGTCCTTGTTGTCGGTTCAAGTGACTGAGTTAAAAGATGGTGTTTTTATTGGTTTTTCGATTAATCATATATTGGTTGATGGATCTTCGTTTCGCATTTCTTTAAGGGTTTAAAATTATTAAATAGCACGTCTTTCTCAAATGTTCGATATGGTACTGTACTTTTTTCAACTCGGTTAGGTAGTGTATTTTTTTCGCCAGCCGATATGGTACCGTCTTTCTCCAACACGTGGCTTGCCAAGTCACTGAGTTTGTGTGACGTGGCTTGCCAAGTCATATGGCTTGCCTCGTGGAAAAAAATAAAAAAAATTAAAATTTTAATTTAAAAAAAAATTATTTTTTTTCAAAAATTCGTTTAAAAAAAAAAAAAAAAACCTTTACGTTTTTTCAAATAATAGTTTACAGCTTAGTCCATCCGTTAATAATAGTTTTCACCGTTTTGTCCGTTTTATCCGTTTCGTTCATTTTTATCCGCTTTCCCCGTTTGTTTTACGTTTTAAATCGTTTCATTCGCTTTTAAAGTTTTTTTCCGTTTTTACGTTTTATCCGTTTTCTTATGTTTTGTCCGTTTTCTTATGTTTTATCGGTTTCATCCGTTTTCCGTTTTCTTACATTATTCTTAGATTTTGTTCGTTTTCTTACGTTTTTGTTTTTGACATTTTATCGGTTTCATCATTTTTCGTACATTAGTACAAAAAACGAAAGAAAAACGGACAAAATGTAAGAAAATCTAAAAAAAGAAAAAACAGATGAAAACCGATAAAATCGTACGAAAAACGGACAAAACGTAAGAATAACGGACAAAAATCTAAGAAAAATGTAAGAAAATCTAAAAAAAGAAAAAAACAGATGAAAACCGATAAAAATCGTACGAAAAACAGGCAAAACGTAAGAAAAACGGACAAAAATCTAAGAATAATGTAAGAAAAGCGGAAAAACGGATGAAAACCGATAAAAAGCGTAAGAAAGCGGACAAAACATAAGAAAACGGATAAAGCGAAGAAAACGGACAAAAGCTTTAAAAACGAATGAAAGCGACGAAAACGTAAAAAGCGGGGGAAACGGATAAAAAGCGAACGAAACGGATAAAACGGACAAAACGGGTGAAAACTATTATTAATCTGGAGGGACTAACGGCGAACTATTATTTGAAAAACATAAAGGTTTTTTTTTTTTTTTTTCGATTTAAAAAACGTAAAGTTTTTTTTTTTTTTTTTTTTTAAACGTAATTTTTGAAAAAAAATTAATTTTTTTGAAATTAATTTTTTTTTTGCCACGTAGGCAAGCAGTAGTATGACTTGGTCAGCGTCACACAAACCCGCTGACGGCAAAGCCACGTAGATTGGAGAAAGATACATGTCCATATCGACACGTAAAAAAAGTACACTACCTAACCGGGGTTGAAAAAAGACACAGTGTACTATATCGAACATTTGAGAAAGATGCGTTATTTAATACTTAAACCCTTTCTTTAATTCTTGGTATGAAGTTTTCAACTCCAATGTAACTTAGTGTTAACCATATTTTTAAATTGAAAAGAAGCGTCAAAGAAAAAGTGAATTCTCAGTGCAATACAACCAGGATTTCGAGTTTGCAGTCACTATCGGCCGTCGTGTGGAGGTGCGTTACACGTGCACGTCGCGTTTCAAAGGATCAGGAATTAGGTTGCAGATTAGCTATTAACAATAGAGGCAGACTATCCCAACCTTTATCACAAGATTACTTTGGTAAATGCTACTATATTTTAAGTTTCCTTACATGCATTTGAGTAACTTAAAGGATGTTTTAAGATTATAGTAAGTTTACCTGTAAACGAAACTTAAATATGGTTAAGACTAAGTTTCATTGGAGTTGAAAACTTCAGACCAAGAGTTAAAGAAATGCCAAAACCAAGATCCACCAACCACCATATGATTAATCGAACAACCAATAAAAACACCATCTTTTAACTCAGTCACTTGAACCGACAACAAGGACATTTCATGACCATCATAATCTATAGCTTTATCATGGTCAAAAAATGATTGCACGATCACAAGAACATCCTTAGGTTTAAGCACATCATCCATAGTTACATTCACCTTTGCATGAATAAATCTAGCACCAGGGCTGTTTTCGTGGTTCATAAATACTACCAATGAAGGAGGGTTTTGTTTTTATTTATTGTGGTTAAACATGCGGCTAGTGGGTGAAAATGAGTAAGTGCTATGGAGAGCGAGTCTTTTAGGTCTTGTAAAAAAGTGGTCATGTTGAAATCTTGCTCTTTTGGTAATGGAAAAAGAAGACCTTTTTGAATGTAGTTTACTGAGATCATTAAAAGATCCCATGGAGAGAAGTATATTGGCTTTTCGGATTGTTCAGATATGGAGATTGATTTGATGAAACAATCTGAGATGAATTAGATTCCATTGAAGTGAATGGTGATGTATTACTAGCGTTGTTTTGCAAAAGATGTCAAGATCGAATTAGTTTTTCGATGAATTTGTTGGAGATGATGATGGTTTTTTATATTAGATATAGTTATGTATATATATGACTTATTGAAGCGAGGCTAAGATAGTCATGAAGGAGACGTGGAATTGTCTTTGATGGAGTGAATCATGGAAAAAACTGAACAAGCATTTCGGTTTGGTGCAAGATTAGTAGATCATACTTCTTGCACTTCTTGGTAGGTTGTTGATTCGTTAGAGCACGTTTACGGCTCTGCTATATACCAATTATGTGTTTAAAATCTCTTATGTATCGACTCATTTTCAATTTCTCATTTTGGTCACTTGGCCGGAGAAGACGTAGAAAAACCATTCCTTTAACGTGTACTACTAATATTTATCATTATCATGATATGTAACAATTTGTAAAGGGAAACCAATTTTTTTTTTGTTGTGTCAACTAGCTATATCATAATATACACATGACTATCTCACATATTCCCTAGAACCCACAATTATCTTTGTTGTGAGCTACTCACACAACAAGGAGTTTCATTAAAACACAAGTTCTTTGGTGGAAAGCTCGTCTTTTAATCTTGCATTTAATTTATGCCACAATAAAATGACACATTTTACTTCATAAGCTTGGAACAATTTACATTTGAATCCCTCTTGGTGAATAATAGTTGTCGAAATCCTTCATAAGCGTAATTGGAGCATTATAGCCACGATGATTGTGCTTGGGGGTTGTGACGAGACATGTTCTAACAATATAACTCTTCATTTTGTTGCCTATAAGATAATAAGTTTCTTCTAACATTATTTCGATTGGCCCTACGATTATAGCATACTTTGTTATTGGAACGATCAATGTCAAGTAAATTGCTATTTTGTGCCAACGTTTTTCTTCGGCATGTTTAACGTCACTTGTGATGTGAAGTGATCCCCGAACATAATGTAGCCAATTGTCGACACTGATACATAGCATCACAGAATAAAGCATACAAGTAGAACCTGCAACAAAAGAGAATCAAGATTACAAGTTTCATAAAATTGACCATAAGACTTTTTATTGATTTGCAAATACATAAGAACAAACAACTGAACAATGATTAGTGTCCAACTCTTCGGCTTATGATGTGCAACAAAATGAACCTAAAAATAATATCTATTTCTAACCTTGTTTTACAAATCAGGGTACATTTTGGTAATTAGGTTAGCCTCATAAATATATTTCCCATAAAGATCAGCTAAGTTAAGACTTTTGACATTATTAGCATTTCTTAACCCTTGGTTAAAGTTAAGCCACTTTTGAGAAAAACTGTTTACAAACCCTATAGTTATCTCATGATTTGATAAGGTTACATCATCAATTTTCAATTCATTCATTAAGGCCATATATCTGGTATAGGTCTAAGAGACACTTTCGCCTTCTTTGGCTTGAAAGTATTAGATTCAAGTTTCAGGTTCGTGACCCTGTTTTTCTTAATATCATATGGACTTTCAAAATTGTAAATCAAGTTAGTCCATACCTGCTTCGCAGTTGGACAACCAATAACTGATTCCATCATATCATATGCTAGACATGATATAATCATACTTTTTAGTCTTTGGTCCTAATTGACTGCCCTCCTCTCGTCATTTGACCATTGGGCATCAGGTTTGTCTAAGCCATCTGTGGTCTTGGGCTTATATGGACCCTCTTCTAAACACTCGATTAGATAGGGTTCCATGCCAACAAGATAGCACAACATTATTTTCTTCTATTTAGTAAACTTACTAGACTCTAGCTTAGGGGCAGTAGATGAATAACTACCTCCTTTGGGATCTATGAGTTGGGGTACATCATCAGGCATGGTTGATTTTTGATTTTAAAAACTTTAGAATAGTTTTTGAAAAAGTATTACAAATCATATTGTTGTGATACCGCTTGTTGTTTCTTTTTACTAGGTTAATAACCATTGTCGGAGCTTGAAGAAGTTTATAAGAGGGCGAATTGAAGTTGTGAAATTTTGGAGGGGCCAAACTATACAATTGTGCTTATTAAACTATGTTTATATGAATTACACATACAAAACTACACATGGAAGCTAGATATTTAGGGGGCACCACCCCTTCTAGCCCTTCAGAAGCTCCGTCTCTGTTAATAACTATTAAGAAGTTTAGTAACCAAGTATCATGCCTAACAATATTAGTTTACACTATAACAGTTTATATATAGGTATGATAAAACACAAAATACTTTTCAACTTTCAAACTCTTATTTGATATGTATCAAAGAATTTATACGAGATTGTTTGCGGAATAACAATCTAGATTGAATGACAACGGATGGTGATCTCCTCACTAAACTCAAACATAAACCAACTTAGTGTTTAAGTAAGAACTAAGTTTAACCAACATATTAATATATTTGGGACTTAGTTCTATTTTAGAGGAGTAATTTGAACTCTTGAAAGTGTTAATAACTTTAATACAAGAGATACAAATTACTCATTTATAACATCTTACTTATAGGCGAATACCAATATGGATACCCTTGGGGTAAAAGCACGTGTCAAGCATTTACTTGTTAGTAAAATGCTTCTATTCTTAATATACTACCGACATACTTTAAGGAATAATTGAGATAACTGTTTGTACCTTTTTACCATCTATAGTATATTTTGACTTTTTGATAAGTACCTTTCACTTATCTTTCCAAGATGTTTCCCACCCATGTATCAGTAGTTACTTAAACATCCTACCAAATATTGAATAAGCCATCAGAATTGATCTTTCCGCAGAGGTAAAAGAGACCATGAAATAACTAGATATATCCAACAACATATCTCATGTTCTTTATTGATATTGTTAGATACGTGGTATACGGTGCGCAAAAAAATTGTCGTTAAAAAAATAGTTTGTAACACAAAACAAATTATTATCTTTTTAGTAACCATGATTATAACCTTTTTCTCCAACTAATCCACCGGGTTTATAACACAAAACTTTAGATTATAACCGTTTTTTGCCAACTAATCCACCGTACTTATAAGACAAAACTTTAGATTTATTACCTTCTTTTATAGCATGCACTAAACATTACCTAACCAACCCTTGTGATTAAAGGGTTGTTTAACATTGTCTCATGAAAAGGGTAAGAAATAATCTAATGAAATTATATATATATATATATATATATATATATATATATATATATATATATATATATATATATATATATATATATATATATATATGTAAGGTTATTTTCGAACCAAAAAATTGCGAATCGGGAACCAATCTTAGCATTTAAATTTTATGATCAATGGTTGAGAATGCACATGGCATTTTTGTAAATAAATAGAACTATTTTCCTGCATTTTTTAAAATTGAGGGTCAAAATAGGTATTATACATTTCATATTCAATTGTAACTGATTTGATTCCATTAAATTAGCACGATATAACTTCTCTCACTTGATTCAATCATATCAATTCCGAAAATATATCACAATTTAAAACACACACTACTTATCATCTATCTCAGTTAAATTCCCCAATTACTAGGTTTTTTTCAATCGGAAAAAATTGGGATTCTTAAAAAATCAAATCGGCCGTATTTTTGGTGAATAATGGAAGGTAATTTTATAGTTTTTTGATTGTACCATTTTTTTGTAGTAGAAGTATGAGATAATTATTTGATATAAAATCAAATCGGCGGTTAATCTCGTTCCGATTCATTAACCGCCATGTAATCGAATGGAATATTCGTCTTCTAAGATTGCTTACAAAATATAGAAAAGGTTCGAATTTGTTCATGCGTACAGGTAATTTTTCGTTATTATTTTTTGTCAAGGCTTTGTGGCATAATTTAATATTTTTGTTATTTGGTTTTGGTGTTTACTTCTTATAACACATGTATGCTTTTCATTTGTTATTCGCCAGACATAATTTAAGTATTATTTTGGGAAACGATTAGGATGTTGCAAGTTTTTAATACACCTAAATGAATTTCAACCCTTTTGATTTGAAGCAGAGCATTCGAATTATTTAACAAAAGCAGAACCTTCGAATTATTTAATATGTTAAAGTTCATTTAGTGTTTAAGGTTTTATGGATTGCATAAATAAAATGAAAGAGGTGTGCATATGTGTTTTATGGTTTGTATTAATAAAGGAAAGGATGTGCATATGTGTTTTTAAGGTTGATGTAAAATCAATGAAAATGTATGCATATATGTTTTAAAGTATGCGTATGTGTAAGAATTGGTGGTTGATTGTTATTATGATCTATGCGATATATATTTAAATTATGCATATGTGTTAGGATGTGCATATGTGTTTTAAATACGTGAGAATTATGTTTATGACTGAGTTGTTTATTTCTTGTGTTTCTAATTTATCAGCAACCATTTTTGTCATTATAAAATTTCTAGTTTGTTTAATTGTTGTGGATGTAAATTGCTAGAAGTCTTCGTGTGTTGTTAATTCAGATTATTACACAAGAGTACATTATTGATGTTGTTAAAAAGAAACAATGTGAACACATATTCAAATACTATTGGTCCTAATACAATAGTTGTTCTTTTTCTTTAAAAAAATTATAGTTTTTGAAATACATATATGTTTTATGGTCGATACAAAATCAATAAAAGGAGTGTGCATATGTGTTATTGAGAGTGCATATGTGTTTTTACCGTTTTTAGTGAATTTGATGTCTTCTGTACATATGTGTTTTTACAGTTTTAGTGAATTTGTTGTCTTCTGTACATATGTGTTTTTAGAGTTTCGGAGTTTAAATGCATTGAAAGTGCATATATGTTTTTAGTTATAATATAAGGATATTTTGTGTTTAGTTCTGATTTAAGGGTGCATTTTTATTTTGTGTATTAAGGTTGTACTAATTTCTCAAAGAAGTTAAGAATATGGTCTTATGTGCACAAGTCAGAAATATATTACGCATATATGTTTTCACTCATTTTATGGCTGGTAAAAAACTATTGAAAAGGGTGTGCGTATGTGTTTAAAGGCTATATAAATCAAGAAAAGAGGTATGCATTTATGTTGTAAATTGTGCATATGTATTTGCTACTTGCTTATGATAATTTTTTTTTTTTTTTTTTTTTTTTTTTTTTTTTGGTACCAAACATGTTTGATAAAATGAGGACCATGATTGATATAAAGAGTGCACATGTGTTTATAACAAGTAAGATGAGCGAGACGATAAAAACATATGTGCACAAGGATTAAAAATACATCCGAAGATTTCATGGTTTCTTGAACTAGGCGAGAATACATGTGCATGCCTAAAAGATGAACCAGTAGTAAAGACATTGGATTATACACATGTGCAAGCTTCATATATATGTAATAAAATTGAATTCAAGTGTAAACATACTGATGTTTGTGATAAATTTGAATATCATTTCACTAGAGTAATACAATTTGTACATTTTGAAATTGCATAAATCTATTATTAAAAATTTATTGTTTGTATTTATATTAATGTAATATTTTCTTAAAAATACATGTTGAAATACAAAACACATATGCATAAATGAAAAATACAATTGCCATATAATGCAAAACACATGTGCACATAGTGTTTTTTAAACAGTATAATGCAAAAAAAAAAAAAAAAAAATCCTAGAACTTAGGGAACTAAAAAAATGTTTTTAAAAAAATTCAAAAATAAAATAAGAAAGTATTTTTACCATTATACCCTTTTGAATTATATAATAAAATTTAATATCAAAAAAATCGATTGGTTGATCTTGGTTCTCAGCTTCTAATTTATTTGGTTCGACAATAACCTCACTATATATATATATATATATATATATATATATATATATATATATATATATATATATATATATATATATATATATATATATATATATATATATAGGTTATTATGAAAAGTTTCTTAGAATGAAAAGAATGAGAAGGCATGTGGAGGTGACATGTGTCACCTTTGCCACATCATCATGCCACATCACCATACCTCACCCCACCCACCCACCCCCCCCCCCCCCACCCCAAAAAAAAAATTTTCCGCCTAAAAATTTTTTGGGCAAAATTTTTTTCCGCCAAAAATTTCCCGCCAAAATTTTTATCGCATCTCGCTTATAAAGTTATCGCATCACAAATCATAATTTTAGTGCATTAAGGTTATAATTATCGCATCACGCTTATAAAGTTATCGCATCACAATCATGATTTTAGTGCATTAATGTTATAACATTGATTTTAGTGCATCATAGTTGATGCACTTAACTATTAACTATGATGCAAGAACTTATAATAAAGATGCATCAAGACTTATTAGTGCATTAAGGTTATAAGTTACTGCGTCACAATTATGATTTTAGTGCATTAAGGGGTGGCAACACCCCAGATGGCTTCATGGTTTGGCTAGGCATCATGCGGCATCCCATTGCCACCCTAGCGGCATCATGAATTCGGTATGGTTTGCGGCATCTTTGCCGTAGCGGCATGGAGGAATTCAAGAGGAGCGTGTTTCATTTTCAAAATTAAGGAAAATACAAATATTGGAATCGATAATGGAGCAAAGGTCTACAAAGGATGGCTTGGCGAAAAAATTGTTGTCGGCCCAAATCCGTAATATTGAAGAAAAGGCTTATCATCGGGCACTAAGGTTCTATAACCAACCTCACGATCACATAATTGATCCGAGAATGCGAGATCACGATTACCAAAAACGTGAGTATGCGAGCAATATGGATGGCCAACGGATATTTAGATGCGATATTTTTTAGTATTATGCAATTTTTAAGTATTATGTAATTTGTTTTTATTATTAATGAAATATTATGTTTTATTTAATTGTTTGATTTAATTATGAATTTAAAAGAAAAAAAGTGAGGTATGGAATGACCATTGCCACTAAAAACTATGGTGAGGTATGTGATTAGGTGGAATGAAATTATTGGTGGGTTGTGAGGTATGGAATCAAAGTGTTGCCACCCCTAAGGTTATAAATTATCGCATCACGCTTATAAAGTTATTGCATCACAATCATGATTTTAGTGCATTTAAGGTTATAATTTGTTTTAGTGCATCATAGTTGATGCAATTGAACTATTAACTTATAATAAAGATGCACCAAAACTTATTAGTGCATTAAGGTTATAAGTTCTTGCATCACGGTTATAAATTTATGATCATAATCATGATTTTAGTGCATTAAGGTTATAATTCATCGCATCACAATTATAATTGTGATGCAAGATTTTTATAACCGTGATGCAAGAATAAATTTTGGCGAATTTTTTTTTTTTGCCTAAAAAATTTTTTGCGGAAAAAAAATTTTTTCTTGGGGGGGTGGGTGGGGTGGGGTGGGGGGGTAGGTGGGTGGGGTGGGGTGGGGTGACACATGTCACATGACATGGCATGGTGATGTGGCAAAGGTGACACATGTCACCTCCACATGCCTTCTCATTCTTTTCATTATGTTAAACTTTTCATTTTAACCCTACCCTATATATATATATATATATATATATATCACAATTTAGTATGTACATGAAAGAAACCAATTTTAAACCTTTCGTCTTGGAAATTACTATATATAAAAGATATAAATCGAGAGTAAGACAATGAATTAGTGGTTAACAAAACTACCGTGCCAAAAACAAGCTTCTAAACAATTATAACAAAAACCGCAAAATTAAATAAATAATCAGACCATCTCTTCACCATTCCATCTTGACTTCATTTTAGGGCCTAGAATTTTTGGTTCTATCAATTTTATAACAACTATCTCCAATATGCGTGGACCTAGAATGTCTATGCATAGATCACCCCTATTTGTGTGGTCCGTTCGAGTGACAGCATTCCCACTTTTATTTTCACTTCCGGTACTGGCAGGGGCAATTACCATGTTATTAATCGATCGAAACTTTAATACAACCTTTTCTGATACCGCTAGAGGGGGAGAACCCATATTATACCAGCATCTCTTTCGGCGCGTGATTAGCTTGCCTAACCTGATCATCAGGAATAGCGAGACCGCTGGCCTGGGGAACTACAAACGACTAGTTTAGCCTATCTGGCCTAACTAGCTTGTTAAAACAACCTGATCGGGACCTTTCTCCAAATAGCTCAGAAGGTAGCTTAGATATCATTTCAAGGATAATTGATTTAAGAACAACTGGTATTGTCAATTCTGGTATTGGTAGTTTTTCTTAAACCAATCATCCTTGAGATGATACCTAAGCTCGCTGAGCTATTTGGAAAGAATGACCTCTAGGCCCTAAAATGAAGTCAAGTTGGAATGGTGAAGAGACGGTCTAATTATTTATTTCATTTTTCGGGTTTTTGTTATAATTGTTTAGAAGCTTGTTTTTGGCACATTAGTTTTGTTAACCTCTAATTCATTATCTTACTCTTGATCAGTTAATTTATATCTTTTAATATAGCAATTTCCAAGACGAAAGGTTTAAAATTGATTTCTTTCATGTACATACTAAATTGTGATATGTCTTTTATATATAGTAATTTGCCTCCCTTTTCAGTAGACAATGCTAAACAGCCCCTTAATCACAAGGGTTCATGATGATAAATACTTTTTCCATTATCAAAATTCTGGCATTTGTGGGAGGTTGTTAGTTTTCTAGAGTATGTCTAGACGCAAGGTTTTACAAGTGAGAGTAGTGGTTTGGTGAAGAAATCATGAGGTTGAGTGTGGGAAGTGGTAAAGAGGTATATATGGGTTGGTTTTATACCCTATTTTCCCGAATGTTGTATGACCTTGATATACCCCGGTATGTTTTAATATCCGGACTAGACTTCATGCATCTATGTAGCATTACGACTTCATGCATCTATGTAGCATTACACCAAGAATAGTAGGATGCATGCAAGCATAAATTTGCAATCTTCTATAAGAGATTGGAATGTGCCACATATTGTATCGGTTGTGTTAAAGCAAGTCCTTAAGAGTGTTGTGTTGTCAGTTTGTTGTGGTTGTGGTGATTTCATGTTTTGGTTTTGGGTCTCCATTTTGATCGATGATACTCGACTTACAACATGGAATAAGGGTTCAAGAAACATTACATTTAGTTGTGTATTTATATTTGACTTAAGTGAGTGAGCAAGGTTAAGATGGTCATGAAGGAGAAATGGAACCCTATTTAAGGATGTCATTTAGGTAAAAGATCAGTAGATCACATGTCTGGCATTTTAATTTGTGGGAGGTTGTTGAATCATTCTCTTTGCAAAGGTTATATCACTTGTGAGTGAGAATGGGCTTGAGATACTCTATGTGTTGGAATTATATAACATGACTAATCATAAATATAAATAAGAAGCATCAAGTACACATACGGAAGCGTAAAGAACATATAATGAATAATTAATTAACTAAAACATAAATAGTATGCGTACATTTCGATTCTAGCTAAACAAGAATCAACTCCAAGCAACTCTTCAATTAAGATGAACCCTAATTAGGGTTTATAAGGATTATTGGAATTGCCCCTTCCAATTTTGAAATTCAATCCAAGATACAATCAATAGTGTGATTGTATCACGTTCATGTACACACGTACTAATATCAATTTAATGTTTATGCAAGTAACAAGAACACAAAACAATTTTAGTTTGAGTAAAAAACCGATCCACCCTAATCGGGATGTGATCCGATCGGCCAAACAAAAACAAGAGGAAAGAAAAAGGTTTTAGGTATTGTGTGTGCACAAAAGTCGCAAAACAATGACCCTTGACCCTCTATTTATAGGTTTGGAAAACTTGGAAGACAAGTTGGTTAAGGATTAGGTAACCCTAATCCTAAACCGATCGGCCCTCTCCTCCATTGAGGATTCTAGAAGCCTCTTGACCTTTATTTCAATCTATAATCCTTCCTTTATTATTTAACGGTCGTTAGTCAATTATCGTTAATCACATAACAGTCGTTAGACATTTTGTGCATTTAATAATTAAATATAACCTTTTATATTAAATTATTAATCATTAACTTTTCATACGTAAAGTGTGCAATCCCGTGATCTCTACTTCGATCCTAACATACGACTTGTAACATATTGGATTTCATAAACACATCATATCATAACATATATAGGCGTATGGATTTAGAGTTTAGAGAGAGAAAGTAGAGATGGGAGCCTTTCTAGAGAGAGAAAGTTAACAAAAGAGAAAAGGTTAGATTAGAATTAAAGGTCCAACCCTCTACCTTGGGAGGTAGAGGGTATTTATAGTTACATACTACACGTCCTCCTTCGGACTGTGGATCAGGCATACAATGGGTAAAGACCCGTCCTTCCTCCACGGTGTTACTTAAACTAATAACTAAGCTAATAACTACTAAATAGCATAAAGTCTACGAGCTAACATATGCTAGACTAGAGTTGGGGTGACCGACTCTTCACAATGGATTTTCCAATTCCTAACAATCTCCCCCTAAGGGAGGTCACCCCATGATTTACATTTTGAATCCTAGCATTCTATCTTTGTCTTTATGCTCGGGCTCGTAAGACTTCAATTCTTCAATGTCCGCAGTCTTTGTGCTTTAGCAGTGTTTCTTCAAAGTCCAAGTGCTTTGTACTTTTAGTGGAGGTCTTTGTCTTGATCCACGTTTGGTGATTCATTAAGCGAGTTAGAGATCATCGCCACAACAAATCTCGGCTCCTCCATTATAGCATCGCCATTATGTGAAATTGTGACTTTCGGACCGACATGCTCACATTTTGGATCATGATATCTTCTCATCGAGTTGCGGAAGCTTTTGTTGATTCATAATATTTCCAACAATTAGTAGCGAAGCATGGATTGAAAATATCGAGTCGATTGATGAAGATATGCACTTATCATGATATCTTTAGATTGTGAAAGCGATGTGAGCATGCGGCTATGGATTGACTCCTCAATTCGATCACCGCAACCGTCAAATGTACATGCAAACAACAAGTTAGCAATAAATCACAAGAAAGTGTCTTTGATCACTTTCGTTGAATTGAGGTACACGCCCACGGTTCCCGTTGATCGATACAAATCGCACTGTGATCGGTATAATTCGAGGAATCTCTTACTGAGGTTTCGCAATGCTCTCAAACCGAACGTCTCAAAGAAGACAACACGGAGTGAGTGAACCAATGAATCGAGATTCACCGATTGATGAAAAATTGATTTGAAAACAATCGCGTATTGCTTAGAAGAAAGAGTTTTGCAATACGACGAAGGTTTTATAAGAAAGATCAATTTTCAATCATAAATACTTTTTGTATTTGAAAAGAGTACACATTTGATGTGCAAGAGAAAAGAAGAGATTCACACATCGAACGGTTTTTCCAAAAGTATTTTTTTCAATCAGAGATACTTTTTGTGTTTGAAAATATGAATACACATTCGACGTGCTAGAGAAAAGAAGGTTTGCACATCGAATGGTTTTTCCAAAAGTATTCGTCAATTCCAATCCTGGACCAAGGTTGATTCATGATTGAATCGCCCCATCGTTTCTATCTAGTTGTCACAAGCTTGATTTTATGAAAGATCTCACATGTCACCTACCAAGAGCTTGTTTGATGTTGGCTCTAGAAGGATTTCCATCTTCATCGTGAATACTTTTACATATCACTCGGATGTTCTGGCAATACCACAAGGATAATGCGTAGGACTCACAATATATACTTACTTTCCACATTGTGTGAAACAGCAAGTCTTCATTATTTTTGTGTCCTAATGAGATATTGTGGATGATCTCTTGGCTCTAGACTCAATTGTGCACATTTGGTTCCTATGCTGGAGACTAAGGAGAGGGTCTCCTTCTTCAATATCAACAATCTCTAAGAGTAAATTGATAGATTATTTCGGTTCCCCGTGAGAATGAAACAAGTCCTTGTAAGAGGAACTTGAGTAGCTTGGGAAGTTTAGTGCAGTGCGTCACTGGGTCCATGACGTCTTGTCTTCAATACCGTGTTACCTTAGTAACCACCAAGAGCATATGTATTGAACCGGTTTCTACCCTAAGGTTGAATTAATGGAGGGCTATTTCTTTTCACCTTTTTCATATTCAATTCTTTTTCATTCTTCAACCCCTTCAGTGCTTATCGAGACTTCATAACTAGAACCTTGTTGGGTTTATTCCAGTACTAGCTCTGTCTCAGTCCGCACTCTTCCCATATTCTCATTTTTCTCCTTTTTTTCAATATACCTAAGGACTTCTACACTATCTAGTGGATTGTCCCTGGGTAGATTCCTCCAGTTCTAGCGGGATCGTAGGAACGAATACCTAACCTCACCATCCTTATAACACCACGCATCAAGTAAATTGGTCGGTCTTTTGGTATTGTTCTTCTGCAATTGAAACCAATTGAAAACCATTTGGAAAAAACAATCAAGGTATTGGTGACAAAATATCAAAGTATTTTGTACATTAATTGTTGTTGATCATTTAGAAAAGCTCCCCCTCAACATGTGCATATGATTTAGAAATTGTTTAGCACATGGAGGCAAGAGGACTTTGAAATCTTTCTTGATCACAATTTCCTTAGGAAAAGCCATTTGATTTTTTGGTAAATTCTCCCCCTCAATATGTGCATAGGATATTTGAAATCATTTTATCACATAAAGGAAAGAGTTCTTTTGAAGCACTTTTCACGATTGCCAATAGAAACCATTCGCTCCCCCTCAATATGTGCATCGATATACGAAAGAGTTTGGCACATATCAAAGAGAACATGCATATTGAATCAAAACGATCATTATTTATCAGATTTCTTAATTAAATCATAAATTCTCCCCCGATCAAAAATATCAAACCCTTTGAGATTTTGGATCCCAAGTGATTTAATACGGTTTAGAAAACATGGGAGAATATGTGGCCTGGTTTAAATACTCTTCTGGTTTTTGGTTAAATGCTCCTCCATAATCATGTGCATTATGTATTTCAAAATCGTTTGGCACATGAAGGAAGGAGTGCTTTTGAGACAATCACCCTTTAAAACCGATTTGAGATTTAAATCACGATCTCTCCCCCGATCAAACATTTCAAACCATTTGAGATTTGTGATCCCAATTGATTTAAATCATTTAGAAAATTTTAGGGGAAAGACGTGGCATGATTTACTTTAGAAAAATGACTGAAATGGATCAATTTAAGACATTAAAGATTGTTAGTGTCAGGTATGATTGTTTTAAGAGATCTTTTAAGTAAAATAAAACAATTTCACAATCAAACAAGAACAGAAAAAATTTCATTTTGAAAGACCTTGATTTTTAAAGAAAATCATACCATGACATAACATTAAATCTTTAGATCACCACATTAAAACGTACCAAACGGAACTTTTGTGAAGAAATATCGTTTGAGAAAATTTTATTTAGAATCACTCTCCCTCAATCGATGACCGTAGTCGATGATTGAGTGACTTAATTTTGATAAAATGAAGTTCGGTGATTATCAAAATTAAGTCAATTAATTTTAGAACAATATTTTCCATTTTCAAAACAATTTAATCAATTTTTTTCAAAATTGTTTGAAAATGGTATCTGCGCAAAGATCGTTAGGTGGTTGAGAAGCTTATGTTTTTCTTTGTAGGGCTTGGAAGAAAACCGTCTGCGATGCGTTAGACTTCTTACGTTGCATTTTAATGCCAACGAGGTCAATTAGCTCCGTTTCTTCATTTGCCGATGAAGAAAACCATCTCAACGATGCAGATGAGACCTCTTAAGTTGCATTTTCCATGCCAATTCTCCATATAAGTCCAATTAAGCTCCGTTTCTTCATTTGTCAACCCAAGATATAGTTACCCTTTCCTTTCGGCATCCAATCATCTTCAATTGTGGGATCCGGATCGGAATATTCTTATATACCAATATACCCGCATCGTTAGTGAACACACATCTGAGATATGGTGGTCGACATCACCCAAACAACAATCGACTAATTAAAGTCAATTCAACATATCAATCAGATCATATAAGACATGGGATATATATGTTCATCAAACTATAATTATCTAATCCTAACAATCTTATCCTAGGCACCTAGTCCTTCAACGTAGGTTAACATCATTTTTCAGTTAAGCATTTAGGATAATTTTGAAAGCGCTTAAATCATTGATTGAGTTTGCAAATTTTATAAAAACTTTGAATCTGATTGTTTTTAAAGCAACTCATTTACCACCATTTTGTTAAAACAAATATTTTTCTGAAGAATTTTTTTTTGAAGGAAAAATATTTGAGTAGGAACAACAGTCCTTCGACATACTTTCCTCATTTTGTTTTAGGATAAGTGCACGAAGTATTTTGAAAATTGGTTTAGCGCAGCACTTTCCTTTCTTGAAGACCGGGTTGCTATCTGAAATAATAGCAAACCATAGTAAAAGCACGAGATACAGTCAGAAGTAACTGCAAGCCATATTATGAGACATGTTTAGAAAGAAATATTTACACCTCCTGCTCGAACTTCATCTAAAGTCCCGTGCCATTATTGAATGACATTTCTAAGACCGTAGATGTTATCGATACCAGGAGACATGTCTTTGAAAAATAATATTTTTGGTTTTTTTTTTCAAATTTTTTGATTTTTAAAGGTTTTGTTGGTTTTATATTTTTCTATTTTGTTTTTGATAAATATTTACAAAGATAGAGAAATAGTTTAAGAAGATGATGATACGAGTACCGAGATAAGGAAATCGTTCAGCACTTTGTAGAAGATAGAAGTCATCATCTCTTAAACTTTCACCACCAAAGCATTCGAGGCTCTTGAATTGTCGCAAGAACTTGAGCCTTCAAAAGTGAATCTTTGCGCTTCCCCAAACCGATAACTCGTAGAAGACCATTTTCCACAAAAGAAGAAATGAAGCAAGCAGGTCTAATTGTATGAAGCTCAACAACCGAAGAAGACGATAACACGAAAGTAAAAGTTAACACGGATCATTTCGTGGTTATCAAACCCGAAATAAATGATTAAGCCTGATCACATGAACTTGTTGTGCGTCCCCGATGTACGCATAACTCTTCGAGTTTGAGCAGTTGTCAATTCAGAGAACAAAATATCAACACCTTCATTTCACCAAATGCACTCCGGTTATCTAACATATAACCAATCAACCCATAACGTATACATGTACCCAACAAGAGAAGAGACAATGACATCACAATAATCGGTTGAATCATCGATCTTCTTTGCGGATGTCAACTCCGAATAACGATTTAAGCTCGATCATGTGAATATGTTATGCGACCCGGATGTACACATATCTCTCTCTTGATGGTTGCGATCTCATCGGAATCATCATTATATTGTGTACATGAAACACTAACTCAAGCACTTTATCATAAATCATATAGAAGATGTCGATAAGCAATATCATCTCACGCTCCATATATTATTCTCATATTTCTTCCTACTGAAAGATGAGATAATACATACCAAAAGTATCCAGAGACCACTTCCCCCCAAATGGTTGGAATAATGCATCCTTCCCCCAAGTAGTTGGAATAACACACCAAAGGCTACAAGTTAAACACTAAGTTTCTCTGCGGTTATGACATTTGTCTTTCCGTGATTACTTCAATAGAGAAGAAGTATTAAGTTCATCACGTGTACTCGTTGTGTGTTTAGATGTATATCTCTTCCCCTTCTGGTTTTGATACCTCGGAATCGGAAACATATTATACATGCCAAATACTCTTGAAATAGAGAAGAACAAACAATTAGCTCAATGAATCCTATGAGAATCAATCACATGAAACTCTCTCGACTATCTTTATCAACCCATATGTAGACAATTTGAAGTGACCACTAAAGAAGAAAACCCGATATACCAAACTTGAAACTGAAGTCGAATTCCCCACACTTGTATCTTAAGCTTGCACTTAATGATGGAAGAACGGTGTTGAGAATTAATGCACCAAGCAAATCTCTAAGTACTCAATACCCAATGAAAGTATGAGACATTAACACCTCTTGCGATTATCCACACCGTCATCTGCGTGTGACACTGAGTAAAACAATGTAACTCCTAATAGTGATAGTTAACCAGGTCTTCAACCATCCACTCCGACTGCTGGTAACTAGATAAACCAAGTCTTCAACTCAAATTCTTAAACTCGAGCAAGTTATCAAATAAGAACACGCCTTTGTGAAAATCAACTTCAATCTCAAATAAGTGATAACTGATTAACTCCGAAGTAATCAACTTGTGTCAAATGCCCAGCATGTGAATAAACATACAATCGGATGTACATTGACCCACTGAATGAACCAGAACAAATGATTCCTCAACATCAATGCATTCTTCCTAAAGGTATACATGTAGAGACTGATAAGAAAGATTCACCAATAATGTCTTCGAGCGGATGAGGTAGTCATTTTCCTTAATGTTCACGTGGTTGATTTATAGCATGCACAATGAGAGGAACAATAATCCGTGAAGATTTGGCAAAGGAATACCAAAGAGCGGATCATTATTCATGAACAATAATCCGTGAAGATTTGGCAAAAGAATACCAAAGAGCGGATCATTATTCATGAGTGTAACTATAATGATAGTCATTATCAACGCCTTTTGAAGTAACTAGAGATAAGGTTTCTTGAGAATTCCGAGAAGTACTTCTTAGATGGTGAACCAGTTTAGTCAGTAGGAACCGGAGCATGAGCTTTAGAAACTAGATGATCAACATTCGTTGAAGGTTGGAAGTACTCATCAAACATATCTTGAAACAATGAATCCCAAAAAATGAATCCCAGTTATCCTTATAAAGTGAAGCATTAGGCGTTGAAGGAGAGTCATATGACCATAATTCAAGCATCCATCAACATGTAGTATATGCACTCTTCTCCCCTCAAAAATTGCATCCAGGTTGCCATTTTTGATTTGAACAAGTGAATAAGAATATACACGGTGAGCGAGATCCACTTGAGGGTTGAAAGAGTGTGGAAAACATGAAGCTTGTTGATGAAGAATGTCGATGAGAATGGTCATACATGAAGATTTCTCTTCTTTTGAAGATAAAGCGCCTCAAGCATACACCTTTCTTTTCTTTGAGGCAGGGGCTGAAGTGTTATCTGCAGACGCCATAATGATGAAGTCGAGGCTGAACGATGTGAGCAGGACGTCATAAGAATATTTCTCTTCTTATAAAGATAAAACGCATTGAAACGTACACTTTTCTTTTCTTTAGAGAACGAGGCATGAACTGTTGAGTTCATACGTCATAGCCGAATGAATATCAAGATTGAGTTACTTGAACCCGTGAGTTATGAGATATCAATCCATTTGTAATCCATACTTTAAGCCGATCCATGTAGTGAAGGATCAAGTATCTCGCAATCGAGTAAGGACTACCGCACTAATATTACAAATTTGATTGCATATATTTTGGTTAGTGACATTAGTATCCAAACCCTTTGGGGTTTCCCGGTCAACCTTGATTATGTCATCGGTAAATAGCTTTCCGGTAGGTATCCATCTAAGTCCAACATCCTTAAACATTTTACCAGACGGAATCCACTTATGGCAAGGTCTAGGATTGGTGACATTCTTATGCACAGTGGAAGACTTATAGTTATTCCTAGAAACCAAATATTTAGTAGTTGGGATCCATCTAGGCAAAGTTTTGGGTTTGTTTTGCTTCATAACATGTTGAACATTAGCCATGAAGGTAGTCTTAGTGGATTGTACCTTGGCATGTAAATTAGGAAAATGTTTCTTATTTGGAAAAGACTCAGAATTTCTAGTTTTGTTTTCTACATGCTTAGTATTCTTATTCACATAACTACTCTTAGATGCAAGCCAATCCCTAGTCTTTTGAGTGTTTCTAGGTAGTGGTTTACTACTACTAGCAGTCCCTTGAAACCTCATAGAATTCATCATCCTAGGTTTTGAACCTAAAATTCCGTCTTTTCGAATCTGTGCCTTTTTCCTAGCTTCTTCTAGATAATAGTTCTTCCACAAGTCATTCATATCATATGAATTCGAATTTTAATACTTGGTTTTGACACATTTTCGAACCAATCCTAGAGGTCTTTGGGAGTAGAAGTAGCGCTTGTTGCGGTTTAGAGGAACTAGAAGCATAATTCTTAGGCAACTCGGTGAAATGACCGATTTGACAAAACTTGTTTCTCATCAACTTGGGAGGCAAACCGTGTTTTGAAAATTTTGGTCTTTCGGATATAAACGCGATGGGTCGCTTAATAACGGACCGGTTCTAATGGGATGAGAAACCGGTTTCCCAGGTTGATGGTTTTGTAAACTTAGTGTTCACACTTTTCCTACGTTTTCCTAAGCTCATTTTTAAGGCAACAATAGCGAAACACTTTTCACGAAGATGAGCTTTGAGTTCATCAATTTTTGCTATCAAAGAATTTGTTTGTTCCATTGACTTAGTTCTAGCTTCTTTGATAGAGTCACTTAGTTCTATGTGATGCTTTCTCAAAGACTCATTTTCTTTTAGTAATTTGGCCACACAAACAGCTAATTCATCATTTCTCATTTGAATATCATCAATAGCATTAACATCAGAATTAGTTGTAACCAAATTACTTTTCACATGCATACCAGAAATATGTTTCTTCAAATTGTTGATAGCTGACTCTTTGTCTTGAAGCTGAGCTTTCAAAGTGTTAATTTCAAAAAAGTTCTTGAAATTCAGGAAGTTCCGGATTTTTACATGGTTTGTTAAGTTGAAAACTTTCTTCTTTACTCTGTGTCGCAATTTCAAGTGAAATGCAATGTTTTTCAAGATTTGAGAATTTGTTTGAAAGTTCATCAAAAGCCTTTTTATCAACCATATCTTTTGTTTTAAAACACTTAATCTCGAGACTCATTCGATTCTGAACATTTATCAAGGTCATGTTCAACATCATGATCAGTTTGTTTAAGTACTTTAGCAGATGCACTATGTTGAACAGTTAAGGGTACCTCTTCACATGACACTTGTTCATTTGTCGGTCTGATATCTGCATCCACATCATGTGTAACAAGAGTCCTTTGGATCGCTAGTGTGTCAAGCTTATCTATCTACGAGCCTCGTATTCGGTGTCAACTAATCCATCATCGGTGCTTTACCCGACTCAACACTACAATCTTTTGATTTTTCACGACATTCATTCCCTTTTACGATTCGCATCTACTTCTTGTATGTTAGAGTAATCGAATAACTGGTTGCATCATCATTATTTGTTGTATCGACATTACGCATTCAAGAACACCCGATTCTTCAAGCGATACATTACCCAACTCATCACAACTTTCATCACAACTGCACGGACTCTCATTCATTTTCATCTTTTGATTAACTTCCTCAATATACTTCTCCACATTATCCATGAGATGGATAAGTGTCTTTATGAACACGCAAATTTCCATTCCAGTGTGTCTCTTGAAGGACATTTCGGGCATGTCTTGAACATAATCGATGTGAATTCCCTTCAATGAATGGTAAAATTGTTTGTAGATCATTTGAAGAGCAAAGACGAACTATCCTTTGAACCTTCTCTTTGTCAAGTTGTAGCTCAATTGCTTTAAGTTTAACAACAAAGTTCACATTAATGTAGATAAGTCTGACGGAAGAGGGCAATACATGTTCATTCCGTTGTTGTGGGTAGAAGTAACATGAGGTGAGAGTGAAGTTGTTGATAGGGTATAATGCAACATTCCTTTTGCATGGCATTCTGTAGCATTAGCAGGTGCAATTCATTCTCATTAGATTCTAAACACGGAGATTTCACATCCTTATTGATTGATTCCATCATTTTTAACCGTTCAGTGTAGCATACATTATCATTGTTGTCCACAGCATCATACAGTTTAAGTACTTTCGAAATGACTAGGTCAGTAATGTAAGACATGATGTTGTAATATACACGGGATTTTACAAGTCTATGATTTAAACCGAGAAATAGATTCTTTCTCGGGATTTTACAAAATCAAGAAGAAACCGTGATACAATGACCAATAGAACGTGTTAAGATAACTGATTGACCCACACAATGATAGAGGATTATGTGTTAGGAGTGATGATTGTTTGAAGGATTAGCAGAGATGTTGTTTGGTTGTGATTTGGGTTGGTTGTTGCATGATTTTACGGAGAAATTTAGGCCTAAAAACTTAAAAACCTCAATAACTTCTGTTTGGAGCGGATTTAGGCCTTGAAGGTTTAGTTCATTCGGCATGCCATTCTCCTCGTTCTCATGGTCATTTTGATGGGTAGAACGCTGAAAACGGAGTTACGGTTCAAAAGTTATGGCCGTTTGAAGTTTTGTCGGGAAAAGTCAACAAGTCGCTAAGTAACAACTCGCTAAAAGCACAAGTCGCTATGAACCAAGTCGCTAGACACAAGTTGCTACAGCAACAACTCGCTAAGTTGACAAGTCGCTAAAGAACAACTCGCTAAGTTGAGAAGTCGCTAAAGAACAACTCGCTAAGTAGACAAGTCGCTAATGTTAAGTCACTGAGAACAACAAGTACAAGTCGCTAGAAATAATGAAAGCAAGTCGCTAACCCCACCAAGTCGCTAGCCGTAGTGGAGAATCCACTAACTTGTACTGTTTGTCGGCTTGTCTCAATAGACAAGTCGCTAAGATCAAGTCGCTACGACTAACACTACAACTCGCTAGAAATTACTGAAGCAAGTCGCTACGAAGAAATTCACAACGAGACTCAGTCGCTACCTTGAAAACTTCAAAACACACTTTTCAATCCAAAAGAAGCCCAACCACAGTGATTCAAGCTTTCCAAATCAAAACCCAAGCACTTACAATGATTCTAAACACAAAAGTACACTCAAAATTTAAACTTTAACACAAGAAATGATCCAAATGATGCAAAAACCACTAAACTTTTTCAAACTCAAAAACCATCTAAAACCACTAGAAATCCAAGGATATGTAAGAGAGATGATCAAACAATGGCTCTTGATACCATTTGTAACATATTGGATTTCATAAACACATCATATCATAACATATATAGGCGTATAGATTTAGAGTTTAGAGAGAGAAAGTAGAGATGAGAGCCTTTCTAGAGAGAGAAAGTAAACAAAAGAGAAAAGGTTAGATTAGAATTAAAGTTCCAACCCTCTACCTTGGGAGGTAGAGGGTATTTATAGTTACATACTACACGTCCTCCTTTGGACTGTGGATCAGGCATACAGTGGGTAAAGACCCGTCCTTCCTCCACGGTGTTACTTAAACTAATAACTAAGCTAATAACTACTAAATAGCGTAAAGTCTACGAGCTAACATATGCTAGACTAGAGTTGGGGTGACCGACTCTTCACATTGGATTTTCCAATTCCTAACACGACTTATTAATTTATGTCCATAAACTAACATCTCCCACTTAGACATATCTTAATAGTGTAATCACATCGGTTAGCATCTTACAACACGCCGATGCCTCTAGTACAACTCGAGTAAGGTCTCTTGGAAAAACCTTTTAATGATTCATCATTATTATTATCCTTTTGTTTCTAATACCATGTTAAATAAAGATATGGAATTAAGCCATTCTTTATTCAAACTATTCTGTTTCTCATTATTATTGATTAAGCAAGATTACCAAATCTTCTGAACATATTCAGGGGAGATCTTTAGGCATGGCCACACAAACATCTTGTCAACCCTACCAGGGCCCCAACAGTATTAAACTCCAAAATAAATTTGAATGAACAAATTCTATCTTGACTACAAGAATAACTTACAAACTTTGCAACACTTCTGAAAACAACCCTTATGACTACCAGTTACGTTTAGCGTTAAGTTTTTCCACAGAAGTGCACTACATTCATGACACTTATCTGGTATCTCAAGTCCGAGGATAACTATTCATGATTTACTTAATAACAATATCCATAAAGTAAAATCATGTAGTTGGGATAAATCTTATATTTAATTAATTGAATATCATCTGAAATTGGTATGCTTTCTCATCAATATACTTTTAAGTATATTCTACCAAATCACTCAGATTTGTCTTAGTTTAATGATACTCCCATATCATTAATTGACAACGTACGATTTAGAATAAATAAATTATACACAGATTAAACATGCAAATATAGGATACAATATATTATAAAATTAAATATACCAAGTATTTTAATTCATTTTAATAATTTTTTAACATCCCTTATCCAAATACTAAATAGATCAATGCATGAAAGTTCCAATTGATGAATTATGCCTCTAGTAATGAAAACCATACTTGTTGACAAGGCATAAATCAACCAACTTGATCTATCATATTTTTGAGAATACTTATTTCAAAAATTCAATAAAGTTCTTGTATGTGTGCATTCAACAATCCACATAATAATTCATAAAGTGTGTGACATCCTCTACCACCGATTTATGACAATTAAACTTTCAAACATTTTTAAAGTTTAAAGTATTCTTATTCATTTAATGTATAATGCAACTGTGCTCTTTAGCTAGTACAACTAGCTCAAATGGCTATTAACAAGGATGAAATCCTATCATGACTAGTATTGAGTGTCATCTCAATTAAACCAGCATTATTGTATACAAACAACAATATGCTCATTAAAAATCCGTAAACTTTAATATCTATTGTGTAATGTTTGATGCCTTCCAAACTTGTGTAGCTGATGACAATTTGCACAACAATTGACATATTGTTCATCCATAGAATCTAGGAGCAATTTCAGGCTGAGGATATAATTCTATTACAATATTCATTACACAAGTTATCTAATAATTTTCAGTTAGATATCAATGTTGTCAAATCATCTCTAATTCAAGAATGATACAATAATTTTAATATACAACATGATGTACATGATGAATCTACTGGTCAAACTTAGATTTCATTCATGTTCTATCTTGTCAAAAGATATATATCCATTTTCCAAATGATCTATCATGTTTTATTAGAATTAGGGGTGGCAATCGAGTCGTGTTCGTGTTAACTTATTCCGATTTACGTGTTGGCGGGTTAGTATAACCTTTACCTAAATACGACCCATTTATTCATGTCAAGAAACTCAACCCCAACTCAGACCTGCATAACACGTGTAACCCATTTGTGACCCGTATAACCCATTTAAGTAAATAGGTCAAGCATTGAATAAAGTTGGTGGTTTGTTGATTTAATTAGTTTAAATCAAAAAATGATATAAGGATCTAAAATATGATAAGAATAACATACAAATAACTATGCGACAATTTTCTGAATTACAAGCGTCAATTTTCATGATATCTAAGGTATAAAATTATAATTCACTCATACTAAGTAAATAACAAAATACATTTAATCCACATCCAACATAAAAACCAAATATATATTTTATTTTTAAGATCTTATATACTTAAGCGGGTTCACGGTTTGACTGTTTAATACTTACTAACCCAAACACGACCCGTTTATTAAGCGGGTTAGGCGGATTGACCCGTTTTGACCCTAATCTATTTATCCTCAACCCAAACTTGTTTAACCGTGTCGGGTTCGTGTTGTTTATCGTGTCGGTCGAGAATTGCCACCTAATTAGAATCATTTATTTTACCATCCATGTTTATTAACAATAAACATATATTCCAAGGTTGTATGTTTTAATTCTTAAATCTTACAAGTGAAGTTTCATTCCAAACTAAGACTTAACATTTAAATTACATGAAATGTTACTTCTCATATGTTATACAACGTATAAGATTTAAGAAACTTAACATAATACTCCCACTAGCTTTCAGGAATACTTAAACTTTATCTTATAATTATAAATCAAAAACTAGGATTTAATAATTAAACATAAGAATAATTGCATAGATGCATGCATTTATCCATTCATGGATTATTGCACTTTGTACACTTCCAAAGATTATGTGAATTCAAATATTCTTTCGATTACTTACCGTCCTCGCTCAAGTAATTTTACAAGAAAAAGTTTTGATATTCCATTGTCATTTTTCATATTAATGAAAATAAGTATGACAATAATCATCTTTTTATGTTTAATGTGTCTAGGAAAGAATATTCAATCACAATTAATTGCTTATGTATGATTAATAATCTTGTCATAAGACATGCATTAAATATGTGTACAATATTGTCGATATGATTTCTACACAGAGATTTAAACCACTAGGGTTCTCTATCTCTTTGAAGAAACTCATCTTCATTTTCTAGTCTAGCTATAAAGATAAACCAAATTTCCAAAATTGATTATCTTTATGGACAACATCTTTAACATTCATAGTATGAGTAATTTACCCAATTCAATATTTGGTAATACATCATAATGATTATCAGTTTTACCATAATCCTTTAACTCATATTTCTCGACATATAAATCAAATATCTGAGATATCCTTGCGGATCTATGAATGAAAATTCCATCATTTTTTTAACATTTACATGTCTAACCTCATCATGACATTCACTAGTATTTTTAGAAGATTATGTATCTTGTAATTTTATCTTTCAAGATTAAAAAAAAAAACAAAAAAAAAAAAACAAAAACAAAAAAGCTTCCACTTGCCTTTTGTAATATATAGACTATCTATATATACTTAGAAAGTAGAGCAAAACTACATTGTTCTCTTTTTGGGACATTACAAATACACATTGACAATTTCTGACTTTAGTTTGTTAATAACCTATTGATAAGTAGTTTAACAAATTCAGAATCTTCAATTTTAAAACTTAATGTGATTCATCACATTCCATAATAAAATGGTGTTTTATTAATCTTCTTGGTTGGAGTATTATTGATTATATTCAATCCATACTCAATTTTCTAACCTTGATTCCTTTTAAGAAAGAAGTTATGGTTATCTTGAATCAAACAAATCAAACAGAGTTTGACTCTCCTAACTGAACATACCATTAGCTTGTGATATTTCATTAGAATTAATATTGTAAGACAATCTAACAATAAGTAAAATAAACATATTCCTTTTGGCTTACCTATTTACCAACTAAGTCAACTTAATGGTATAACAGACTTTCTAAGCCAATTGCATGCATCATAACATAAGTACTAAAGTCACTTCATATCCATATCTCAAAAAGAAAACATAAACTATTATAATCCCATTATACATTATAAATCATTGATCAACTCAATGACTTCTTGTATATGTCTTAATTAAAAAACATAACAACTTAACGTCTTACTTTATTATAAGTCTTAAAAGAACTAATGTTTATGTCTTTATAATGAATCATAAATATGTTTAACTAAAGTAATTATGAACACAACTCTTGGTTTCAATAGTAATTTCAAGTTAATTTATTACTTCACAATAATGTAGGACTACATTATTTCTTCATTTATTTATGTCATTCCAAAAGTGTTGGGTTCGTTATTTTGAGTTGATAATGGCAAAAATAAAAAGCTACAATATGACAAGAATGGAACTTGAAGGACTAAAGGTGACAAAAGGGAAAAGCTTCAAAGAAATAAAGATACATGAAATATTCTTATTATGTAGAAATGATTTTCTAATATTATGTATTATTTGGTCTTATCCCTTTGTAACCCTGTTATCTCTAGTTTATAAAGAGATACAGGGAATACATTTTAGAGTGTGTCAACATGTGAACACCAAAATAGTGTGTGTGTGTGGGAAACCTAGGCGTAGGGTTTTGAGAAAACGCCTAGAGTTGTGATTTGTCTAGCCCCAAGGTCAATATTCATTGTCCTGTTATTGTTGGTGTTAGGATAACCGTACTATCATTGATCAAGATAGTATTGGGGTTGTTGGTTGTGTTTGTAATAGAGTAGAGATGATGATGAAGAAACCTTGTAGCAATAACACTGATGTTTTGATTTATTCGGCTGCGTATTATTGTTAGTTGTTATTGTGATCCTAGATAAGGTCTAAACAACCTCGAGCATCGATTCTAACAAGTGGTATCAGAGAGGGTTGCTCTTGATATCTGGGATTTTGCAAGGTTTCTTGAAGAAGAAGAAAAATTCGAATCTTAAAAATTTTCGTAATGTTTCTGCAGGTCAGTTTTCAAACAGCTATAACTTCTTCGTTAACCGTTGAACCGGGACGAAATTTTTTCTGGATGGTCTCTATATATCAAGCTAACTTTTCACTGGAGGGTTCTTCCATCTGAGCTCTCAATTGAAAGATACAGGCTGTCAAAAACTGTTGCAGAGAGAGGTATGAAATTCGAAGTTTTAGGGTTTTCTTGCTATTCCACTTCCTAAATTCGTGGTTACCTGTATTAATTGATTATGGAAGTTGGATATATGTTAATTGGAGTCAATGATTCATGGAAGAAACCAAAAAGTGATGAAGGCATAAGCGGTGTTTTAAGGTTTTTATGTTGTTACTGCTGCTCGCTAAGATTCATGAGTTAGTACTGGTCCCCTATGGTTAGTACTGGTCCCAAGTTGCTGCTAGTGCTTCTGTGTTAATGCGTTTTGGTTTGAAAGTGGCAACGAAGGGTTAATACTCCTAGCTTTGGAAGTTAATACTCTTAGTAGAAGTTAATACTCCTAGCATATTTTTAGTACTCTAGTTTTGAAAATTTAATCTTGTTGCATATTGAGGTTAATCTTGGTCGAAGAGTATTATCTTGGTTGCTTTGAAGTTAATAATGTTCATTGATTTTAATACTGTTAGCGGTGTTCGAGATACAAGTTAATACTGTTAGTATTGTACGATATCGGACAAAGATTTTGGATCTTGGACAGTACATAGGGTTGGATCTCAGATGACACATACATGTTTGAAGTTTTTGATTTTTGGATTTGTTGGACGACACACAGTTTGGAGTTTTTATTTGATCTTAACAGGTTCATGGCTGATTCTTATTGCCATAATTGATTACGAAGAAAGGCGTTTATCACCTATTTGAAGATGAAGTGGAATTATTCAGGTTTGTGTTTTATCATACCTTTTTGCAGGAGGTAACTTGTTCGTGCGTTCATGTGTGACAACGAATTGACGAATAGTAGATGAAGTTTTTCGTCAAGAGATTGCGGTCTCCCTATGCACCAATATTGGGTATACGTTCGATGTCATCTTTAGTGCAAGATATAAGACACAGGTTTGGATTGTTCTACTTCAGCATTAAGTTGGTCATACTTGGTTTTCTTCATCAGTAATCATTACATAGAGCCTACTTTCTTTAAATGGCTAACATATGGGTTTCAGAGGAAGCTTAATGTTTAAATGTTTAACCATTTATATGCTACACCAAGGTGAAGGCTTTTGCTACTACTTGTTGGTATTTTATAATTGGTTCAGATTTCTTTTGCCTTAATTTCATTTTTAGTGCGAAAAAATTCATAGAGGGTATCTTGAGGCATTGGAATGATGGATTAGTCGTATGATATTAGTTCGTATTTTTAAGATCAAAGTTGCTTCTACTTAGCTTCTCCTAGTGGATAATGGCAAAAAGGGGAAGAAGAGTCTACGTGAAGATTTGCAACTTGAAGATCCTTGATGGTATAGCATGGCTTAAGGGAAAGTTTCATTCATCGTGTAGTTTTTCAATTATCAACTAGGGGAAGATTGTTGGGTTCGTTATTTTGAGTTGATAATGGCAAAACTAATAAGCTACAATGTGACAAGAATGTAACTTGAAGGACTAATGGTGACAAAAGGGAAAAGCTTCAATTGTAGGAATGTTACAGAATATTTGTATTATGTTAAAAGATATGTCTGTATTATTTGGTCTTATCCCCTTTGTAACCCTAGTATCTCTACTTTATAAAGAGATACAGGGAATACGTTTTGAGTGTGTGTCAAACATGTGAACACCAAAATAGTGTGTGTTAGATCTTTGATCTTTGATCCCCTTTGTAACCCTAGTATCTCTACTTTATAAAGAGATACAGACGTTTTATGGGAAAACGTCTAGGGTAGTTTGTATAGCCTCAAGATCTTTGATCCTGTTATAGTTAGGTAACCGTACTACCTTGATCACGTAGTATTGGGGCTGTGGTGATTGTTAGTAGTTGTTAGAGATGATGATGAAGAAACCTCAATAATAACAATGATAGTTTGATTATTCCGCTGCGTTCTATATATGTTTATCATTGTTATTGTGCTTTATTGATAATCCTAGATAAGGTCTAAACAAACTCGAGCATTGATTCTATCAAGTGGTATAAGAGCGGGTTGCTCTTGATATCTGGGATTTCGCAAGGTTTCTTGAAGAAGAAGAAAAATTCGAAGTTGGTTAAAAATTCGTAACTTTCTGCAGGACATTTTGCAGAGACGATAAATTTTTCATTAACCGTTGGATCGGGACGAAATTTTGGTGGACGTTCTCTATATATCAAACTAGCTTTTCACTGGAGGGATCTTCCATATGAGGTCTAAGTCAAAAGTTATTCAGTCGTAAAGCATGCTGCAGAGGGAGGTATAATTTCGAATTTTTAGGGTTTCTTGGATATTTTTTTGGTTTGAACTTCAAAAGTTAAAGGTGGTGCTTTCATGTGATTTCTATACCTAATTAACTACAACAATTAATTTTGTACTTATGTTATCATGGTGGGCCGGCTATATTACAATTAAGTATTACTCTTGCATATCTCTTATTTGCATGAGGTAATATTAGATCATTGTGGTGCATGAAAACTGATCATGAAACATGCGTTTGGATTAAATATTGATTGGTCTATTTAAATAATACATTGGACGGTGGTCATGATATCACTAGGCCTACAAGTTTTAAGGTAAATTAATTTGGTCGGTGGTATATCATCAGTGGTGCTATTGTTTTTATATCAACAGTAGCAAAACAGTTTCACTCTTTACTTGATTGGCTTGGATATGGTGAACATGGATTATTTGATACAACTACTTTATACATGAATCTGTTGCTACCTTATGAAGTCATTGAACCTGCTGCTAGCTTAAAACTGTTGTTACGTATCTGCTGCTGACCACTGGTATCTACTAGTTGATTTTTTTGCTGTTGCTCATTCCTAAAATTGATCATAAATTAGAATTGGAGTTTACTGCCCAAGTACTGATGCGTGTATATGTTGGTCGCAAGTTAATACTGTCAAGTTAGTACTGGTCGTTCACAGTTGTTCTCAATGAGATTTCAAGTGAATCTGATGGATTTTACGAAGTCAAGGATGATATTTAAGTATCATGTAATCTGGTTCTGGTCTTGAGAATGTTCTGATTGGCTACTAATTATCATGGGACGATGACAATGGTATATTATAGATGGTAGCTTGACACTCTTGACCATGTAAATTTGATTTGGTACGATATGGAGATATTGGAGTTTATTTGTTTACACAAACAAGTTATGGTTTTTGTGATTCATGGTTAAATATGGAGCTGTGGAAAATACAAACACAAGAGATTTTTTTGTACTGCTAGGCGTGTCCGAGAAAACTTCTTTGTACTGTTAGTTTCTGGCGATATCGGACGACACTGCATTTTATTTCTTGGACAGTAGTAGGTGATGAAGTCGGATGACACACACTGTTTGGATTTGAGGGGAAGCATGTTAATCGTGATTTGATAACGAAGGGTTAATACTTCTAGCTTTGAAAGTTAGTACTCCTAGCTTTGGAAGTTAATACTCTTAGCTTTCGAAGTTAATACGGTTAGTAGAAGTTAATACTCTTAGCCCATTTTTAGTACTCCTGGACAGTACGTGCATGGATTTTTGGTTTATTTGATCTTAACAGGTTCATGGCTCATTCTTATTGCCATAATTGATTACGAAGAAAGGCGTTTATCACCTATTTGAAGATGAAGTGGAATTATTCAGGTTTGTGATTTATCATACCTTTTTGCAGGAGGTAACTTGTTCGTGCATTCATGTGTGACAACGAATTGATGAATAGTAGATAAAGTTTTTCGTCAAGAGATTGCGGTCTCCCTATACACCAAGATTGGGTATACGTTTGATGTCATTTTTAGTGCAAGATATAAGAGACGGGTTTGGATTGTTCTACTTCAACATCAAGTTGGTTATACTTGGTTTTCTTCGTCAGTAATCATTACATAGAGCCTACATTCTTCAAATGGTTAACATATGGGTTTCAGGGGAAGCTTAATGTTTCAAATGTTTAACCATTTATATGCTACATCGAGGTGAAGGTTTTTGCTACTACTTGTTGGTATTTTACTATTGGTTCGGATTTCTTTTGCCTTAATTTCATTTTTAGTGCGGAAAACTTCATGGAGGGAATCTTGAGACATTGGAAAGATGGATTAGTCGTATGATATTGGTTCGTGGTTTTGAAGATCAAAGTTGCTTCTACTTAGTTTCTCCTAGTAGATAATGGGAAAAAGGGGAAGAAGAGTCTACTTGAAGATTTGCAACTTAAACATCCTTGATGGTATAGCATGACTTAAGGGGAAGTTTCATTCATCGTGTAGTTTTGCAAATTATCAATGATAAGGATTTAAAACGTACAATTTTAAAGGGTCATTTAAGCCCTTAATCGCCCACTTTTATATCCGTTACTGCTTAATTTCGCTGCTTTTCACTTTTTAGGTCTCTTGGAGGCAAAATGCTGGAATGATGCTTATTTAGACGAAAAGTAGTGAATATATGAAGAAAATGGCTAAGTCAAGATCAAAGACTCTCAAGCTGCTGGAATTACACCTAACGGTGTCACAATCCAAGGGCGACACCATCGCAACATACTCAAAATTGTGACGACACAGTAGCGAAATTGCTATTTTACACCTGACGGCATCAAGCTTTGAAGAGTAAGGCGTCACTAAGACTTTGAATCTCGAAGACCTAGATCCGCATCCGAGACGACGTCATGATCAAGAGGCGGCGGCGTCCACAGCCCACAACGTGACGCCGTCCCAAAGTTGACTTGGCCAGACGAAACCCTAATGGCGTGATCGGGCGTCACAATTAAAAGGTGAC
Organism: Chrysanthemum lavandulifolium; assembly: GCA_022545495.1. NCBI lineage: Eukaryota > Viridiplantae > Streptophyta > Magnoliopsida > Asterales > Asteraceae > Chrysanthemum > Chrysanthemum lavandulifolium. The sequence goes on along the minus strand of CM040244.1, from coordinate 240,293,804 downwards.
GCCGTCGCAGCTTATAAAAGTATAAAACTATATATAGAATTCGATTTTCAGACTTTCAAAAGGGGGTAGACTTGTGGAGTAAAAACCTAAAACGATTGTAGTCCGGTTTGGACGGTATTTTAGGGTTCTCATACCCTATTTTACATCAAGCTAAGTGTTTTATTCCCTTGATTTGATTATGTCTTCAATTAAATGTGTGTATGCTTGCATTTTAACATGTCCAGCTAAATTTCTTGTATGTTTGCTTAGATCTATGAAACCTAGTTATTAATTATTGATTGGTTGTCTCTTATCTTAATTGTAATTGGCTTAGGAGTGCATGAAGCCATCGTTGCGTTTTTAATGCTTGATTAATCTTTGTTGAACCTTAGTTTATAACCACCTAGCGTAATTGAAGGCTAAATATCCAAAGATAACCTTAGTGTTAGTTTATGAATCCTAGAGATCTCGTAGGCAATAACCTTAAGGTATTCTCAAAGAGTTAGGGATACAAGCATATCCTACGACCTTAGAAGACACAACGCGTTAAGAATAAGGACGTGACAATTCAACCACCAATAAAAGATAACTAGGAAGTAATAGTATCTAGGCAAACACATTTTTAATCATCATACGAGAACACTTCAATAGACATAGACTACCTATTAGTTTAGATAATTAGATAGTAGAAGTAATCGGTAGAAATACCACCCCCCAAATCCAAACCCCGAGATTTTACCATAGCTTTCTAAGAAAAATATAAAAAAGATAAAAAATAATCTTCCTCAACCTCAACCTTAGCGTAGTAAATTTCTCACTAGCATTCCTATTCGCCTTGAGAACGATATCAATCCCCGAGGCTTACCCTAATACTACACTACAACGATTATGTTCACCGCCTGGGTGGTTGAAAAACTTGCTCAAGAAAAGGAAGTTTCCTTTGACCCCGAACGCGTTGTGCATATATCAAGTTTTGGCGCCACGGGCGGGAATAGAATAGCTAGTTAGATCTCTATCTTGTTTAGGTTCCCTTGCTTGATTCCTATCAAGTATGATTTTTTCTCATTTTTAGCTTCCTCATAGTCTATCCCCCTTCTTCATGACTTTGTTCGTAAAACCCATCACTCACCATGATTCGCGTCTTTCGCCGTAGAATCTTTACACTACCCGCTCCCAATCCTCCTCCCAATCCCGAAATAGAAAATGCAATCCCACAAAACCTTTCACCCGTTCACCACTTTGGAAATCACCTAGGGCATAATGAAATAAATTGGCAACAACATAGTCCTTTCTATGACTCGGATTCTGATGAGGAGTTTGACTATGGTGAAGCACTTGATATCGGGGAGGTCATCGATGAAGTTAGTTTTGAAATGGAGGAAGACCTCTCCCAATATTTTGACCCTAGGTGTAGGATTGAGGTTGATGGCCCTTTTAACATGCAATTCCCTTGTAAGATAGGATTAGAAGGTTTTGACGCCTACTTAAATTTGTTTTTACCTTTAAACTTAATTTCAAGGAACTTATATAATAAAATTAAGGTAAACGAGTTAGCCTATCAAGAGAACAATGTTGTTGACACTGTCACTCACCTGCACGTATTTGTTGGAAGTTTTGTTTATTTGGTAGAACTCATGGTCTTAGAAAACTTAGGAGAATTTATTGATAAAAACCTCACTCAAGTGATATTTGGAAAGCCTTTTAACTGGATGACTAAGTTAAATGAACGAATGATTGATGGTTTAATTACGTTCTCTAATGAAGTTGAAGATTTTGTCTATCAAATGCCCCGTGCTCACCCTAAGTTTAAACACAAGGATATTGAGGCATGTAATCGAATGACTCCTATTCCATTACTTAGTGAAAGGGATGAGCAAAATGGACTTAGGTACCCGTATGAGAAAACCAAGAGATATTATAGAAGGTTCCTCGAGCTAGGGGATGATTATAAGAAAGACGAGAGGACATCAGAGTGGCTTAGATATGGGCACGTGAGCGTGCACGAGACCACGTAGGAGCACGACTTCGAGTCTAGCTACAAGACTCATAAATAAAGAAAAGCGCTTCGTGGGAGGCAACCCATGCTTAATTGTTTGCTTGTTTGTGTGTCATATATCTTTTCATTCATTGTCTATTCTCATGTTTGAATTTGTGAAGATGCTTTATTTTGTCTTTAACCTCGTCTTAATTACATATAAAAGTATTTTACAAAAGGATAAGTGTAGGGAGGATTACATACATTTTTCAAAAACGTGAACATGAGACTTATGATTATTGAAAAGATATATATATGTGTGTTGTTAGAGTCAAATACTTGTATCGAGTCATAATGGATGTTTTGCGAGAATTTTCCGATTCTAAAGATGTAATTTTTCCGAAAAATGCAGCACAGGTTCACATCGGATAACTTTGGCGTCAGGAGGAGCAGAAACAACTTATCTAACTTTCTCTCGTTTTTTGTGCTACTTATAAATTTTTGGAATATCTCAGGTCTTAATTTTCCAGAAAATTTGCAAACTTCCATTCCACAATCCTAGTGTAGTTGAGTCATATGTAGTTTTACTGCCAATTTTACGCAAAGGTTTCGTCTATTTACTTAAAGTGCGCAGGTTTTATTTATCAAGAAGAAGAAACATAAGATTGGATGGAGCTTTTCACGCATACATTCTTCTTGAAAAGAATTTAACCACTACTTCACACGGATCCTACTGAGCTAATAAGGGGAGTACTAGTTTCTTTCTCTTTTAATTACCTCGTTATCATAACTTTGATACTTTTGGGGAACATTGGAGACAATGTTCAGTTTAAGTGTAGGGAGGGAGAATAAAACGTGAACTTTGAAACTATGCTTATCCTTGATTATTTGTGTTGTCCTATTTCATTTGTGTAATAAGCTATGAGAAATATCGGTTAGGGTAATTTTAGAACCAAATTTAAAACTTTTCATGACTTGTACGAGTGGGTCTTTAGTCTTAATAAAGCGTTTCATGGATAGGAGTTATATTACTAGCACAAAAACCCTTTACCACTCAGATTCCACCCCAAAAATGTGAGGTTCGCCTCTAGATTTGTAGGAATTAAGGCATTCACCTTTAATGCTTCGAGAGTGTACCAGTAGTATAATAGATTCTAGAACTTGTTTTGTGATGCATCCCGAGATCGCTAGTGAGACTACACTTGTGTAGTTAGGAATAATTAAATGATAAGAGGCATTAGGATAACCCCTTGTTTGATACCCGTATTATAATTACTTCTTCCACATCGGTTGAGTAATTCCCCCACACCCTTGCGTTGTACTCATCTTTAGTACATGATACACCTAGTTAGCCCCTCAGAGCCTATCCTTTTCGCAGTTCTCGTGATGTTTCGGTTTTCCAAAATATCAATGAAGAGTATTGTTTACAATCCACACCCAAATATACACCCAAATCGCCTTAGCCTACCTTGTATGCACTCACTTTTAGTGCATTATTGTTATCAGACTAAACCCTTAGTTCAATTATCTAGTTACTTGCATGGTTGCTAAGTTGAGTCATATCTTTTGTATACAGTTTTGGGATGATTGGGACTCATGGGTAAAGTTAAGTTTTATGGAGTGACGGGAAAGAACGTTAAATTCAAATTCTCTTTATTTACGTAATAATGTACTTCAAGTGTTTTGATCCTTTCAATTCGGGTCAAATTAGTATTAGAGTAATAAAACTCAAGTGTAGGGATGTGTCTATAAATCCCTTATATTTTGATGTTATCGTAGAGGATGGTAGAGTAAAAGTGTATGCAAAAAAAAAAAAAAAAAATCGAAAAAAATAGAAAAGAAAAAGAAAAAAAGAGTGTTGAAAAAAACGACCTACCATCCTACATCTATCTTTAAATTTATGTATGTTTGTTTCAAAGTATCTAGAGTTTAGAGAGTCGAGTCTTGGCTTATGATGAGTGTCTAAATACTCATCATTTTGTACAATATAAACTGCAAAAACATCCGAAAACACTCAAAATGCATCAAAATGATGAAAATATCACAAATCGATGTTTTATATGTTTTAAATGCAAAATATCAAAATCGATGAAAACGATCAAATTTGCAAAATTGGCGCTTTAGTCCCCAGTTTCAAAAGTTGTCAAAAACAAATCCACGGTATATCAAAATAAAGAAAAATGTCATTTAAGGTCCATGGGATTCAAAAGTTGTTAAAACAAACACTTCAAAGTTTAAAATTTTCAAAATTACAACTTTGGTCCCTCAAGTTTGAAAAATGTCATAAATGGTCCTTGGAAATTGGCAATTGTCAAGTTTGGTCCTTATACTATTGAAACTTGTCACTTGTGGTCCCTTGGAATAGCTTTGATAAAATGGCAGCCTTGGTCCTTAAAGTTTCAGAAATTACATAATGGTCCTTGTATTATTACCTAAGCCTTTTTGAACCTTGAACCTTGGACCCTTGTCTAAACCTTTGGACCCTTTCCCATTTGACCCCCTGGCTTATTAATAACCCCCGGTCAAAGCCCTGGTCAAACACCCACTTGGCGCCAATTAGTCTTCCTTCTCCAACTGCTATCACTGCTTTCACTCAACACCATACCCCAGCCTCTCCTTCACTTTCCTCGTCCCTCCACCTCAACAAAACTACAAGATACATTAAATACAACCTCCCCATTCACTCAAGTCCTCCACATGTCAAACGCCAATTTCCGCCAAAATGCAATCAAGGGCCAAAATTCACTTAACTGATCTAAGGGTCCTGAAGAGATGTGGGAAAAGTTCAGAAACTAGTGGGGAGTTGATTGAAATATAAAAAGAAGAAAGAGGAGAAGTAAAAGAGTAGTAGTTAATTTTTATTTTTTCTTTAATGTCGTTTTTTATCTTAAAGCTTTAGTTTAGTATAAAACTTGTAACCTTTTGTTAATCTGTATCAGTTTAAAGAGTTTAAGTGTATTGAGACTCAATTCAAGCATCAAATTCAGTTTATGTTTATAACTCAAGTTTCATGTTCACTGTTTGAAATTGCAACTTCAAAATATTAAGTACAAGTGTTTAGAAGTTAATTTCAAAGCTCAAATAAGCTTGTATAAGCTTATTACAGCTTTTCACAAGCTCACATTCAAGTTTCCATTCATTTTGATCCTTGGTCAACAAAAGTCAAACAGGTGCAAAAATGATGCAGATTTGGTTATTGGGTGGTGCAGGCATGGATTTGGGTGGAATAATAGTTAGTTGGGTTGGATTTGATAGTTTAGGGGCCTGGTTTAAGCATTGGCGTGCCATAGTGGCTTTGGACAATTTGTAAGTGATTTCAAGGTTTCTTGTACAATCTTCATTTTTAGCTATAATCGGTTTAAGTCTGCTTCCATAAGCTATATTTGGGTTATATAGATGTATCTTGATCATTGATACAAGTTTGAAAAGTGTTTATCTCTTTTAATCTTCATATCGATTGTAATAAAGGGTGTTTGGTTTATAGCTTAAAGCGCCCTATAGATCTAATCGATGGTTAATTTCTATTAGTTTATGTTTGTTAAGCATATTTGAGTTAATATCTGTCTTAGTTTGGGTCTGCAACACCACTAAAGTCAAAAAAAATCATCAAATCTGTCTTAAGATTGTCCACTGTTGGAATTTTGAAAGGCAAACCACTTGTTTTGTGTTCAAAAGACATAGATAAAAGTTGCTTCAGTGTCATTTCATCAAATAACATCAACATCGGTCTTAAAATTGGATTCAAATCCATTTTGGTCAAAGTTCATTATTATCATCAAAAGTCAAAATTGTTAAAATCATTTTAGAGCCAAATGCAAGGATTTTTATGAGCTCATCTTTGAGCCAATATCGATGAATCTTGGCATTTTAGAAACTTAACCTGGTCTTGTTACTTATTAGCATTTTAGTATAATTTTGCAATTTATTTAAAAGCTCCAAACAAGCTTATCAACTTGGGCCTAGTTGCCTGCTCATCGAATCGGTTGATCTTGAGATTTTCTCGGTTCTTGCAGCTTGTGCATGAGGGCTCATAAGAGCTTCTCATGTTCGATTTTGGTGCACTTGGTCTCACCCAGGTCTAGTCTAGATTCCAATTTGTAGTTTTCATTTTGAGCTTATTTTTAAGCTTGTGCTTGTGTCTAAAGTTAGTACTCAGAAACTGTTTTTAGTTCAAAAGCTCAAAACATCAAATCTGTTGAGCTTGTGATTCTGTGGGTTAGGCTAGTTTAAACTTGTTCCATTTTAGTTATCTTAGCTTATTATAGCTTGTGTATCAGTTTGGTAGCCTTTGGATTCCATTTGCTTAATCAAGTGCTTATTTCAATAAGCACTTCCACATCAGTTCTGTTTTTCTACACATAAGCTCCTATTTTTTCATTTTTCTCAGATTCCTTATATTATTTTAGAGTTTTCCTGAAATTTTCAGATTTTTCTAAGTTGATTTGCTATTTTTCTTAATTTAAATTAGTTTTTAAGCATTTTTAAATAGCTTTTAATACAAAAAATTAAGAAAAGCTTCAAAAAAATAATTTTTCATTTTTCTTAGGTTAAGATAAATATAAAAGTCATAAAAATTATTTTTCCATAATTTTCTTAGTTTAAAAAGTATTTTCTAGCATTTTAATTAGTTTTAAATAGTAATTAATTAATAATAAATATATAAAAAGTCTAAAAAATATATTTTCAGTTTTAAAATTAGTTTTATCATATTTTAGATTTTTCTAAGTCTTAATTTTATTTTTCAAACTTTATTTCATATTTTCTTTCATTTTAGAGTATTTAATAAATAGTTAAAATAGTTTTTATTTAATAATAATTAAATAAATAGTTTTAAAAATAATTTTTCTTTTCTAATAATTTTCTAGTATAATTAGGATTGTAAAAATGTATTTTATATATCCGTAGGTATTTTCCTTCTTTATTTTCACGTTTTATTTTGTACGTTAACGTAGTTTTTAATTTAAACGTAAGTTTTAGATTTTAAACGTTCATCATTTTAAATATAGTGATAGCATTTATTTAATATCTTTTATCTTTTTAATTTTCTTAATTTGTATTTAAGTCGCTTTATTTTATAAACTTTTTCAGTAGTGTAATATTCAATCCAAATCCTTTCCGATCACTATCCTTAGTGATCATTCTATCGTCTGATCAAGTGTTTGCACACCATTGAGTCTCCGTGGGACTAAACGACCCGGAATTCATTGTATTCTCCAGACTTCATTGTATTTGTGTACGAACTGTTTAAGCTCATTACGGTTGGTCATTCACAAGTGGCGGTTGTGTGATTAGACTTGACCGTTCGGCACAGATCAAATTTTCAGCGCCATTGCGGGAGGCTTTAGCGTGTGTTTAGCCTTTTTCGGACCCATTCTTGCACATACCCCATCTTTTGTAAAAGTTTTTGTAAAGTTATCGAAAATCCAAAAGTTCATTAACACTTTTCCTAAAGTGTTAAAACGCCAAAAATATTTTCATTCTTTGTTTTTATCATCATGTTTTCAAAAATACCAAAATATTCCTCTTTACCCTCTTACCTTTTTGATTCTTCATTTCTTACCCTCTGTTAAACTTTGATTCTTTCTATGTCTTATCCTCACCCTCTTGGTTGTCAATGGTGTGGTGGTCCTTATAATGGTGGCAATTGCCCCGGTTGTAGCATGGTAGAATCGGAAAGCGGGTCTGTCTATAACCGGGATCCCTATTCCTACCATAACACGATGATTTATTCCATCACCGCCACACCGTGAGACTCAGCGATTTCTTGTTGTGAGTCTTGTGGTGGTTCACATTCCGCTTCGATTGTCAATCGAAACACGCTTGTCTATGAGCGGTGTTCACGATAACAATTATGACTACAACACATACCACTCACGGCCACATCAATTTCTTGTTGTGAGTATTGTGGAGGTCCTCACTCTAGCTCGGATTGTCAAACAAGGAATCCATTTCCTTGTAACAATTACGACTCTTCATATCATGACCAACCTCTACATACCGGCGACCCACTTCCTCAAAATCTTCTCCTTGATCTTTTGGATTTAGTGAAAGATTTGAAGGAATCTAAACATCCCAAGATAATCCAAATGAGAATCCATGGAAGTTTTGTTAGCGAAGAGCGGTCGCTAAATTAGATTCCCAAATTGCCTTTGAACAATCTATTAGGGAATCCATTGCAAAAGAAAAAGCGCCGATCTAGCTCTCGATTCCGTTTCATTCCCGATGACGATGATGATGAAGATATCCTTGATATCCTACAATTTTATAACGGTTCATCAAGTTCATCGGTTGAGACTCCTTCCATGAAAAATCGGGGAGAAAAGACTATGATGGAATTACTAGCGTAAGAACAAATGTTAAGTATAAAACATATGTATGCTAGTCCTTCTAAACTCCTCGATCATTGTTATCACACCCGAGCTCCCACTCACTCTCTACGAACATGGGGATGAGCATCTTGACACTGTTCACGAAAAGGAATCGGACGAATTTATAAAGTCTAGTGTTGAGGACCTTGTACCAATCCCAAGAGAGTCACGAGGAATTTCGACCATATGTGTGATATCCTTCCCTCTTGAGTGTTCAAATGATCAATTTGAGACTTTCTCCGATTTCAATGATGATTGTAAATCCTATGGAGACATCGAGTATGTTGAGGCATCACTTCCACGCCTAATCCTCTTCTTGAGGAGTTCACCGATGAACTCACTCACATCATCCACTTTCATCGAAAGTGACGATGATCTCTTTGATTTCGAAGCCGATCTTGGAGAAACTAGAAATCTCTTATATAATGATCATCCACTGTTTCTTGTCCCATTTCCGACTCTTCCATTCCTTCTCTCACTCCGGATGAGGAAGATGACAAATTTTGGAAGGAGGTCGATGATTTTCTTAGTGATGAGTCAATTCCAACGGAATTGACAATACTTACTGATTCGGAGGAGACATCCTTTTTCTTGAAAATCTATTGATTGAAGAACCGTTTCAGCTCTCCTCCGGAAATTTTGTTACCAATCACCATACAAGCTTCAAGTTTAAGCTTAAAATGTCAAAATGGTGATTTGCTTCTTCGATGAGGAATGGACATGCATTGTGATGCACATATTTATTCCATTCTTCACTAATGGTGTGGTTGCTCTTTCCTTTTCTCCTTGGGGAGTGAGGACACTATTTTGATCCCGGCATTTTCATTTATCATTTTGAGCGGTTCTATCTATATCTCATCGGTGTGGAACTTTCAACACATTCAATGTTTATACAAATATCTTGAATGAAAGTCCGATGGAGATTGTTTCTTCCACGTTGTTTCCCCATGAACCAATGAATTGGGGTCGAGTCAAGCTAGCGACTCGGAAATCAAAAACAAGAGCACACACCATATGGGTTTTCACCCATATTTTGACTTCTTACCCTTTCTACCACCTAAGTGTGGGGTGATGCCCACATGTTATATATATAAAAAAAAAAAAAAAAAATCTTTTAAAATAATGGCGTAGTATTTCCCTTTTACGTTCTTTGTTTCGGCATAACCGCGGTACTTTGAATATTGAGGGCAATATTCATTTCTAAGTGTGGGGAATTCTCATGAATTTCATATATTATCTACCCAATTCCCGTTTTGGCCAAAATTTTTTTTGAGTAAGTGTTTTGCACTTACTCATTTGGTTATCGATCCGCCATGTACGTAAGACAAAGGATTGACTAATCCAGAGCAAACGGCTCTTGGTAAAGATATATCAAATCCGTTTATATGGCTTGCAATTTGCCCAAAATTGTATGGTTCTCAACTCACCATATCCTAAAAAGTGAAGAGTTGGCTAGCCCGCAAGTTTATGGCTTGTGGTAAAGGCGATGGAAAATCCATAATTGGTAATCGGCTCACCAAAGATAATTCGATAATTTATCTAAGAGTTGGCTAGTCCGTAAGGGTGCGGCACGGTAAAGACAAACCAAATCCGTTGAAAGTCGGTGGTTTGCTCAAAATCACATGGTTATCGGTGTACCATGGTTCTTACTTGAACCGAAACATTTGGCTACTCCGAAGTGATGGCTTTTGGTAAAGAGTTTTAAAATCCATTAAAGTTCAAATTATTGCTAGGGACTAGCAATAGTTTAGTGTGGGGATGGATGAGTGTCAAATACTCATCATTTTGTACAATATAAACGCAAAAACATCCGAAAACACTCAAAAATGCATCAAAATGATGAAAATATCACAAATCGATGTTTTATATGTTTTAAATGCAAAATATCAAAATCGGATGAAAACGTATCAAATTTGCAAAATTGGCGCTTTAGTCCCCAGTTTCAAAAGTTGTCAAAAACAAGGTCCACAGTATATCAAAATAAAGAAAATGTCATTTAAGGTCCATGGGATTCAAAGTTGTTAAAACAAACCCTTCAAAGTTTAAAATTTTCAAAATTACAACTTTGGTCCCTCAAGTTTGAAAAATGTCATAAATGGTCCTTGAAATTGGCAATTGTCAAGTTTGGTCCTTATCTTGTTGAAACTTGTCACTTGTGGTCCCTTGGAATAGCTTTGATAAAATGGCGCCTTGGTCCTTAAAGTTTGAAATTACATAATGGTCCTTGTATTATTACCTAAGCCTTTTTGAACCTTGAACCTTGGACCCTTGTCTAAACCTTTGGACCCTTTCCCATTTGACCCCCTGGCTTATTAATAACCCCCGGTCAAAGCCCTGGTCAAACACCCACTTGGCGCCAATTAGTCTTCCTTCTCCAACTGCTATCACTGCTCACTCAACACCATACCCCCAGCTCTCCTTCACCTTCCCTTGTCCCCTCCACCTCAACAAAACTACAAGATACATTAAATACAACCCTCCCCCATTCACTCAAGTCCTCCACCTGTCAAACGCCAATTTCCCGCCAAAATGCAATCAAGGGCCAAAATTCACTTAACTGATCTAAGGGTCCTGAAGAGATGTGGGAAAAGTTCAGAAACTAGTGGGGAGTTGATTGAAGTATAAAAAGAAGAAAGAGGAGAAGTAAAAGAGTAGTAGTTAATTTTTATTTTTTCTTTAATGTCGTTTTTTATCTTAAAGCTTTAGTTTAGTATAAAACTTGTAACCTTTTGTTAATCTGTATCAATTTAAAGAGTTTAAGTGTATTGAGACTCAATTCAAGCATCAAATTCAGTTTATGTTTATAACTCAAGTTTCATGTTCACTGTTTGAAATTGCAACTTCAAAATATTAAGTACAAGTGTTTAGAAGTTAATTTCAAAGCTCAAATAAGCTTGTATAAGCATTACATTTTCACAAGCTCACATTCAAGTTTCCATTCATTTTGATCCTTGGTCAACAAAAGTCAAACAGTGCAAAATGATGCGATTTGGTTATTGGGTGGTGCGGGCATGGATTTGGGTGGAATAATAGTTAGTTGGGTTGGATTTGATAGTTTAGGGCCCCGGTTTAATCATTGGCGAGGCCATAGTGGCTTTGGACAATTTGTAAGTGATTTCAAGGTTTCTTGTACAATCTTCATTTTTAGCTATAACTGGTTTAAGTCTGTTCCATAAGCTATATTTGGGTTATATAGATGTATCTTGATCATTGATACAAGTTTGAAAAGTGTTTATCTCTTTTAATCTTCATATCAGTTGTAATAAAGGGGTGTTTGGTTTATAGCTTAAACTGCCCTATAGATCTAATCAGTGGTTAATTTCTATTAGTTTATGTTTGTTAAGCATATTTGAGTTAATATCTGTCTTAGTTTGGGTCTGCAACACCACTAAAGTCAAAAAAAATCATCAAATCTGTCTTAAGATTGTCCACTGTTGGAATTTTGAAAGGCAAACCACTTGTTTTGTGTTCAAAAGACATAGACAAAAGTTGCTTCAGTGTCATTTCATCAAATAACATCAACATCGGTCTTAAAATTGGATTCAAAATCCATTTTGGTCAAAGTTCATTATTATCATCAAAAGTCAAAATTGTTAAAATCATTTTAGAGCCAAATGCAAGGATTTTTATGAGCTCATCTTTGAGCCAATATCGATGAATCTTGGCATTTTAGAAACTTAACCTGGTCTTGTTACTTATTAGCATTTTAGTATAATTTTGCAATTTATTTAAAAGCTCCAACAAGCTTATCAACTTGGGCCTAGTTGCCACTGCTCACTTTGGTCGAGTTGATACCGAGATTTTCTCGGTTCTTGCGACTTGTGCACAGGGGCTCATAAGAGCTTCTCATGGTCTGATTTTTGGTGCACTTGGTCTCACCCAGGTCTAGTCTAGATTCCAATTTGTAGTTTTCATTTTGAGCTTATTTTTAAGCTTGTGCTTGTGTCTAAAGTTAGTACTCGAAAGCTGTTTTTTAGTTCAAAAGCTCAAAACATCAAATCTGTTGAGCTTGTGATTCTGGGTTAGGCTAGTTTAAACTTGTTCCATTTTAGTTATCTTAGCTTATTATAGCTTGTGTATCAGTTTGGTAGCCTTTGGATTCCATTTGCTTAATTAAGTGCTTATTTCAATAAGCACTTCCACATCAGTTCTGTTTTTCTACACATAAACTCCTATTTTTTAATTTTTCTCAGATTCCTTATATTATTTTAGAGTTTTCCTGAAATTTTCAGATTTTTCTAAGTTGATTTGCTATTTTTCTTAATTTAAATTAGTTTTTAAGCATTTTTAAATAGCTTTTAATACAAAAAATTAAGAAAAGCTTCAAAAAAATAATTTTTCATTTTTCTTTGGTTAAGATAAATATAAAAGTCATAAAAAGTATTTTTCCATAATTTTCTTAGTTTAAAAAGTATTTTCTAGCATTTTAATTAGTTTTAAATAGTAATTAATTAATAATAAATATATAAAAAGTCTAAAAAATATATTTTCAGTTTTAAAATTAGTTTTATCATATTTTAGATTTTTCTAAGTCTTAATTTTATTTTTCAAACTTTATTTCATATTTTCTTTCATTTTAGAGTATTTAATAAATAGTTAAAATAGTTTTATTTAATAATAATTAAATAAATAGTTTTAAAAATAATTTTTCTTTTCTAATAATTTTCTAGTATAATTAGGATTGTAAAATGTATTTTATATATCCGTAGGTATTTTCCTTCTTTATTTTCACGTTTTATTTTGTGCGTTAACGTAGTTTTAATTTAAACGTAAGTTTTAGATTTTAAACGTTCATCATTTTAAATATAGTGATAGCATTTATTTAATATCTTTTATCTTTTTAATTTTCTTAATTTGTATTTAAGTCGCTTTATTTTATAAACTTTTTCGGTAGAGTGTAATATTGATCCAAATCCTTTCCGATCACTATCCTTAGTGATCATTCTATCGTCGATCAAGTGTTTGCACACCATTGAGTCTCCGTGGGACTAAACGACCGAGAATTCATTGTATTCTCCAGGACTTCATTGTATTTGTGTCTCGAACTGTTTAAGCTCATTACGGCTGGTCATTCACAAGTGGCCGGTTTGTGTGATTAGACTTGACCGTTTCTAAGCATCGCCTTAGCAACGCCATTCTTCTCATGCTTGTAACATAAAGATTTTGACTTGCCACCACTAAATCGCCTATCCAACCAAACCCTTTGTTTCCTACCGTAAGCCTATCATTGCAAACCTTTAAAAGACCTCTTAGATAGTTTATTCCTAGGTGCTTACATGGCGATGGAGGTTTGATCTAGTCTCAAGCCTATGGTAATCTATGTACTATGACCGGTTTATGAGTGTTTATCTTCCATTTCCATTTGATATATTTCATATACACCCGAGAGATGAGAGTATCCAAACACCACTTGTGAGGTGCTAGTATATAATTTCCGTGCTTGTTATGACTATTGCGAGGCTTATACTTGTTATGAATGATGTTAAACCATTGCTTTATGCCCCCTAACTTATAAATTGATTGGTCAAAATCACATTTGATTGAGGACTAGCAATTACCAAGTGTAGGGATATTTGATAAAGATTTAAAACGTACACTTTTAAGGGGTCATTTAAGCCCTTAATCGCCCACTTTATATCCATATCGCTAATTTCGTTCTTTTTCACTTTTTAGGTCTCTTGAGGCAAAATTCGGAATGATGCTTATTTGGACGAAAAGGAGTGAATATATGAAGAAAATGGCTAAGTCAAGATCAAAGACTCTCAAGCTGCTGGAATTACACCTGACGGCGTCATAATCCAAGGGCGACGCCATCGCAACATACTCAAAATTGTGACGACACAGTAGCGAAATTGCTATTTTACACCTGCCGGCGTCAGGCTTTGAAGAGTAAGGGCATCACTAAGACTTTGCATCTCAGACGGCCTAGATCTAGATCCAGAAGACGTCATGACTGAAGACTGACGGCGTCACAAGCACAACGTGACGCCGTCCCAAAGTTGACTTGGCCAAGACGAAACCCTAATGGCGGCGATCTGACGGCGTCACAATTAAAAGGTGACGCCGTCGCAGTTGTAAAACTATATATAGAATTCGATTTTCAGACTTTCAAAAGAGGGTAGACTTGTGGAGTAAAAACCTAAAACAATTGTAGTCCGGTTTGGACGGTATTATAGGGTTCTCATACCCTATTTTACATCAAGCTAAGTGTTTTATTCCCTTGATTTGATTATGTATTCAATTGAATGCGTGTATGCATGCATGTTTAATATGTCCGGCTAAATTTCTTGTGTGTTTTCTTAGATCTATGAAACCTAGTTATTAATTATTGATTGGTTGTCTCTTATCTTAATTGTAATTGGCTTAGGAGTGCATGAAGCCATCGTTGTGTTTTTAATGCTTGATTAATCTTTGTTGAACCTTAGTTTATAACCACCTAGCGTAATTGTAAGCTAAATATCCAAAGTTAACCTTAGTGTTAGTTTATGAATCCTAGAGATCTCGTAGGCAATAACCTTAAGGTATTCTCAAAGAGTTAGGGATACAAGCATACCCTACGACCTTAGAAGACACAACACGTTAAGAATAAGGATGTGACAATTCAACCACCAATAAAAGATAACTAGGAAGTAATAGTATCTAGGTAAACACATTTTTAATATCATACGAGCATACTTCAATAGACATAGACTCTCGTTGTTCCCTATTCACTATCTTAAAAATAGTTAAGTGTATAAAACAAGTTAATAGTGAATCTATGACTGAAAAGATATAAGTAAAACACATTGATTAATTTTCAACATAATATTCTTTATTAGATCAAAAAAAGAATACATTACCCAAGTACTTGCGAAATAGTACTTGGGATTGAAATGACAAAGGCTGGTGATTCCTCTCTAAGCTCAGGCTAAGTCTGAGCACAACTACAAGTACCCACTGAGCTATCTCAAGGATTAAGTGTAGGATCGATATATTTATTGTGTTGATGATTCGGGTGGTCTTGGATGATCAAAATACATGTTAGCCATTTTAGAGAGAGAAAGTAGAGAGATGGTGTTCTTGGTAGAGAGTTGGTTAACAAAAGTGTGAAAGGTTAGATTGCCAAGCCACACCCCTTCCAAGGATGGAAGGGGTATTTATAGTTACAATACTACACGACCTCCTGACGACCTGTGGATCAGGTATACAGTGGGTAAAGACCCGTCCTTCCTCCACGGTGTTACACTACGCTAAACTACGCTACAAACTAACTAATTAACTACTAAATAACATAAGTAACTACAAGTCTACGAGCTAAAATATGCTAGACCATAATTGGGGTGACCAACACTTTAATATGGAATTTCCAATTCCTAACAATCTCCCCCTAAGGGAGGTCACCCCATGAAATACATTTTGCATCCTAGCATTCTATCTTTGTCTTTAGTTCTTGAGCTCAGAACTTGAATTCTTCACTTCCATAATCTTTGTGCTTTTGTAGCGATTCTTCAAAGTCCGCATTGATTTGTACTTTCGGTGGAGGCCTTTAAGCGATCCACATCTTTGATGATCTTGAGCTTTCATTGAGATCATCAACCACGATAAATCTCTGGATCACCCTTTATAGTGTTGCCATCATGTGATGTTGTGACTTTCGGACCGACATGCTCACACTTTCTCGGTTCATGACATCTTTCCATCGAGTAGCGGAAGCTTTCTTGGTTCATGATATTTGAAGTAGCGTGGCGAAGCATAGTATAAAAATATCGAGAACCGAGTTATGTAGATATGCACCACTCATGATTTCTTCAATTAAGTGTGGATCTTTGTGACCATGCGGCTTTGGAATGACTCTCAATTCTTATCACCGCAACCATCGGGTGTACCTGCATACGATTAGCAATAAATCGCACGAAAGTGTCTTTGATCACTTTCATTGAATTGAGGTACACGGCCCACGGTTCCCCATTGATCGATTACAAGCTTGTTGTGATTAGGTATAATTCAAAGAATCTCCTTGACGGGGTTTCGCAGATTGTTCTAGCTGTTCTCAAACCGGGCGTCTCAAAGAAGACAACACGGGTGAGTGAACCAACAAATTGAGATTTCTTGATTGATGATAAATGATTTGAAAACAATCGCGTATTGCTTAAGAGAAAGAGTTTTGCAATCTGACGAAGGTTTAGAAGAAGAAATCAATTTTCAATCATAAATACCCTTTTATTTTGAAAACATAATACACAGTCGATGTGCTAGAGAAAAGAGTTTTTGAGCACAACGACCGGTTTTTCAAAGGTATCCGTCAATCCATTCCTGGACCAAGGTTGATTCAAGATTGAATCTCCCCATCGTTTCTATCCAGTTGTCACAAGCTTGATCTTACGAGAAGATCTCACATGTCACCTACCAAGAGCTTGTTTGATGTTGGCTCTAGAAGGCTTTCCATCTTCATTGTGAATATATTAAATATATCACTCGGATGTTCTGGCAATACCACAAGGATAATGCGTAGGACTCTTAATATATACTCACTTTCCACATTGTGTGAAACAGCAAGTCTTCATTAATTTAGTGTCCTAATGAGATATTGTGGATGATCTCTTGGCTCTAGACTTAATAGTGCACATTTGGTTCCTATGCCGGAGACTAGAGAGAGGGTCTCCTTCTTCAATATCAACAATATCTAAGAGAAAGTCGATAGATAATGTCGGTTCCCCGTGAGAATGAAACTAGCCCTTTTAAGAGGAATTTGAGTAGCTTGGGAAGTTTAGTGCGGTCGTCCTTTGGGTCCATGACGTCTTGTCTTCAATACCGGTGTTACCTTAGTAACCACCAAGTAGCATATGTATTGAACCCGGTTTCTACCCTAAGGTTGAATTATTGGAGGGCAATTTCTTTTCACCCTTTTCACATTCATTTCTTTTCATTCTTCAACCCTTCAGTACTTACCGAGACTTCATAACTAGAACCTTGTTGGGTTTATTCCAAGACTACCTGCCTCATCCGCACTCTTCCCACATCTCACTTTTCTCATTTTTTCAATATACATAAGGACTCTACACTATCTAGTGGATTGTCCACTGGTAGATCCCTCCGGTTCGGCGGATCGTGGGAACTAATACCTAACCTCACCATCCTTATAACTCCATGCATAAAGTGAAATGGTCGGTCTTTTGGTGCAGTTCATTCTTCCTTGAAACCAATTGAAAATCATTTGGAAAAACAATCAAGGTACTTGTGATACGAGATCAAAGCATTTTGTACCTTAATAGTTTTGATCATTTAGAAAACCTCCCCTCAACATGTGCATATGATTTAGAAATTGTTTAGCACATGGAGGCAAGAGGACTTTGAAATATTTTCTTTGATCACAATTTTCATAGAAAAAGCCATTTGATTTTCTTGGTAAATTCTCCCCCTCAATATGTGTTTAGGATATTTGAAATCATTTTATCACATAGAGGAAAGAGTTCTTTTGAAGCACATTTACGATCACATAAGCCATTAAGAAACCATTCGCTCCCCCTCAATATGTGCATCGATATACGAAAGAGTTTGGCACATATTAGAGAGAACTTGCACTTTGAATCAAAATGATCACCTTTTATCAAATTTCATATTAAATCACAAATTCTCCCCCGATCAAAAATATCAAACCCTTTGAGATTTTGGATCCCAAGTGATTTAATAAGGTTTAGAAAACATGGGAGAAAATGCTTTGGTTTAAATACTCTTACGGTTTTGGTTAAATGCTCCTCCTCAACATGTGCATTGTATATTTGAAATCGTTTGGCACATGGAGGCAGAAGTGCCTTTAAAGGACTAAAACCAATTCCATTTAAACAGATTTGAGATTTAAATCACGATCTCTCCCCCGATCAAAAATTTCAAACCATTTTAGATTTGTGATCCCAAAAGATTTAAATCATTTAGAAAATTTTGGGGAAAGACGTTGCAAGATTTAATTTTGAAAAATGATAGATAAGGAACATATTTAGACATTAAAGATTGTTAGTGTCAGGTATGATTGTTTTAAGAGACCTTTAAGTAAAATAAAACAATTTCACAATCAAACAAGAACAGAAAAAATTTCATTTTGAAAGATCTTGATTCTAAAGAAACATCATACCATGACATAACATTAAATCTTTAGATCACCACTTAATTTCGTACAAACGGACTTTTATGAAGAGATATTGTTTGAAAATAATTTATTTTAAATCACTCTCCCCCTCAATCGATGACCGTAGTCGATGATTGAGTGACTTTTGTTTTGACAAAATGAAGTCCGGTGATTTTCAAAATTAAGTCCAATTAATTTTCAAAATAATATTTTCCATTTTCAAAACAATTTAATCAAATTTTTTTCCAAAATTGTTTAAAAATGGTATCCTGCACAAAGATACGTTAGGTGGTTGAGAAGCTTATGTTGTTGCTGTAGGGCTTGGAAGAAAAACCATCTGCTGATGCAGTGAGACTTCATACATTGCATTTTAATGCCAACTGAGGTCAAATTAAGCTCTGTTTCTTCATTTGCCGATGAAGAAAACCATCTGCTGATGCAGTGAGACCTCTTACGTTGCATTTTTCCATGCCAACTCTCCATAGAAGTCCAATTAAGCTCAGTTTCTTCATTTGTCAACCCAAGATCTAGTTACCCTTTCCTTTCGGCATCCAATCATCTTCAATTGTGGGATCCAGATCGGGAACATTCTTATATACCAATATAGCTGCATATGTTAGTGAACACACATACAAATATATGGTGGTCGATATCACCCAAACAGCAATCGACTAATTAAAGTCAATCCAACATATCAATCAGATCATGTAAAGCATGGGAATAATGTGTTTTCATCAAACTCTAATCATCTAATCCTAACAATCATATCCTGGGCACCTAGTCCTTCAACATAGGTTAACATCATTTTTAATTAAGCATATAGGATAATTAGAAAAGTTCGTTAGATGATATAAATTTGAAAACATCCCCCTCAATCAATGAATCATTTTATGAAAAGATTAAAAGCGCTGAAGTCATTGATTGAGTTTTGCAAATTAATAAAAATTCTGAAACTGATTGATTTTGCAACTCATTAACCATCATTTTGTTAAAACAAATATTTTTCTAAAGAATTTTAGAAGGAAAAATATTTGAGTAGGAACAGCAGTCCTTCGACATACTTTCCTTGTTTTTGTTTTAGGATAAGTGCACGATATTTTTGAAAATCTGTTTTAGCGCAACACTTTCCTTCCTTGAAAAACGGGTTGTTATCTTAAATAATAGCAAACCATGGTTTAAGCACGGGTCACAGTCTGAAGTAACTGCAAGCCGTAGTATTTGACATGTTTTGGAAAAGAAATATTTACACCTTCTGCTCGAACTTCATCTATGGTCCTGTGCCATTATTGAATGACATTTCTAAGACAGCAGATGTTATCGATACCAGAAGACATGTCTTGAGAAAAACATATTTTTGATATTTTTCAAATTTTCTGATTTTTATGGGTTTTTTGAAGGTTTATAATTTTCTATTTTCTTTTGCTGGTTTTATAATTTTGTATTTGGTTTTTAATAATTATTTACAAAGATAGAGTAGATGATATAGTTTAAGAAAGATGATGATACGAGTACCGAGATAAGGATATCAAACAGCCCCGTTGTTGAAGATAGACATCGTCATCTCTTAAACATCCACCACCAAAGCTTTCGAGGCCCTTGAAAAGAAGAAATAACCCGAGCCTTTGAGAAAGAGAGACTTTGGCAGCTTCCCCCCAAACCAAAAATCCTTTAGCAGAGCAGATTCAAAGCTTTCTTTCAAGCTTCCATTAGCCAGATGCACCAAGAAGCACACCATTATCATTGATCCTGCTGCTCCTTTTAAGAGTAATCACCATGATTCTTCGTTCGAGGCTATATCATCCAATAGAACAACAGCAACGTATCATCCCACGTTTAAATAATCTTCTCAAATATCCTTTCAAGTGAAGTCTGAAGCGATCCATTCTAAAAGGTGTCAAGAAACAACTTCCCCCAAGTAGTTGAATTGATGCAGTCAATCTCTTAGACTAGAGCTCAAGAGCCCGAATACACAAATAGAGTTCCAAAGAATAAATGATACAACCACCCAATGCACATTTATCTTTCCGATGATTGTGTATGAAGCTCAAGAACCCAAAGTACCGAATGCCCAAAGAGAATAACCGATAACATTGAAGAAGCGGCAATCACTGTTTATCTCTGCGGATGTCAACTCCGGAATAAGTGATTATATCTCTGAATCACTGATTAAGCCCTCATGTGAAACAACTGAGTATCCCCAATGTACACAATCTCTCTCCCTTGATGATTGTGATAACATCAAAATCATCACACACTTGTGTACCTCTTTTATCTTCAGAAACTTTCTATTACATCACTTCCCCCACGTAGTTGGAATAATAACACTAAAAGCCTTGATGAGTAAAACCTTGAGATTCTCTGCGGTCATGACAATTGTCTTCCCGGGATATCTTCAATCACTTAGAAGAGTTAAGTTCATCAAGTTTACTCGCCATGAGTGAAACCTTGAGTTTCTCTGCGGTAATAACATTTGTCTTCCTAGGATATCTTCAATCACTTAGAAGAATTAAGTTCATCAAGTTTACTCGCGTTTAGATGCTTGTCTCCTTCCCTTCTTGGTTTTGACACTTGAATCAAGGCAACATATTATAAGCCCAAATACTAGAAATCTGCTGAGAAGAACGCTTGAAGTCTTTGTGAGAATCAACTTCTTTGAAGTACGGTGTGAGCAAGTCTAATTGGGATTAAATCGGACATTTCACCTCCCCAATTAGTGCTCTCCCTAAACCGACAATCTTTATAATGAATGCTTGAATTTAGAAGAAGTCTTTAGATCGTTAAGTGCAACTCGCCTTTAGTCTTCTAACATGCAATGAAAAATGTAGAAACGATCAGAATCGACCTTCTTCAAGATTGTTCGGTTGGGGAATAGATAGTTAACATCTTCAACTCACATCAAAAAGCATCCCACCAAAAAGCATCCCAATTAACGTACATCTTGCAAATCCCTTAACTAAAATCCTCCCAATCAAACAAGAACAAAAGATGTTCATCAAGGAAATCGAGAATAAGGCATAACGAACACACAAGATGGTAACACCAAACTACCAATCACATCAAACAAGAACAAAGAGATTGTTCGGAATCATCACGTTGATGTATACGTGAAGCATTAACCGGAAGCACTTTGTCGATAAACTCATCAATCCGAGTGAAGATGTCAACGAATGGCTCGTAGAAGAAAAAACTTCATGTGAAGATGACTCGATAAGAAGAAGCTCGGTTCTTACATGAGTTTGGAGCCGTTCGACCATTTATTCTCAGATAACATCAACCATGCAGTAAATTCACACTTCTTCTCCCCCTCAAGAATTGCATACGGAGTTGCCATTCTTCATTGAATAAGTGAATATCTTCAACAAATGTAATCTATTCACACTTCTCCCCCGCAAAATTAACACATGATGTCGCCATCGTCATATTAGTTGAGCAAGTGGAATAAGAAAACAATCAACAATAGTTCGGTTCACTTGATGACTCAAGCGCATGGAAAAAGCATGAAGCATGTTGATGAGAATGGTCATAATTGAGAAGATTTCTCTTCTTGTAAGATAAAGCTCACTGACGCGTACACTTTTCTTTTCTTTAGCGAGCGAGGCATGAGCTGTAGTATTCAAGCGTCATAATCTCTCTCTTCGCTCTCTTGGCAAAACATGTAAATATCACCATTATCATTTAGTAGGCTCTTTGTAGTGACGGTGATGGAGATAACCCAATATGATGAATTTGACCTCAAGTAAACTAACCCGAACTCGTGACTTATACTTGCACATATGTAACAAAGAGCGGTGCCGATTTCCATTAGCATCTCTAAGTACTCTCTAAGTACTCTATACTCTTCATCCAACCAACCATCAAGTAATAGACGTACTTTACCTCTTAAAAATCCACAATTAAATGTGACCTCGAGCACTACAACGTAACTCCTTAAAGTGATAGTTATTTTGTGGTGATAAGAGCCCAATTCCCCAAGTGGAAAAAGAAAAGTAAAAATCACCCAACAATAACTAGATTCCCAAGTCTTCGTTTTTGATAATAAGCTTGAACAAGGATCTTGAAGAATCTTCATCCATCCATCCCGATACCTTCAAATACTAAGTACACTTTCCGTGATAATTCACTTCAACCTCAAATAGATAATACTAAATTAACCCGTTGTCACATCTTTTGGTTAAAAGCTCAAATCTAGCCTCCTTTGACCTTAAAAGTGAATTTTGATAATGGTTTCATCCCGACTATGGTTAAAAGCACATAACCCGTAAAACCATGTAATAACCAAACCGCCATGACGAATATCCAAACACACATCCAATTTATGAAGTACACCTTTTATCCCTTCTTGAAACAAACCCGTAACACCGACATCGAAGACCACGAAATACGCTTTCCTTTCTCCAAGATGGTTCCATTATCACGGGATTTTACAATTCTATAGTTTAAACCGAGAAATAGTTTCTTTCACGGGATTTTACAAAACCAAGAATAAACCGTAAACAATGTCATCTTGAATGTGTTATGAGAATTTGGGTTTCAGTAAATATCGGTTTTAGGGGAACATGCAGCGGTTCATCAACGGTTCATTATCCAGCATCAACAATATCATCACCCATCCAGTAAACACTATGGTAAACACATCATTCACATATTCTATCGGCTATTTGCTGTGACCAATTGTTAAAGTAAACCCGATATATCAAACTTGAACATGATGTAAAATTCCCCATATTTGTTACTTAAACTTGTACTTATCCTTGTGAAGAAGAAACGGTGTACCCAATGTACAAAACCTCTTGACGTACCCTCAACTGCGTGAGACACCGAAGTGATAGTTACTTTGTGGGTTAATTGAGAAAGAATCACAAACGCAACCAAATAGCCAAGTCTTTATCACCCTCTATAAATGCCCAAACAAGTCATCTTCGCGAAAGGGTAGAAAGAAAGAAGACGAAATAAGTAAACGTGTCCGGAAAAACCTTCCTTCAAATCCAAATGAGAAATACCGTACAAACAACCCCGTAGTCAACATTTTCCAATAAATACTTCAAGCCGTGATGTAATATTATTCGTGACAATGTATAAGCCAAAGTGTCAAATCCCATACCTCAACAACTCTTATTATCTTACCAAATCTCATCATCAAATTGCATGAGCAATGTATATCTCGTATGTCTCAGATCTCATATTATCACATCACATATTAGACAAATCTCATATATACAATCCAATTAGAAGCTCATCTCAACCTAACGTCCAAGTCCAAGTCCACAAATTTCAAACCGCATAAAGCTCATAAGTAAAATGTGTAAGCTCAGATCAACGACCAATTGTTATGACAATTTATCAATTATCATAAAAACTGTATTTAAGCTTCATACGGTATCTCACCCGGTTGTATTATCATAAAGTATTATCGACCAATAGACATTTTTGCAACAAATTTGTGTGACAAGAATCACATTTGTACACAATTTCGTGTGACAAGATACTTTCGTGTGACAAGAATCACATTGCTGAAGTCAAGTAAATCTCTAAAGCCCAAGCCATCTGATATAAGTAAGGTCCAACTCCGGCCCACATAATCCCTTATGCCACAGCTCGGTCCAAAACAAAAATACAGATGATCACGTCAAATAGCTGGTTAACCTAATTATTAGGAGTATAAAAAGCCAATTATCTCACTCATGCCCTAATAAAACTCACACTATCAAACCCTAACTCTCCAAAATACCGCCCCCTTCATATCACTCAAACCCTAATTCTTCTCACCAAAAAAACGCAGTCACAGAACAATCCCAAAAAAATACACACAATCTATAATAAGTCCGCCTCCCTTATGACTCCAAAAAGATATCATCACAACTCTTCTTATCACTCATTCATCGAACATAAGACAGCCATGGGGATGGCCTAAGGTTCATCATACATGCCACATAGATGGTGTGATGCAAGGACATGTTTCGAATTAAACCAAGGCACAAGGTAGGTTATACTTCTGTTGTTCATTCTTAAATGAACTCAAGAAAAACGATTTAACAAATATTGCTAAAATCATTTCTTAGTTCATACAATCATTTGAGGAATAAATTATGAGTAAGTGATTTTGGTTATCTTTTTTGTGAACATAATCGAATCAAAAAGGAATGAGAGGATAACGAAAGTTGTTTTCACCCTAATTCTTTGGTTCGAATAAATAAAAGGTGTAATACATCTCATAGATCGATGAAGAGTCATTCTTCTCGTGTATTAGTCCATTGGTCTTGATATTTAAAAATATCACACGACACGAAGAACGGACTGAGATCTTGTTTAGAGTCGAGTCTTGGTCTAGGTTTTTGTTTGAAATGGGATTGAAGTTAGGATAGATTGTTGTTGATGTTGGAGATGAATTTCTGATCTGTTAAAAATATTGTGGACAGATGATTGTGTAGCAACTGAAGTCGAGTTGAATGGTATTTGGTATTAAGATGTGGTCTTGGTCTAGTCATTTCTTCTTAAGCCATTTTGTCAAGTCGCTACCTTACTGTATCAAATCGCTAGCATTTTTTAACAAGTCGCTAACATTTTCTTTTCAGTTACAAGTCGCTAGCCTTTTGTAGTCAAGTTGCTAGCAGTTTTACAAAGCAAGTCGCTACCCACTTTTTCCAAATCAAGTCACTACGACTTGTTAAATAACAAGTCGCTAGGTCAAAGGTTTTTTCCAAGTCGCTAGCAAGATTTATGTCAAGTAGCTACTTCAACAAGTCGCTACATCATAAATTGGGATAAGTTGCTAACACAACTCGCTACCCAAATACAATGCATCTAGACAACTTGTAAAGACAAGTCGCCACAGAACTAAGTCGCTAGATAGATTATAAGTTTTTCCGGTGAGTAATTCGACCACATTTCCGACCATCATCATACCAACCCGAAAATCGCTATATATATACATGTTTGCCTGAGTTTGACCACAGTTTTTGGACCAAAAATGTCTTAAAAGATGAGACAAAAATGTTTGGACACTATTATTGACAACATGACTGTTTGGACAATAACATTAACACAAGAATGATTTGACAATGACAAAACCATATGACACAATAATATGTATCAAACCAGTAACTATTCCGACCACAAAAGAATACACAAACCAGTTTAAAACCATGTATAAAAACCACAAAAATCAACAACACACCAAAACAGCATCTTGAACGCATAAAAAACCGCTCAACAATCACGAGAAAAATGACCCAAATCAACACAACACAATAACCTTGGCTCTGGTACCATTTGTAGGATCGATATATTTATTGTGCTGATGATTCGGGTGGTCTTGGATGATCAAAATACATGTTAGACATTTTAGAGAGAAAGTAGAGATGGTGTTCTTGGTAGAGAGTTGGTTAACAAAAATGTGAAAGGTTAGATTGTTGAGCCACAACCTTCCAAGGATGGAAGGGTATTTATAGTTACTGATTACATGACCTCCTCGACGGCCTGGATCGGTATCTGATGGGTAAAGACCCGTCCTTCCTCCACGGTGTTACACTACGCTAAACTACGCTACAAACTAACTAATTAACTACTAAATAACATAAGTAACTACAAGTCTACGAGCTAAAATATGCTAGACCATAATTGGGGTGACCGACACTTTAATATGGAATTTCCAATTCCTAACATTAAGTTGTATTTGGAGGAGTGAAAGATGGCTTGCGTGTGTGTATGTTTTTACAATTCACAAGCTTAATCTTTCACTCCATCTCTTATGCTATTTATACAAGTATGAATTTTAACTCTTTCCTAAGTAACAAACTGACATCATACAGAAGACAAAATACTGATGTATTTTGTCTCTATTTACAAATAATATTTTAGGTAAGAGAAAAGATTGCTTTCCAAAGGTCAGTGATGACACTGAGCCTGATCATTTGCCATTCAGGGAAAGTTGACTTTGGTTGATAAGGACTTCGTCTTATCTGATTCAAACTTATCCCGCCTTATCCGCTCATTCTTGATCTTCATATCCTTGATCTCTACTTGGTTTGTCTTTAGTGTAAGTAGTTGGAGAGAGTCTTAGGGATTGATGAAGTTATTGTCATCACCACCGAATCCACCATCTTCTTCTTGACTCGGTCTTCACCCTTTAAGTTCCGTCTTCATGAGTGGAGAGACTTCTTCTTCGCCTCTTCTTGAGCATCTCGATAATGGCTCACCGAGAGACTATGCACTCAAGGACTCGTTAATGTTAACGGTCCAAACATTTGGGGTATTTTCTATTCAAATCCTAGATTAAGGGTTTGGGTTTTCTTGAACCCCAACAAGATCCCCTATTTGGATATACAAATAGCCTAAGTGTTTGATCGATGTAAGTGAGCAAATGGCTTCTTCTTACATCGAATGTCCTAATGAATACAATAAGGAACACCGAGTATTTTAACAAAACATACATTTTTATTGATCACATTACATGGTTCCTAACATTAGTACAAAAGATAAAGCAAAATGATGTCGGTCTAGATGGATTCCCGGTGCTTCAAGCTTGACCTTCTTTGTGAGGAGTGCTTCTGTCAGGTGCTCTCTTAGCTTAGCATTCGTGTCGTGCGAGTAACCCGATGTTTTACGGAGTATTGATTTGAGAAGCCAACCGTAGGTAGCTTGCCATTGTAGCCACCTCTACAAGATCTATGTCACTCCATCTTTGAATCTTGGGTTTCCATAGACATCAATGAAAAATAGCCCTCTTCGAGCTTTTCAATCACCGACATAGTTCACGAACTTTACACCTTGAGACGACCTCCTGTTGCATTCGAGTCTAGGCACTTTGATCTCAGTGGAACTCAACCTCTTTCTTTTGCCCCTGATGACCGAGGTTGAGATCCTTATGGTGCGATTAAAGCGGTGAATCCCGGTTGTCTTGGTGCATCCTCGCCTTTCATACCTTTCTTGAGCATCTTCATCGCCTCCTTAACCACCACATTCTCGCTTCTTTTAATTAATGGACCAAGTTCATCGAGTTCATTGATCCCAAAGTCGATGAATTTTGGGGATCATGAACCTCGAAGTGTCTTTATCATCCCCACAGACGCTCATTGCAAGTGGTTTAGACTGGGGATGATTCGGACATCGATGATCTTCTCAGCAGCTTACGCTTGTCATTGTCCAGCTTGTAATGATCAATTCTTGCTTTCCGATGGTCAGATTTCTTGTTCCTTTCTTCCAACTGTTTTCTCATTTCACCATCTTAGCGACTGAGCATCCTTAAATTTTTGTCTGCTCGACCCTTCCAAGTTTCTTTGGATCAATTCCTAAGTTCTCGCTTCTTCAATGACAACTTTATCGGTGCTTCTTTGCTCTTCCTTTCCTCCTCGCCTAGTTTCATTTCCTTTCTTCTTTTGGAAGATAGGCACTTAATGTTGTGGTGAGCGGTATTCATGATCGCCGATCTTGTAGGGAATATTCTCGTGCTCGAGGAGTTTGCATTATGCCTTTTCATTTGTCATGGCACGAGGAAGATGATGATGCTACCGATGGTGGTGGTGTTGTTGTGATGGGTGTAATCATCATAGCCATTTTTGTTGTTGATGATAAGGGTGGGATTGATGAAATTGGTACAACTGACTGGTGGTGTTGGCTCCCCTCGGTGTGAGAGGAAGTCTCTTCATGGTCTTCCCTCAACTGCTGCGGCAACATCGGTGAGAGCAAGAGTTGGATCATCACACCGGGGAGTTGGGGTGGCTTGACCTTTGAAGACTTGGTAGATTTCATGACCATAGCCTTGATATCGGATGTATCCTTTTGAAGACCGGTGACCTTCGTTTCAGTTAGCTTGAGAAAGTTCCAAGGCGGTCATCGTGGCCCAAGATTCCAAGCCATTGATGAGGAAGCCTTAGCTAAATTGGTCACTTGAGCATCCAAAGAGCCCAAGTGTTGCTCAAGAGACCGAATCGCGAAGATTGAAGACCCCGAACATTGGCGACTTTAGCATAGTGATCGCCTCGGTGAGGTCGAGGAATTTTCAAGTAAGCCTCGGTAGCCTCCAAAGCACTTTTGAGTTGAGTGTTGGGTCTTCTTTGACCGAGTCCGTGATTTCATCAATTTTTGTTCCAAAACCTCGAAGATGTTTGAGAAACTTAGCCGGTTATCATCCAATCTATGAAGTCGCTCGACATAATATCTATGTGCTCATCGATGTTAGCATTGAAAGTGAGCACATCGTTTTAGATCGACATAGCTTGCGCAGACTTCAAGATGTTAATCCCACAGTGTGTCAGTGACCCCAAAATATATCTTTCAGTGATTGGTAGAATATTATCAAACTGGCTGAATTCATTAGAACTGGATGAAGAGGAGTCAGAGTCATTGTCTTCAGGCTGGAAAGGTGACTCTTTAGGCTCTTGTGGATCAGGCTGATGCTCTTGTTCATGTTGAACATCAGCGTCCACTTCTTCCCCTGCTGATAAAATTTCATCTTCACTTTCAGCCTGCTCTTCATCAGAAAATAGTATCTCAACAACATCAGCCATAGTTAACAAGGTGGGGGTGATGGGTTCCGTATCAGCTGGTGGTATTGTAACATATTGGATTTCACAAGCACATAAACAAACTCAAATGGGCGTATAATTTAGATGGTTTAGAGATAGAAAGTGGGATATTCTAGAAAGAGAAACTCTTGGAAGGTTAGATTCCTTAAAATGAACATCCAACCCTCTACCTTGCAAGGTAGATGGTATTTATAGGTTACAAACTAAACGACCTCCTGACGGCCTGTGGATCTGGTATACGGTGGGTAAAGACCCATCCTTCCTCCACGGTGTTGCACTAGACTAAAACTAAGCTAATAACTTGCTAACAACTATCATAACAAACGATATGTCTACGAGCTAACTTAAGCTAGATTATACTTGGGGTGACCGATGCTTCACACTAGAATTTCCAATTCCTAACAATCTCCCCCTAAGGGAGGTCACCCCATGAATTACATTGTGAATCCTAGCATTCTAATAAATCTTCAGTCTTGAGCTCGTAGACTTCTCTTCATCAAAGTTTTCAAACTATGTGCTTCTGAGGTGATTTCATCATTGTTCAACTACAATGTATGTTTCGTGGAGGTTATTGAGCTGATCCACATTGAAGAACTTTGAGCATTACTAGAGATCATCAGCCATAGTAAATCTCAGCATCACCCATTGTTGTGTTGCAAACATATGATGTTGTGACATTTGGACCGACATGCTCACATTCTGGATCATGATTTCTTCTTATCGAGTAGCGGAAGTTTTCGTTGATTCATGATATTGGCGCAGCGTAGCGAAGCATGGAGTAATAATATCGAGTCATTGATGCACTAATCATGATTTCTTTGGAAATGAATGTGTTGTGTGAGCATGCGGCTATAAATTGACCGCCCATTCGATCACCGCAAACGTCGGGTGTTCTGCATAAAGCGATTAGCAATAAAGCACACAAGAGTGTCTTTGATCACTTTTGTTGAATTGAGGTACACGCCCACGGTTCCCGTTGATCAATTACAAGTATTGCTCAGAGAATGTAAAATTCAAGAATTTCCTTGACGGGGTTTCGCAATGCTCTATCTGTTCTCAAACCGGACGTCTCAAAGAAGACAACACGGAGTGAGTGAACCATCAAATTGAGATTCACCGATTGATAAAGAGATTTGAAAACAATCGTGTATCGCTCAATAGAAATTGTTTTTGCAATACAACGAAGGTTTTAATGAAAATCAATTATCAATCATAAACACCTTTATTTTAAAATATTTGTACACGATCGATGTGCTAAAGAAAAGAGTTTTAAGCACAACGACCGGTTTTCAAAGGTATCCGTCAATCCATAACTCGAACCAGATTGATTCAAAAGATTGAATCGCCCATTGTTTCTGTTCGGTTTTTACATGGTTGATCTATTGAATAGATCTCACATGCCACCCACCGTGAGCTTGTTTGATGTTGGCTCGAAGGCTTTCCATCTTCATTGTGAATATGTTTGCATATCACTCGGATGTTCCGCAATACCACAAGGATAATGTGTAGGACTCATAAGATGTAATCTCTCTTCCACATTGTGTGAAACAGAGAGTCTTCATTGAAAGTGTCCTAATGAGATTTATAGATGATCTCGTGGCTTTAGACTCAATTGTGCATATTTGGTTCCTATGCCGGAGACTAGGGAGAGGGTCTCCTTCTTCAATATCAACAATCTCTAAGAGAAAGTCAATAGATTATGTCGGTTCCCCGTGAGAATGAAACAAGCCCTTTTAAGAGGAACTTGAGTAGCTTGGGAGGTATAGTGCGATCGTCACCGGGTCCATGACGCCTTGTCTTCAATACCGATGTTACCTTGGTAACCACCAAGAGTATATGAATTGAACCGGTTTACGCCTTTAAGGTTGAATAAATGGAGGGCTATTTCTTTTCACCCTTTTTCACATTCAATTCTTTTCATTCTTCAACCTCTTGATGCTTACCGAGACTTCATAACTAGAACCTTGTTGGGTTTATTCAATACTAGCTCGCCTCATCCGCACTCTTCCCATAACTCATTTTCTCCTTTATCATCATACCTAAGGACTTCTATACTAACTAGTGGATTGTCCTCGGTAGATCCTTCCAGCTCATGGATCGTGGAACGAATACCTAACCTAACAATCCTTATAACACCATGCATAAAGTTAATTGGTCGGTCTTTTGGTATTGTTCTTTCCTTCATGAAACCAATTGAAAAATCATTTGGAAAATCAATCAAGGTACTTGTGATACGGGATCAAAACATTTTGTACCTTAATAGTTTTTTATCATTTAGAAAACCTCCCCCTCAACATGTGCATATGATTTAGAAATTATTTAGCACATGGAGGCAAGAGGACTTTGAAATATTTTCTTTGATCACAATTTTCATAGAAAAAGCCATTTGATTTTCTTGTTAAATTCTCCCTCTCAATATGTGCGTAGGATATTTTAAAACATTTTATCACATAGAGGTAAGAGATCTTTTAAGTACTTTCACGATCACACATGCCATAGAGAGAACCATTTGAAAACACAATCAAGGTACTTTACGTTAAAATATAAAAGCTTTGTACCTTGACGGTTTTTAATTTGTTTTAAAATGCTCCCCCTTAATATATGCTTCGAGATTCGAAAAGAGTTTAAGACATATTAGAGAGCAGTATGCACTTTGAGACAAAAATGGTCATCTTTATCATCTTTCATATTTATATCACATTTTCTCCCCCGATCAAAAATTTCAAATCCTTTGAGATTTTGGATCTCAAGTGATTTAAATGTGTATGAAGTAAAACATTTGTTGGAGAAAAAATGTGTCCGGTTTTATATGATCGTGATGGACAACATCAAGTTCCCTTTTGGATAAGAAGGAAACCACAATACATAACCTAACACTATTACAGACATTATAGTTGTTCATAGTACATACATCACATTTTACACATCAAAATACACAACAGAAACTGCTCACAGAAGATGTCTTCATTCAGTTCTTTGAAGTAGTTTGTAATGACCTTCACGAAGTCTACCACCAACAAAACTTTCAACGCTGCGGAAGATCATTCGAGTCTTAAGTCTTTGCCTGATTGCAGCAATGAAGTCTTCACACCTCTTTAAGTCCTCATCAAACCAGAATTTTGTTTTGTTCCACGGCTTCAGATCAACTATTATTTCTTTCACTTTGGAGTTCAATTCTTCTTCGACCATCTTATCATATTATGTATTATAGACACTCTCAGTCCATGAACTTTTCAGATTGCAAACAAACACAGATAGTATAATGAGATAACATAATAAGATAAGCAGACTAACACAATGGATACCATGAAACAAATAAGCAATCAACACAGAGGTCACCACGAAGGCAAGACAAGACAAAGACATGCATCTGAGCACAAGACATAACCAAAACAGCACAAGACATAACCAAAACAGAGCGATATATAACGAGGTAACTTGAAAATTCCCCCTCAATCAATGTCACCAATGAACATTGATTAAATTTAACCCACCCGTTTATAAAACAAGAATATATCATTTGTTCGAACTTCATCTATGATCCCGTGTCATTATTGAATGACATTTCTAAGACCGTAGATGTTATCGATGACAAGAGATATATCTTTTATTAGATAGTGGGAAATGATATATAAAAAATGATTTGAAAGAAAGATATGTAGAATTTTTTTTAAAGTTGATTTTTACATAGATATATAAGAGCGAGTCCTGATTCAAGTCGAATAGGAGTCAAAGTACGAGGTACATCAATTATGGCAAGCTATAACTCCTGAGTGAGCAATATTCATTTCTGATGGAAACCAAGTCATGAAGTTCCTGATTGAATTGAGCATTGTACACGAAAAGAGGCGAGAATACATTGCACTAGAAGCACATGTAGAATTGCTAATGGATGAGTTAGTGACATGAGTAATCTCACTATTGGATGTTGCACGGTTTGATCTAGGCATGTCATTAATAGAGATCCCTTTAGGAGCAATATTCTTGAAGATTTTTCCTGTGGGCATCCACTTAAGGCAAGATCTAGGTATGTAAGTCAGTTTGGATCTTGTAAACTTAAATAATCTGCCAGTAGGAATCCATTTGAAACAACTTCTAGTAGATTTGGATGTAGGCACTTTCCTCTTTTGAATATTGGTCCTTTTGTGATTATTGGGTTTCTTAGGAGATTGATCTATCATTTGATGCTTCTTATGAGAAGTAGATGAACTCCTAGTATTCCTGATCTTAGAACTTTGAACATTAACCTGGGGTTTGTTATTCATCATATCTGAACGAAGTAGTGAAGTGACTGGTTTTGTCAAACAAGATTCGCATCAACTTGGGAGGCACTCTGAATTTCGATGGTTTAAATATTTCGATTCTAAAAGCATTCTACGCCTAACTACGGTATGTTTTGAGTTGTTCCGGCATTGACTTTCCCAAAGTTGATGGTTTTGCAAACTTAGTGTTCACCCTATTTCCAATAGATTTCCTAAGCTCATTTTTAAGGCAACAATATTGAATCTCTTATCCGAATTTGGGCTTTGAGGCATCAATGTCACCAAAAAGAATTAGTTTGATCTATCATCTTGGAATCGTTCTCTAATAAGTTCTTTCTTAAGGACTCATTTTCTTTAATAAGTTGGATATACAGAGCCAATTCATCATTCCTAGAATTAAGCTCACTACTCACCTCATGGTTAGGATTGCTCATCCCAAAATTGCAATTCTTATGCATATCTCGAGAGTTGACATTTCGATTGCATATGGTTGAATCTTTGTCCTGAACTGGTTTTAAGTGGTTAATTTCAAAAATTCTCAAATTCGGGAATTCGGATTAATGCAAGATTTTGTAGCACGAAAACTTTCTTCCTTTTGTTGTATTGCAATTTCTAGGAAATACAATGTTTTCAAGAATTGAGTATTTGTTTGAAAGTTCATCATAAACCACTTTTTCTACCATGTCATTAGTTTTAAAGATTTTAGATTCAGACTCAACCGAGACACATTTATCGATATCATATTCAAAGAAAGGGTCAGTTAAGGGTACCTCAATGCATGACACATGTTCATTTGTTGGTATGGCATCTGTATTCACCTCATGCACAACAGGACGTACTGACATGCAAGCAATTTCAAGCTTTTCAGATTCTGAGCCTTTGTGTTCAGTACAACCAATTACATCATTCACTTTTGTTTCTGAAATTCCGCAGTTAGCATCAGCATCATCCGATCTTCCAACTGATCCATTACCCAAAATATCACAACTTTCCTTTAATTTTCCATGACACTCATTCAACTCATTCAAATAATCACTCCTTTGAGCAGCATCCTTAATGTATATTTCCACAATGTTCATAAGTTGGATATAAGTGTTGATGAAATCATGAATTTCCATTCCAGTGTGTTTCTTAAATGAAATTCCAGTCACGTGTTGATCAAAGTCAGCAGAGTATTCCCCTTTGATAAATGGCTGAAATTGGTTGTAGATAACTTGAAGTGCAGCATTAGAATCACCAATTAATACCTTCTCATTGGGAATTTGAAGCTTCAGTTGTTCTAAGTTCAGTAACACAACCTTTTTCAACGTAGGTAAGTCTTAGCGGAAGAGAGCACCGCATGTTCGACCCATAGGAGTGGATAAAAGTTGTGTGAGGTGCTGATGAAGTATTTGAAGAGGCTCAATGTTTCATTCAGAATACTTTGCATCATGGGTCATTGACAGGTGTGATTCGTTGAAGTTTGAGTCAGAAGGTGAAGAGTTTTGATCAAAATTTGTTGAATCAATCAAGGTAGGACATTCAGAAATGCAGCCAGGTTCATTGTTCTGTGAGGTATCATAAAGTTCAAGCACTTTGGAGATAAAAGGGTCAGTGATGTAAGACATTGTGGGTGGACGAGTATCTTCTGCATGAATGACCTCAGCTACAGTGGAGACGATTGTAGGTACGTTGGTAGACATGTTTAAGGTTTACACGGGATTTTATAACTCAATGATTAAACCGGGAAATAGATTCTTTCACGGGATTTTACTAAATCAAGAGAAACCAGATTGCGTGCAAAAGTCAACCAAGTCGCTAAGAATCCTTGAACCAAGTCGCTAAGCACCAAGTTGCTAAGTATTAATAAGACAAGTCGCTAAGTTCCAAGTCTCTACAAAATTTGACAGCAAGTCGCTAACCACCTAGTCGCTAAGTAGTCAAGTTGCTAAATAGCAACTCGCTAGGGTCCAACTCGCTAACACCAAGTCACTAAGAAACTTAAGTACAAGTCGCTAACAAAATTGAAAGCAAGTCGCTACCTTCACCAAGTCGCTACCCGTAGTGGAGAATCCACTAAGTGTACTGTTTGTCGGCTTGTCTCAAGAGACAAGTCGCTAGGACCAAGTCGCTACCAAGCAACACTGCAACTCGCTATCTTTTACTGAAGCAAGTCGCTAAGATGAAATACACTCCAAGAGCCAAGTCGCTACTAATAAAAACTTCAAAAACACACTTTTCAATCCAAAACAAGCTCAACCACGTTGATTCAAGCTTACCAAATCAAAACCCAAGCACATACAATGATTCTAAACACAAAAGTACACCCAAAATTCAAACTTTAACACAAGAAATGAACCAAATGATGCAAAACCACTAAACTTTTTCAAACTCAAAACCATCTAAAACCACTAGAAATCCAAGGATATGTAAGAGATGATCTAACTATGGCTCTTGATACCAATTGTAACATATTGGATTTCACAAGCACATAAACAAACTCAAATGGGCGTATAATTTAGATGGTTTAGAGAGAGTGGGATATTCTAGAAAGAGAACTCTTGGAAGGTTAGATTCCTTAAATGAACATCCAACCCCACCTTGCAAGGTAGAGGGTATTTATAGGTTACAAACTAAACGACCTCCTGACGGCCTATGGATCAGGTATACGGTGGGTAAAGACCCGTCCTTCCTCCACGGTGTTGCACTAGACTAAAACTAAGCTAATAACTTGTTAACAACTATCATAACAAACGATATGTCTACGAGCTAACTTAAGCTAGATTATACTTGGGGTGACCGATGCTTCACACTAGAATTTCCAATTCCTAACAGGTATTAATACCTCTGAGTCTTTGTCCCCCTTTGACCCCTCAGACACTGATGGGTGTTTCCGAGTGTCTTCTTCGGAGTCAGGATTGGTGATGGGTTCCGTATCGGCGGGTTGTTTC
Source organism: Chrysanthemum lavandulifolium (assembly GCA_022545495.1). Classification (NCBI taxonomy): domain Eukaryota; kingdom Viridiplantae; phylum Streptophyta; class Magnoliopsida; order Asterales; family Asteraceae; genus Chrysanthemum; species Chrysanthemum lavandulifolium. Next base: position 240,257,665 of record CM040244.1, on the reverse strand, counting down.
TTTCCCTCCGAGTCTTTATCCCCCTGTGACCCCTGAGACACTGGTGGGTGTTTCCCTGTGCCTTTGTCGGAGTCAATGGCAGTGATATCCCTATCAGTGGGTTGTTTGTTTCCCCTTGAGTATATGGGATCAATCAGTTTGCCCTCAGACAAAGGCTGTGATTTGCTAATGTCATCCTTGGGTGTTGTGAAAGGCTCCCCTACCGCTGGGTTGTATGTTTCCTCCGGATCTTGGGAGTAGTAGTTGGGACCAAGGCACCGATTGTGATTTATCGGTGTCCTTCGTTGTCACCGTGGTGGATGTTGCCTGGTCTCCAATGGGTGTCTTTTTAGTTTGAGGTTTTTGTGCCTTTTAGGCGGTGTTCTCAAGCCTCGTGGCCCCGAGACTTGGGTTTGGTCTTAGTCCCATCGAGACTTCCTTTTCTCTTTTTAGGAGCAGGGTTAGGAGACACTGAATCCATTTGGTTGTTTACAACAACCATATAGGCCGTCAATACAATATCAGTGACTTGGGATGGGTCTTTTTGAAAATTAGATTGACTCAGGGTACTAGGTAAAGCAGTATATTTGAACTCCTGAGGATAATTACAACCCAGTAACACTTGGAAAACACATGAGACAAACCTAGGATACGAAACATATTTCGTCCTAGTTTTGCTCAGTAGCTTGGTTACGAGATCACTGTAAATGATCTCTCCCATGTCGACAGTGACCCCATTCATCAAACAGTATGCCATCATCAATTGAATAGAATTAACTTGTTCAGTGAATGAATGGTTCCCACTGAGAACCTGAATCACAAATGTGAACATGATCTTCCAAGCCGTGGGGAATGAGTTTTTGGTGACTAGGGTCTTGTCCAAAAATTTTGGATCTAAAACGATTTGTTTTAACCCATCCTTAACTGTGGAGGGTTCAGGATGGGCAACATAGACACCATTATTGTAATCTAACCCTGTTGAAGTGCAAAAAGTTTTATAATCCAGGGTTAGTGATTGTTCCTCATTGAAAAGACTAAACTTAATGAGATACTCCCTGAGTGGTCGTAGGTCAGTCTCATTAGTAGAGGGTGACAGGTCATGGGCCGTGGCTGTATCCCAAAACTCCCTGAGGAGGTTTTGGTACAGATTTGAGGGACATTTAACAAAGGCCGTTTTCAATGGGCAGTTAAACAAAAATTTCATAATGTCCTTATAGGCTGGGACATTTTGTGGGTATTCAAAATTGCCTATGACATTATTGGTTTTAAATTCAATATTACTGAGGTCCCCTGCCCACTGTGATGCAAAGTGAAGAGATTGTGTTCTAGCCATTTCCATTTAAAGATTTTTTTGGTTTTGAAAGTGTATTTAAACTAGAACAATCAAAGAGTTTTAAATCTCTCAAGTTTGTGATGAAAAACTTTTGCAAATGTTTGTAGAGAAGGTTTTTCTGAAAAAGGTTTGATGATTCTTTGAAGAACACACAAATATTTCTGGGTTTGAGAAAGGATTTTAACAGAGTTTTGTTACAGAAAATAATTGTGTGTGTGTTTGTATGGTTTAGAAGAGGGTATTTATAGAGTGGTGAGAGGGGTAAAATGTGCATAAATGGGAATTTGTAAATCCAGTTTTTGAAAACATTTTGAATCTCCACATTTAATGCCACCACTCCACTACCGCAGTAAAATCCCGTTTTTCAAGGAAACAGTTGCGATGTACAAGAAAGTGCACTTTTATAAATAAAATATCCACAGGATATTTTATGTGAGAGGAGGCATTTAATGCCAAGTGGGATAAGGTGAGTATGAGGGACCCTTGACAGTAAGATACAAAGACATATATCCCTATATTTACTTGGTGTGATTTCCAACCTAGGACATTTAAGTAACTAATACTTGATGCATTTAGTTACTCATTCAATGCTCAATATCTAAAGTCAGCGTCCCTGAATGAGTCTTACTCATTCAGGATTGTTTATGGGTTTCGCTTCGGGGAGGAGGAACCATTTCGAGAAAAACTTATCGAGATTGGTTTCGATAGTGACTTTCAATGTCTAGCATTCCCAATTCAAATTTTCTCACAAGGTAGGTTCATCCAAGGGTTTGGTGAAGATATCGCAAGTTGATATTCGATGAGGATGAAATGAAGCTTTATGTCTCCTTTCATTATGTGGTCCCTGATGAAGTGATATCTGATATCAATGTGTTTGGTTCTTTGATAAAGGATAGGGTTGTTGGAGATAGCAATGGCACTAGTGTTGTCACAGAAGATAGGTACCATTTTGTATTGGATGTCATAGTCACTGAGTTGACTTTTCATCCATAATACATTGGCACAACATCTTGCAGCAGCCACATACTCAGCTTCATCTGAAGACATAGCCACTGATTGTTGCTTTTTAGTACTCCAACAAACCAGTTTTCCTCCAAGAAATTGATAGGACCACGAGGTACTTTTTCATCCATGTTGCGCCCACATAATAAGAGTCTCAATATCCTTTGAGATCAAACCCCGAGCACTTTGGATAGTAAATTCCAAGGCTTGGAGTTCCTTCTGTATCTGAGTATTCTTTTGGTCACAGTGAGATGGGATTCTTTGGGATTGGACCGATATCTTGCTATTAGACGATCGAGAATTGTATGTATGGTCTGGAAGCGCTTAGATACATCGGTGAGCCAACAATACCTCTTAAATGAGTTTGGTTTACTTGATTTACCGGTGAGATCAGTCCAAGATTGTTAGGAGGACCATTGGTGTCGCCATCGAGGCACAATGATATCTCATATTTCTTCAAGAGATTTACGTATACTTCTCTTGACCGATGGATATTCCTTTATCGCTTTGCACGATTTGTAGTCCAAGGAAGTATGTGAGTTCACCCATCATGCTCATTTCAAACTTCTTTGTCATCAGTTTTTCAAACTCTTTGCAAAGAGTGTAGTTTGTTGAGCCAAAGATGATGTCATCAACATATACTTGGACTAGTATCACATCTTGTTTTGTTCTATAGACAAACAGTGTGTTGTCTATCTTTCCTCTGACAAACTTGTTTTGAATCAGGAAGGCTAAGAGATTTTCATACCATGCCCTAGGAGCTTGTTTTAGTCCATAAAGGGCTTTGTCAAGCTTGCAAACGTAGTCAGGGAATTCACTACTCTCAAGTTCATATGCAAGGAAGGTTGCTGAACATACACATCTTCCTTGAGATCACCATTTAAGAATGCACTTTTGACATCCATTTGGTAGACCCTGAAGTTCATATATGTTGCATATGCAAGGAAGATCCTGATGGCTTCCATTCTTGCAACAGTAGCAAATGTCTCATCATAGTCAATGCCTTCTTGTTGATCGTAACCTTGGCAACAAGTCTAGCTTTATTTTTAATGATGCTGCTTTTCATCCGCTTTTGTTCCTAAAACCCACTTCATTCCTATGACAACAACATCCTTAGGACATTTGATCAAGGTCATGACCTTGTTTTTATCAAATCACAGTTCTTCTTGCATATCCTAAACCCATCTTGGGTGTTTTAGAGCCTCGATGACACTTTTGGGTTCTATATCCGATAGGTAATCGGCATATAGACATTCATTGGTCAAGTGCAGCTAACTTAGCGACCATGCTTCTAGTGTGCATGCCCTCGGTAGGATCACCAATGATATTTGCAAGCTCAATGTCTTGAGATTTTGTCCACTTACTTTGTGGTCTAGGATCCGAGCTTGAAGAGGTCAATGGAGACTCGGGGAGTGAGTTAAGGTGCATGAGCCACAAAATCATTAAGAACATCTGTTGAGATGTCTTGTTCAAGTTGGGAATGTGTTCCCGAACATTTGGTTCGATGTTACCTATCCCAAAGAGGACCGATTGATTATCAATGAATTCACCGATAGTTGGTTGTGACGTTGTGAGGCAAGACATAATATGAGATGTCAGCATCAGCTTGGTATGAGGAATTGATTTCAGTGTTATATTCATCAGGAGGATATCTTGAAGAGTTATATCTTGAAGAGTTATAAATTCCTATTTCCTCCACTGACGTGTTGGTGAATCTGATGCTTTCTGAACTCTCATCAAAGGTGACATGAAAGGTTTCCTCAACTTGTTGTCTCCTTGTGTTAAATACCCTAAAGGCTTTGCAGATCAATGAATAACCTAGAAAGTATCCATCATCAGTTTAGCATCAAACTTGCCTAGATGATCCTTGTGGTTATGGATAAACACAGGACATCCAAACACATGAAAGTAGGCGATATCGTGAAGTCTACCTTTGAATATCTCATATGGGGTTTTGTTATGTCTTTTGACAATGATTGACCTGTTTAAGTGTAACAGTCGTTTGACTACTTCAAATCCGTAAATGCTTTGAGAGGGTCGAGCCATTTAACATGGTTCTTGCAATTTTAATGAGAGTTCTGTTATTCCATTCACCACCCCATTTTGTTCGGGGTGTAAGGAGATGAAATTTTGGGAGATTCCATTTTCATCACGAAATTCTCAAGCTCTTCATTTCTAAACTCGCACCATTGTTCCGTCTCGATTTGTTTTATTGTAATGTCATTCGGTTTTCAATGTTCACGATGAATGACATTATAGTATCACCGCTCGACTCTTTTGGAAAGAAAGTATACCCAAGTGTATCTTGAAAACTCATCAACAATGACAAGTGTATACTTCTCATATTGGATTGATCTAGTATCGACAGTCCAAAGAGATCCATATGCGTGAGGTGAAGATAGCTTTTGATTGAGAAATTTTGTTTTGTTTTGAAAGATGCTCTTTGGTGTTTACCTTCTCTCAGGTGAGCATGGTTTATCTTTTGCAAAACCAATGATGGTAAGCCAAGGACCTTGTTTTGTTTTGCCAAGTTGTTGATGTTTTGAAATTTAAGTGTGAGAGTCTCTTGTGCCACGCCCGGTTGATAGTTTCGATGGCTCGCAAAGAGACAAGTTCCATTTCGAGAGAGTGTTGACATGTCTAAGACATAAACATCATCTCTTCTAGGAGCTATCAACATAACTTCTTTGTTGGCATTAAAAATGGTGCCTTGTTTGTCATTGAATTGCACAATGTACTTAGCATCACATAGTTGGTGACAATCGATGAGATTATATTTGACACCATTGACATAAGCTATTCTAGAAAACTATTCCATTGCGATGAACCGAACCATAACCTTGATGGGACATGATGAGTTGTCACCAAATACTACTTTGGGTCCTGGTTCCTTTACATATTTGTGCAGATACTCCTTAACACTAGTCATGCTTCTTGAACATCCACTATCTAGATGCCAAATATGCTTCCTGGCGTGTCTTTGCATAAATAGTAAACTGGATTAGTTTCTCTTGCTGGCCCACATACTAGTGGGCTTGGGCTTAAAGGTCTGTTTGAATTTGGAAATTGACTCATGGTCAGTGGTTGAGTGCATTGTGCTACCACAGGTTTTGCATTTGGAGATCGAGGATGACCCGGTGATTACGGGTTGCTTGGAACTTCTCCTTGCTTGGATGACATCGTCATGCCGAGATGTCTCATGAGTCGGATTTTCGCAAATCTCACGGCATGTGTTCATGAGACGACCATCGTGATGATGATCATTAAAGCCATAGTGTGGGCAAGGGAAAGGGTTTTGCTCTAGACTTTTGAGCATATTTGGATGTTGAAGCATCCGATGACCAACTTTGGTATAGTTTGCTTTCTCGAGAGAACTTACATATTGTAAGTGATCGAAGTTCGTGATCATATTTTTGCGCATCATACAAAAAGGATTCTATAGCGATTGTCGATGGTATGACGGTATAGTGGCATAGATCACACTTTTGCTTGGGTTTGGTGGTGGCTTTAGACTTTGATGAACTAGAGGAGGTCGACTTAGTTTCCTTGATTGAATCGTGAGCTTTTTCGATGGATTTCATCTTATCGATCGACTTCCTCACAAGTTCGATCGATTCTTGAATTTGGTCGATCTGGGGGACGTAAGATGTGGAAGTCTCGGTGGGAGTAGATTCTTGTTGGATTGGTTTTGTTGGTCTTTTCATGATTGTTCTACCAAGTCCGTGTCTTTCCTTTGGTGAATGAGGATTGAATTGCATTGGAGTAAGCTCGAGCTTCGGTGCAAAGACCAAGAAGAGATTTCGGGGTGGAAGCGGTGCATTTGATTCGCTCGGACTCGAGATGTGTTCAAGACTCTGGGCACATCGTGAGTCCAAGCATGCTCTTAAGAGCTTGACTCGTGCTTTAGTATTCTTCCGTAATCGAAATTTGAAGCTTACTCTCGGGATTAACCCGCTCAATCCAATCACCGGGCTTGGGAATAGTCAACACACTGGTAATCATGCCACCAAATAAAAATGGTTTGGGATATTGGTCTTTGTCGTGAGAGTCGTGAGATGATCTTCACCTATGACTCTCTTTTACTCTTGGGGCTCCCACAAGATCAAAGACTCTTGGATTCTTAGCGCCTAACTAGCAATGATATCCTTTTCTTTCTTAAGTTCATCTTGAAGAGCACGATTTCTTTTAACTAATTCGGTGTTTTGAATTTGCAAGGTGATAGCCTCAAGCTTATTTTGTTTTAAAAGTAGTAGTTCATCCTACACTTGTTTAGTTCAAAACTTAGCTTGTTATATTTTGAAAAAGATTTAATCGTTGCTCTTCTAGAAACTTAAGGTCAACATTGATATAGTTCATATAGGATCGCCAATCGAGTCATCATCCATAGAAAGTAAAATATTTACCTTCTTCATTGTGATGTTGACCCATTCTCCATTCCTGGCATGATTTTTCCAAACAAAGAAGCTTGTCCTCTTACGAGAAGGCCATCGGTGCACCGACATGCACCATTTCATCATCGATGAGACCGGCTCTTTACCCCGCATGATTGAAAACTTTTGTTGTTTCGAGGGTGGACTCAAGCAATGCTAGCTTAGCTTTGACTTTCCTATACTTAGCTTCAAAATCAACAGCTTTGTTTTGATCATTTGTTTTGAACATTTTGATGAGACCGATAGATTTTGGTTGAAATTTGCTAAAGCCCCGAGGACCGATTTGACCACGATGGTTTGTAAGAGGGTTCATAAATCGCTTTTGAAAAATGTCTTTTGCAAAATGACCCTTTTGTGACACTTAAAGCATTCAAGGTCCTCATTTGCTTTAGCATTTGAAAACTTTGTTTCTTTTATAAACCTTCGAGAGTTAGCAAGGAGTTCCTTTCCGAAATTCAAGTGTTCGTGTCATTTAGGTACTCTCACTTGATCTCTCATCGTGCTCATCATCCGAATTTTCCGAAAATCTTGAACAACAACATTAGAATAAAAAGCAATTGATATTGGTGTTGAAGTGGTGGTCGTGGACTTTTGACTTCTGAGACTTCTTTAAGTCGTGGTATCGTCTGCATGACGAGGTTTTCCTCATAGACAAATTTCCATAAATTTCGTGAAGTTCAAGGTCCGGATATGATTAGCATTCCTTAGTCCTTGAGGAAGTTCATGTTTGGACAACTTAACACCATCATTTGACAGTTCATTTAAAGAGTTTTGTACCGGGTGTAAGTTTGAGACGTAGTTTCGAGTCCTTAGCCACGAAGGTGTTATACTCAAGTTTTAGGTCCATTATCCTGTTTTCCTTGGTATCGATGGGCCTTCATGACTATGAACTAGGTCATCCCAGTTTTTTAGTCAGTATTACGACTTATAATCGACTCTATAATATCATCGGGAAGACATGATATGATGATACTTTTGAGTCTTTGGTCCTGTTTGACCACTCTCCTCTCATCCCGAGTCCACTAAGCTTCGGGTTTAGGCAAACCTTCGACAGCTTTGGGATAAATGGACCTTCATTTATACACTTGATATAATAAGGTTCCATCCCAATCAAATAGCAAAGCATACGCTTTTTCCATTTGTTGAATTTACCAACTTCAAGTCTAAGAACAACAAATGAATAAGCTCCACCATTTTATCGACTAGTTGGGGTACATCAATTTCAGCCATAAGGATCCTGATTTAAAAACGTTTTAGAGCGGCTTAAAAAAAGTTTTATAATTAGCCTTGCTCTAATACCACTTCTTGTTCCCTATTCACTATCTTAAAAAACAGTTAAGTGTATAAAACAAGTTAATAGTGAATCTATGACTGAAAAGATATAAGTAAAACACACTGATTAATTTTCAACATAATATTCTTTATTAGATCAAAACAAGAATACATTACCCAAGTACTTGCGGAATAGTACTTGGGATTGAAATGACAAAGGCTGGTGACTCCTCTCTAAGCTCAGGCTAAGTCTGAGCACAACTACAAGTACCCACTGAGCTATCTCGGGATTAAGTTGTATTGGAGGAGTGAAAGATGGCTTCATGTGTGTGTGTTTTACAATTCACATGCTTAATCTTTCACTCCATCTCTTATGCTATTTATACAAGTATGAATTTTAACTCTTTCCTAAGTGACAAGCGGCGTCATACGTAAGACAAAATATCGATGTATTTTGTCTCATTACTAAAGAATATTTTTGGTAAGAGACAAGATTGCTTTCAAAGGTCGGTGATGACACCGAGCACGATCATTTGCCATTCAGGGAAAGTTGACTTTGGTTGATAAGGACTTCGTCTTATCTCATTCAAACTTATCCCGCCTTATCCCGCTCATTCTTCAGCCTTCATATCCTTGGTCTTCTACTTGATTTGTCTTCGATGTAAGTAGTTGGAGAGTCTTAGGATTGATAGTTATTGTCATCACTCACCGAATCCACCATCTTCTTCTTGACTCGGTCTTCACCCTTTAAGTTCCGCCTTCTTGGTGGAGAGACTTCTTCGCCTCTTCTTGAGCATCCTAAAGATGGCTCACCGAGAGACTATGCACTCAGTGACCTGTTAGTGTTAAAGGTCCAAACACTTGGGGTATTTTCTATTAAAATTCTAGATTAAGGGGTTTGGGTATTTTACTGAATCCAACAACTACCCATTAGTTTAGATAATTAGATAGTAGAAGTAATCGGTAGAAATACCACCCCCCAAATCCAAACCCCGAGATTTTACCTATGCTTTCTAAAAAATATATAAAAAAGATAAAAAAAAATAATCTTCCCCAACCTCAACCTTAGCGTAGTAAATTTCTCACTAGCATTCCTGTTCCCCTAGAGAACGATATCAATCCCCGAGGCTTACCCTAATACTACACTACAACGATTAGGTTCACTGCCTAGGTGGTTGAAAAACTTGCTCGAAAAAAAGGAAGTTTCCTTTGACCCCGAATGAGCTTTGTACGCGTGTCAATCAACTAGGGGAAGATTGTTGGGTTCATTATTTTGAGTTGATAATGGACAAACTAATAAGCTACAATGTGACAAGAAAAGAACTTGAAGGACTAATGGTGACAAAATGGAAAAGCTTCAATTGTAGGAATATTACAGAATATTTGTATTATGTTAAAAGATATGTCTGTATTATTTGGTCTTATCCCCTTTGTAACCCTAGTATCTCTACTTTATTAAAAGATACAGGGAATATGTTTTGAGTGTGTGTCAAACATGTGAACACCAAAATAGTGTGTGTGTACAGACGTTTTATGGGAAAACGTCTAGGGTAGTTTGTATAGCCTCAAGATCTTTCATCTTGTTATAGTTAGGTAACCGTACTACCTTGATCACGTAGTATTGGGGCTGTGGTGATTGTTAGTAGTTGTTAGAGATGATGATGAAGAAACCTCAATAATAACAATGATAGTTTGATTATCCCGCTGCGTTTTATATATGTTTATCATTGTTATTGTGCTTTATTGATAATCCTAGATAAGGTCTAAACAACCTCGAGCATTGATTCTAACAAAAATTATATAAATATACAAATTGAAGTAGTATTAGATTACTTCATTCATTTATGTCATTCCAATATTACATAAATATTTAGTTTGAAGTAGTCTTATATATCATTTTGACACATGTGCTAAATACTTGTCTAATTTAGAAACTGTAAATTTATTCCAGATATGATCCCACGTAACATGAAGATTTACCTTGTTGTTGCAATCTAGCTAAGCTCTCACATAACGTAAATTGCAACACCAAGTGTTTCTTGAATTAGATATGTATAAGTCATATTAAAACGTTAGTCTATTACCTTGCAGTCAAGAGAATCCTTTAAATCATATTTCTATGTGTTGTACCTTGCACACAATAAAGATTTCTCCCACTTGTGCATAACATCATGTATCCAATAAACAACACGACACACGTTTGCTTATGTGATCAATATGATTGTGTCACTGATATTAGCATAACTAGTAGATGTAGAATATCACTATCTAGTAAGGAAACGTTCGTGACTATCCTTAAAAACATAAGTGTCTACAAGTGGAAAGTAATTTTCTTTAAGACATTCTAGAGATAATCTGGGTTACTACCAAGATGCCAAAGCTTATAACTCCTACTGAATTAGAGATCATTACATCAATTCTTTATTCAGTAATAAGAACAAAATGCTCCCACTGGATTTGACAACATTGTAAGTGTTTCATTAACCATTGAAAGAAAATAGTGTGCTATTTACTTCTGTTGGTCCATAAGAATTGAGTAAATCTTGATATATTAAAGAATAAATTCATTAATAATGAAGAACAATTATTACAAGATTTCTCAATACCAACTAGCCTACATGATAACATCCTCAATTTTTTACGGGGATAATTTCGGTATATTATCCCCATTGAATGACAAATAAACTCTCATTGATCAAAGCTATGCTTGTGTTTCAATGAGAGGATGATCCTATCAACTAATACTATGTATTGTGTTTGTTTAGGAATTCATACCTATCTCTATTACATTTACAGACATATATAGGAACAAAAATACAAAGACATGTTGTGGTAGGTGAGATGTCATGATTAGGTGGTCCATCTTCATCTTCCTCTTTTGGAAAAGCACCAACCATCCTTTTGGAATTGTCATAACTAATGTTCTCACTTCTTTGGTAATGTCTTGTACTTGTTTGACGTCTTCTCTTGGAAGTTCCCACCCATATTTTTCAGTCTGTATGTAGAGATAGTGTCTTCAAGATCACCGAGACATTTGTCAAATCTCGATTATTCTTGGTGTTGTTTGTAGCTCATATATTTTACTCACCGACACCGTATCGATAGTAAAGAGCACTAAACAACACTCACCGATTTCTTTATCGTTGAGTCACTCACTATTTATTTAGTGAGTTAAGCTATTTTATTTTCAAATCTTGTTCGTGGTGATTGGGTCAATTTTGGACCCAACAGTCTCCCTTATTTGAATATACAAATAGCCTAAAGTGATTGGTAAAGGTTTAAGACGAAGGTTCGATCGAGGGTTCGTTTGTTTAGTGACCGAGGTTCGATGACTCGATGACTAGGTTCGGTGACCATGGGTTCACTTTGATGCTAAGAGGACCAAGTTTATTTTAGATACATGGTTGTCCTTTCTCTTTGCAATTCCACGAAAGACATTTTAATCACTCAAGTGAAAGGACCCGGTTCAATTTTTGATACATCGTTGTCCATTTTCGTTGTCACTTGACTTGGTATTACCACATACATTTATGAATACAAATACACCGGCATGATACACCCTAATATACTTATAATCACAACATTCACCGATCTATGGTTATCGGTCTTGAGTTCGATTTTTTCAAAGGACTCGGTTTTAGTCACTACAAGCTCAAGGGCTCGGGTTTGTGCACCATCGAATACCATAATGAGGTCAGAGACTCGGGTTTGAGGGACTTGAATATCATTCAGTCGCTATGGTTTCAGTGACTGAATATTCAGGTACTCTCTCGATTTCAGTGAGTGGGTTTACTCACCAAGTTTCAGGTTCCTATTCAGGCTAAGTCGAAACAATACATTAGTGTTCCTAGAGTCACAACGCATATTGTGTTTTAGGACCTTGAGCAGCATTCAGAGTAGCAACCACTTAGGTTTGAGGGAGTTAAGACATTCAGTGTCTCTTTACCTCCAAAGACCTGAATGTTCATAACTCAATCAGGTTCAGAGACTGATTTGGAGACACCATGGTTTCAGGAAGTAGAGTCGGTGGAAGGTTCAGTATGAGATGGTTCAATGTCACGAACCATTCAGTGACTGGGGTTTCAATGAATAGAGGTTCTTTATCAATATTCAGTGACTACTGGGTTCGGGTTCGATGACGGTTTGGGTTTGGTACCATCATGTTTAGGTTCCACCCGAATAACTCAATAACTGTTATTCCCCGTTCACTATCATTTAAAACAGTTTAAGTATATAAAACAAGTTAATAGTGAACTATGACTGAAATTAACATAAGTAAAACACACAAAGTAATTTTCAACATCATATTCTTATTAGAAATTAATCAACAAAGAATACGCTACCCAAGTACTTATGAATAGTACTTGGGATTGAAATGACAAAGTTTGGTGACTCTCTAAGCTCAGGCTAAGTCCGAGCACAACTCTTAGAGCTCACCGAGCTATCTCAGAACTGTTGTATTTGGAGGAGTGAAAAGATGGCTTGTGTGTATGTGTGTTTTACAATTCACAAGCTTGATCTATTCACTCCATCTCTTATGCTATTTATACATGTATGATATTTGACTCTTTCCTAAGTGACAATCGACATCATACGTAAGACAAAATCTTGATGTATTTTGTCTCACATAAAAGACTATTCTAGGTAAGAGACAAGACTACTTTCCTAAGTTCGGTGATGACACGGAGCCCGATCTTTTGCTATTCGTGGAAAGTTGACTTTGGTTGATAAGGACTTCGCCTTATCTCGATTCAACCTTTTCCGCCTTGTCCCGCTCTTTCTTCGATCTTTACATCCTTGAGCCTTCTACTTGGTTTGTCTTCGATGTAAGTAGTTGGAGAGAGTCTTAGGGATTCGATGAGTTATTGTCATCACCACCGAATCCATCATCTTCTTCTTGACTCGGTCTTCACCCTTTAAGTTCCGTCTTCATCGAAAGTGGAGAGACTTCTTCTTCCTCATCGAGTATCCTAAGATGACTCACGAGAGACTACGCACTCAATGACCGTTAGTGTTAACGGACTAAACACTTGGGCTATTTTCTATTCAAATCCTAGATTAAGGGGTTTGGGTATTTACTGAACCCAACAATAACACTCCCTGATGTACACCCCATATTTATCTTTGTTACTTCAGTTTTTGGGAATTAAGAAAATGGCTTTGGTTAAGGTTGAGAGACCCTGGGTTTGGTGTGATAGTTTGCTCAGGGTCAGTGTGTAACACCCTAGGCAAATCCCACATCGGCTGTGGCCTGGAGAGATGCTGGGCTCATAAGATAACATTCGCTTTAAATGACACAACGCTGCTTTGTGGTCATCATGGGTGGAGTTCTTAGGAACCGCGCTAAGCGTGCTCATGTGAGAGTAGTCTTGGCTTGGGTGACTGCCGAAGTCTTCAAATGAGGCCACAAAACAAAGCCGTGAGCTCATGGCAAAGCGGACAATATTGTGGTCGACATAAGGCGGGGTGTTACAAGTGGTATCGAGCCACCCCGAGCCGTTCGGGATGGTGGGGCAAACCTCATCGAGGACGATGAGTCCCTGGGGGGGGTGATTGTAACACCCTAGGCAAATCCCACATCGGTCAGTGGCACGGAGAGATCTTTGGCTCATAAGATAACATTCGCTTTAAATGACACAACGCGCTTGTGGTTCATCGGGTGGAGTTCTTAGGAACTGGCGTTAAGCGTGCTCATGTGAGAGTAGTCTTGGCTTGGGTGACTGGCCGGAAGTCTTCAAATGAGGCCACAAAACAAAGCCGTGAGCTCGGGCAAAGCGGACAATATTGTGGTCGATAAGGGGGGTTACACAGTGACTTGTTCAGGGGGTTAGTGAGTGAGGTTCCATCGGTTCAGTTTTGTTACCATAAACCTCAGGTTCAGGGTATGTGTTTCAGTTTTCTTCAACTACTGAGATTCACAATCTATCTCACCTGATAGTCACATCACACAGATTTGTATCCCTCTTAAGCCCACCCCTTAACGCTTTACAACTCCCCGATTTACAAACTTAACAGCTAAATTCTTCATTTCCTGAAGATTGAAAAAATGATCACTTTTGCCACAAAAAGACTTTTTTACCTTTTCATCATATTAGCATATTTGACTTGTTTTTGCATAACATCTTCTAATAGCCAGAAGTGTGAGAGAGGCATCACGTGGTGGCTTTTCATATACAATGGAATAGCAAATTCGACTATCAATCTTCATTTGACATCTAAAGATTTTGATATGGGATATCATACCATTATCGAACAAAATGATTACAGCTTCAATTACTGTGAAATTATATCGCGCGATGTTGTTTACATAGGAGATTTTTCCTATGACCGATGATTTGCAACTTTTGACGTATTTAACCAAGAGATAAGAGATATCATTCGTGGCTCGCCTTCTGAAGACAAATATGTTTTTTGGTTACTAAAAGAAGATGGCTATTAGTTATCAAAAGATGATAAACTTGATGATCCAACATGGATGTTTAGAGGGCCTTGGCTGTAAATAATGTGTTTTTTTATTATCAATATAAAATATTATGAGTATTTGTCTTGACGAGAATCTTATCCAATTATCATATATGCAGATGTTTCTTAATTCTTTTGTGTGTTCAAGTCTCAACATGATGAAATGTGTGAATATTTATGGTTCAAAATGAATGAAAGCAGTCATATAGTTGTCAACTCGAACTGGACTTGTGACTCGATAGTAATTAAGTATACAAAAATATATATGGTATACATGTAATCTCTCATATTCTTACCAACGGACTGCTCGACAACTAAGTAATTGGTTGTTCAAGTCCAACTTGGGACAAGTAAGCGGTTTACTTGTAATAGACATATGACGAAAATTTATGAGTTATGTACATATTCTTAAGAGTAAACTACACTATTCGTCCTTGTGGTATGCGTTGACTGACAAGTTTCATCCTTTGAACAAAAAAATTGCACCGTCCATCCTAATTGCGAAACATTATGTGTCGTTTGTCCCTCACTCTAACTGGCATCACTAACGGTTGTTTTACCTCATCTAATCGATGGTATTTTAGTCTTTTCTCACCCACACCCTCAATAAAATCCTCCATCTACCTACATATTTTCATTCATAATCTCCCACAGATAAAAAAAACACACACTAACACTCTCTCTATAATGTTCATCTTCTTCAAATCATCAAACCTTAATCTAGAAATCTGATTAACTTAAAGAGTTAGATGAAAGGGTGGTACATATGGGGTATGTAATACGAAAACCGAGATAGACTTCGATGAATGTAACTTATGGTAAGTGTTCTAGTTTCTTGCAATTTTATGCTAATGCGAAGTGTTTTAGTGCTTGTTTTGTTGTTGTTCTCACTTGTTACTTATTGATTTGACCATGTTTTGTTTTGATGAAAAATGGATTGTTTGATCAAAAATTGTTTAAACCCTAATCTTTTTTTTTTTCTTTTTTTTAGCTGGCATATGTACTGCGTTTTCAATAAGGCTACATTATGGTCATTTTTTCACTGTATCACCTGGTAGGAGGTACATAAATAGTTATTCACATATTGTTGATGAGTTAGACTATGACGAGTTTTCTATGCATGAGATTGATGCTATTGTAGAAGACTTAGGTAATGATGGGAATAAAATCATGTTTTGCCATTTTATGAAACCTGATGGTGATTTAGATATTGGCCTACAACCTTTAGCCGATGACCAAGATGTTCTTTTTTGTCAAAATATGTTGAAGAAGGTCATAAATTCATTGATACATATATGTTGAGCATGAAAAACTAATCCTAACTTTTATTTTACCTCACCAATGAAAACAAAAGGGTATTAATAGAAGAGTTAGATGTGATGAACCAAGACAATACAAAGCATGTATCACACCAAAGGCTAGGAAATGCATTAATGATGTGAATGCAGCGGGCAATGTAGGTACACAAAGTAGTGTGAATGTAGGTCAAAGTAGTGGTGTCACTATGATGTAGAACAACCATATGTTGTAAGGTTAGATGAAGGCCAAGGTAGTGGTGTTGCTAAGGATGTACTTACTCGGAGAAATAGTGCCTTTGTGAATGATTTTACTCTTCCTATGACCACCAAACTTTGATCCTTTTCGATTTGACTGGATGAGACATTCATGAAGGTCCGACAACTGCCTTTGATTCATTCATAGAAACCACAAAAGCATTCACATTATCAAATAACTTCCAAAAAAGACCTAAACTTACCTAAAACACCTAACTTAACATCTAAGTTAAGTCAACACATTGTAAACAACATACATCAACACAAGAGCCCAAGAAACATAAAGATACTTCTTTATCCTTGCTATTTCTTCCTCCAACTCTTGGATTTGTCCTCGACGGTTGTTCAATGATCTCAATAGTCCAAGTATGATGTTAAAAAATCGAGCACACGTTGGGGGATCCACCCAATCAACAAAAGGACAATCTGATGGCTGTTAAAAAATTTAAACAACAGTTGTTAATAACATCATAAAAGAGATCAAAACCATTTTCTAAAAAAATAACATATCTGCACCATTTTAGGGCAACCCTAAAACCTTTGTCCTGGGTTGATGTTAGTCCATGATGTTTTCACCAACAATTCACCATTTTGAATCTTGACTTGAAGTGTGATTTGAGGTTTCAATGGAAGAAAGAAAGAAATAGAAATAAAAAAAGGTTAGGTGGGATGGGATGGTTATTTATTCTAGGTGGATAATGACAAAAAAAAAAGCGGGAAAAATGGTGTGGGTGGGAAAAGACTAAAATACCCTCGATTGGATGAGGTAAAACCGTAAAACGAATGTTAGAGATGCCAGTTAGAATAAGGGACAAACGACACATAACGTTTCGCAATTAAGGATGGACGGTGCAATTTTTTTTGTTAAAGGAAGAAACTTGTCGGTCAACGCATACCACAAGGACGAATGGTGTAGTTCACTCTATTATTAATATTAATACTAAACGAGTATCCGTGCATAACGACGAGATTTTATAGCGATACATAATTATAGTTGTGATATTGTGGCTAAGTGTTTTTGTAACAATTATGCATGCAACGAAAATAATAAAGACCCCATTCCAATTTGAGCTTGGAATTATGATGAATCTAGAATATAAAGAAAAATGATTGAGAGACCTAAATATATGACTAATTTCATGCCTAAATTGTGCGGCATGATCCTGTTTGGTTGTAAAAAAATATATCCATTGGCTGCAACCAACAGAATAATGTATCGCAAATTTAGACATGAATTTTGGCACCTCTTTAGGCATCTCAATCACTTCTCAAATATAAAATATAAAAAATAAATTAGTAAGCGGCTGGTAAACTAAAAAACACAATAAACAAATTATTACAATCTTACATTAACATCTATCTTGGCTAAAGAGATTGTTCAACAACAATATTAAAATTAGCTGAAGCATTCAACTTATTCATTTTCTATTACAATTTTTTTTATATAATTTTGTAAATGGTGGATAGTTGAAATGTTTGTGTTACATATAGTTGAACTAGGCGAGTATCCATGCATAGCAACGGAAATTCCTAGCGGCAGACAATTAACGATATGTGATATTGTGGTAAGTGTTTCGTGTAACATTTTATTTATCGAATAAACTACCACTGCACAGATTTGGATGAAAAGGAATGAGAAAACAAACTTCAGATCCGATGTATGGCTATTTGACATTTCAACAACATGTTGCACCAGGACGAGTCTGGCGGGTTTGTAAGAGTAGCAAATAAAATCATGAGAGCAAAAAGGTTGGTTCAGTCAAGCAGTGAAAACAGCTTCTTAACCTTATTTTTTGATATTAGATCAGTTACCTTCCATCCATTTAAGGACAACATTATTAAAGAGCAAGAGCACCATAAGTGGAAAAATGGACAGGTAAAAGCAGGTTTCGGGTCTAAACGAGTCTTAGGTCGGGTTGACCCAGTCGTTAATAATTTTGAGTAAAAAAATGAAAAAATAAAAATAGACTTTCTACCATTAACCCGCTAGACCCATTGTATTCATTTTATGCGATACAATTTGGATTAATGTTTATTTAGTAAGACCCAACAATATCTACTCAACTTTGACCCATATCTAATCGGTGGGTCTTGAATAGCCACCTTTAGATAGCACAAGCTTAAACAGTCTCAGCTTAGCCGTTTCAGAAAAAAAATCAAGAAATCTTAGCATACTTATCATAAAAACTTAATGAACATCTAACATTTAGCTAAATTGAAAAATATATAAAAAGATGCACGCTAGATACTAAAACAAGACATGCATACAATGATCAATGCAAGATGTAGTTTATTATGTAAGTTTATAACCATATAAGATCCAAAGGAAAACCACTGGAAGTATGATCTTGAACAGCACAGTTACATACATAAACTTCATATGCGACCAACATGTTCTATCTTCCATTTTCCATAACTTCTTGAACTGAGAGTGTAAAAGAAATAAACTGATATAAGTAAAAAAAAATGTAACAAACTCATGTTAATACTATGACCATGATAAATATTCTTTTCTTTTCTAATGAAAATTCTGAAATGCATAAAGGTTGTTGCCACAAAAGTTAAGTACTTCATTAGGTGAAAAACCGCATCACTTGTTGGCATTCAACTTCTTTGCATTCTGGACGTATAGACGAAGAGTAAGGGGTTTATGCATCTCGGGCTCACGAAAAAATTTACCAAGACAAAAGATACACCTCGTTTTCAAGTCTCTCTTTGCATTTGATATATCTGTAGGTTCATTCAATAGGCTTTTTCATCCTTGATGACCCCTCTCCATTCATGGGGATTTTTTTCGATTTATTACGATTGGTACTGTTATCGAGTATGGCTTTATGGATGTAAGTGTCCGCTGTAAAACAACAATATATTTTCGTGATTTTAAACAAAAATATGACATGAAAACAATAACATAAGGCCAATTTATTGACATATTATATAGGTTCACATATAACACTAACATGAGGCCAATTTGCAAAGAAAACTCCCACGTTATGCACTTAAGATGTTACCACAATTCTATCTATTTTATAATAATTCATTCAAGATATTAATATATTGAAAAGCTCATATGTATAAATATATCATATCAAAGAGTACCTTGTTTGGGTGTCCTTTGGTAATCAGTAATTCAGTATATTTAGTTTTTCACCAACATTTACATAGTATTCGTTTGAATCATAGCAATTTCAAAATCATCAAACATATGACTTTTCTAAATGATAACAATTTCAAAAGTCACTTACCATGTGATTTCCAAAATAGGTTTGACACAATAAGATCCTGAAATTCAATAAAATCAATTAGTTCAAATGCAAAAATAAATAAAAATATAAAAAAATTGAACAATAATGGTGTTTTGAAACGCATTTAGTATACATCTATTTTTTTTAGTCGGGAATGGAAAACACATGTTTTGAATCGATCGCTTAATTGAGATTTGTGTATATATGTGTTTTGAATGGAGGTGTTTTGGATCGAATGAGTTTGAAAGAAGTTTTGTGTTTTGAATTTTATTAAGAGATGAATCGGTGGTATCATGTTTTGGGAAGAAGGTATTGAATGAGGTGGTGTTAATTTTAACAAAATATAGGAGCGTGTTGGAGAAGAATGAATTATAGAGGAAGAAACTTGTAGTCTCGAGTAGTAATGTGTTTTGGAAAGTATATGGGCAATCACATAGTTGAAACAATACTAGTGTGTTTCCGGCCTGTTTTCGTGTCCGGCAAAAACATTTGTGTTTCCAACCATGGTTTCCTGCATTAGTTTCCACATAATCAATACTTGCCTTAATGTAGTTCAAACGCCAGCCTCTCAATGAAGTTTTCTTAATTTTGTTCAAACGCCAGCCTTTTAATGAAGTTCCTTAAGTAAAATTTTGTTTTTCAACGCCAGCCTTTCAATGAATTTCCTTAAGTAGAATTCAGTTTTTCATTTTTTAAGGTCGGGGGTTTTTGTTTTATATGTAATTAAGATAAGATATGTGGTACTTGCAAATACTTACATCGTTTTATATCTCCGGACTTAAACTAACGTTACAAATAGAACTGTTGAGGGCAAGGCCTACAACTTTAGGAGAAGCCTTTTCCTTAGCCCATATAGTCGAGGCTCGTTTTGAGGCAATTGAAGAAAGGAGAAAGAGCATATAATTGAAAAGAAATCAGATATCATTCCATCGTTACAAAGTGAATTCGCTTCACCCGAGATTAAAAGGTCGTTAGATGTCGATGAATATATTGGTGTTGATGTGGTTAATAACGCGATAGATGGTGTTTTCAATATTGGTGGGAGTAATGAAGTTCATAGCAAGTTTGAAGAATTTTCGAAAAATAAGAAAAGTATGGAAGAGATTGTTGTGAGTGGTCGTGAATTTGATGGTCGTTTGGGTGAAATAAATTTGAATTTAAGCGAGGAATTAGCGGACAACGGGTTAGTCCTATACCCACTTCTTTGGTGGCTCATGAAAGTCCACGGGTTCGCCAACCATGGGAAGGAATTGGTATCGGTGATGCTCACGGCTCATGGATAATGGACACAACCATAAATTTGTTCAACCAAATGTGGAAATGGATATCGGACTTTCAATCAAGATATTCTTCGTATCACCTTGAGGGCAAGGTGATTTTTGAAGGAGTGGGGAGTGTTACGGCATGGGTAGCGGAAGGCGGAAGAATGGTGTTGTGTTATGTCCAAGGTAGTGGAAGGCGGAAGAGGAAAAAGGTGTTGGTTGCGGTAGCGGAAGGCAAGAGAACTACAGGGGTGGAAGATAGGACTAGGATTAGGATTACGACGCGATATGTGATCCCGGAATCATGAGAAATTTTTCAAGACCACACCTTGAGGACAAGGTGATTTCGAATGAGTGGGGAATGATACACTCCGCCTTTATGTCATGTTATATTTATTTAGGATATGTCTTTGTGTCGTATTAGGAAAGTGGCATTGTTAAGATATGTCTTTATGTTTAGCATGTTTTACAAGCTAGGGTTATTCGCTTATATATACCGAATCATTGTTATGAATGAATCAATCTTTGAAATAAACAAATCTCTAGTTCTTCTCTTCTATTTCTTAAGGAGCTTGCACACGCTAAAAGTGATGCCTTATCCCGATACAACCCCTAACCGGGTCGTATCACAGATGGTATGAAATGGCAAGGCTCCAGCATTGGTTTTGTGGATTTCGCATATACCGCCCGAACGAGGTCAGTTTCATTTTCACATGTATAAATAATTACAATTATGGACACAATAATCAAAATTGTCTTCCAGAATAACTTGCTTAAATCATCCAGAAGATCTTACTTCAACTTACTTAAATACGTATATCTTAACAGCCGAACAACAATTGTTCCTTAGTTTGACCTGTTTCCAATTGTTCAACTATCCATTTCAATTAGACTAATTGAACATATATAGCATAAATGGACAAATATAGTAATTCTACCATAGATAGTCTTAATAGCATCTGACATATACAGCTTTTCTAAGTGTTCTTGTGTTGTGTTTCAGGTCAAATCAAGAATTCAGATCATCAGATGGGATCATGCTGCAAACAGTTCATTTGCTACACAATACTTCAATAAAACTGTCAGTTTGGTTCAAGAGCAGGGTGGAAAACTTTACGTAGGCTCTTATCTCACCAGTTTCATTAGTATCTTCTCTAATTAGATAAGCATCTCGACTGCACTATTAAACACGGGTGAAATAATGAAGATTATCTAATAGAAGGGTTGAATTATCTTCTTTTTGGAATAATACGACGAGTCAATTATTTCATGGAAGAACTAATATGTATTGGTGACACTCAAAAAAGATATGTATCGGTCAAAACTGGTTATCGATATTGATAAGAGAACTTACGTGTGTTTGTCAGCCCGATTTACACATAAATGTTCATGAACTTTTCATTGATTATAATCTATATATACACAATCATATGTTTTTAGTGGACTGTTCGGATGACTTAATGACTAACTGTACAAAACTAATCATGCATGGTTTCTCTTTTCGATATTTAGAAATGACTTCATTCAACATATAGTGATAAGTCGGAAAATATCTCATGTGATGGCCGTTATGACTTTCATCCCCCAATGAACTAGATTAGATCGGATATGTTTATATTTCTATAGATAGAAACGTTAAGGTTGGGAAATACTTATCCATTGCTCCCTTCACACATATATCCATATAGGTGTGTCACCAATGACAAATCCATAATTTATACATCTATATATCAGGTAGAGATTCATATGAAATCTGTTCATGCACCCAACTGTTATGAGGATTTTGATATGACAAAGGCCATAGGGCATGAGTTTTATGCATTTCACATATACTTTCACACATGAGGTCGGGTTCGTATGTTTATCTGCAAATAGTTACATTCATGAACATAGTAATACTATTTTTTTCAAAAATGCTGAAAACTATATGTAAGTTAAAATTACTAATACAGAGATCACAATTTTGCACCAAAAAGTAATAATTGGACTTTCACATAAGTGACCCAACTTTGATCTTTTATTAAACTACTAAAAGCACGTCAACAAACACCGTAGTTTCAAGGTATCTTTGATCTCCAAAAAATGAAAAGACTATGAAGTAACAACTACTTTCTAGATTTCAAGTTCACTCCTAGCCTTGAGATTGCTAGTTAACAAAAACGGATGCGGTTCCCTGTTCAGGTTACTTGAATAAGGTGGGTCTTTTACTGATATCTATGTGGCCTAGCTTGGATATATACCCCGTGACCGTTTCCGGACCCTTTCTCTGACCACCTCAAAGATGTTACATAGTGAGGTTTGAACCTGATAGATCTTGTGAGCAGCTCATGGCACTTGACTGAAAGACCACCTGTGAGGAGCTCAGGGCATGTGACCACAAGGACACCATGGCAGTGGTTGCTACCTACTATACTTACAAGCAAGAAATCTTTATTTTAGTGTTGCTGGATGGTTGACTAACGAAATTAGCCAATCAGGTAATCAGTTTAACTCTGATCCTATAGATAATATCAATCATAAGTAGACAGTTAACACTTCAAGCATCCAATATACACATTACCACAACTAGGATATGATCTAATCCCAATATGGGAAGGTTCTTGTGCTACGTACAACCCACTAACCAACAAAATGTCTTTTATAAAGTACCTTTGTCATGTTACACAGGTTCTGATGGGTTTCCAGGATCGAAATTGATCAAAGCAACTTCATGCATATCATACACAAGAATCGAATAGAAAAACAGAAAACAAAAGATGTGGGGTTGAACCCTTCAATAGAAAACGATATTATTGATAATAAAAGCGTTGATGTTTACAGAGAATCCTAAACCTACATATAATATATGAATCGTTGCCTTGTGGCAGTTATGCCGATTCACAGAAAATAAATGTTGTGATGAAACCTAAAACTATAAATAACCGTTTATGATATAACTGTTATCTAATGGGTTTGTTGGCCTGAGGCCCAAACCGAAATCTAATCTACAGGCTTTATGTTTTTGACCCATCTTGATTTTCTTTGGCATGTTAGACATTTAAAAAAACGTCCAACATGTCATTCTTAGTAAGAATTGGTTCACACGTACTTCTAAAAGATTAGTTTTTTTTTTCCTAAACTTAGTAAGTGACTTCATCCCAAATGAACTAGTTGGAACGACTATGTGTGTATTTTCCTATAAATAAAAATAGTTACATGTAAACTCGTCCATAGCTCCCTTCACATATCCAAATATGGCGACTCCACAAATGTTGCTAACATCTTTGGTTTATGTTTTCATTGCATTACCTTGTGTTTTTAGCGCAGCTGTTTCTCGCGAATTTAATATCTTTAGCAAGTGCGACTTGCCTACAGGCGTCAGTGGCCCTGAATCAGCCGCGTTTGGTAAACTTTCTGAAGGTCCCTTTACAACAGTCAATGATGGTAGGATTTTGAAATGGCAAGGCTCTCGCATCGGTTTTGTGGATTTTGCATATACAACATCCACGAGGTCAGGGTCAGTCTATTATGTTTAAATTTATAAATTTATGCATGTATACTGGAGTAGTTTTTTATATCCAAACTGAACTTGCTAAAATGATCTTAAAACATTTCCTTATTCGAGGTTTCTTATGCATAGAAACAACTACCATTTCATATGCATTTATAATACACATGTGCAGAGATAACTACAGATGGTAAAATAGACGGGATTAAAATGGTTAAATTTAACAGAATACAGAATGGATCACATCGACATGCCAAAACTTCACTGTACAAAATATTATCAGCATATGCACTTTTTAAAAAACTTCATGGACTAATTTTGTAGGTCAAAAAAACTTTGTGATGGTACCACAGATCCTGATTTGGGACCAGTATGCGGAAGACCGTTAGCTCTTAGCTATCAACGCTCAACCAGTCTTCTTTACATAGCCGATGCGTATTTTGGTCTTCTAGTTGTCGGCCCCACCGGTGGGCTGGCAACTCAGCTAGTGGGTGGTTTTAAGCTTCTTGGGGGAGTGGACGTCAACTTGGTAAACGGGGATGTTTATATCATTGATAATAGTTTAACTTATGAACTTAGGTAACTAATTATGTATCTCTACTTGAATACTTGGTATGCGTGCTTTTTGAAAACTATGTTTCATACAAAGTATCCCTCCACATTCTCTGTGTTATCTCTTTTGTGTGCAGAAATATTACACAACCAGGATTTACGCCAGATGCAACCGGTAGGTTGTTGCGCTACAACCCAGTTAAGAAACAAGTAACGGTTTTACTCAGCGGTCTAAACGGTGGGGGTGGCCCAGCTGTTAGCAGTGATGGTAGATTTGTTATGGTACCTGAACTCACTGGTATGCGCATTTCAAAATACTGGTTAGCAGGTCCTAAAGCAAATACAACGGAACTTTTGCTAAATCTGTCTGGGAATCCAAATAAAATCAAGCGAGCGAGGAGACATGGAGAGTTTTGGGTGGCGGTTTCAGTAGGAAACTTTCCACGAGGACCTCTCATTGTACCTCAAGGTGTGCGGATCAATTCAGATGGGGTTGTTTTGCAAACAGTGTCGCTTGTAACGCAATTCTTCAACCAAACTATTAGTTTGGTTCAAGAGCAGCGGAAAACTTTATGTGGGTTCTCGTAGCACCACTTATATTGGCATTTACTCTAATTAGGCATATGTCTACTGTAAACTACTAGATAAGAGGCAAAATATAACAGCAAAAATAAAGCCAAGTAATACCAAAGGTTTTTTACTACAAATATAAATTAAAAAGATGTTCTTAATACCCAAATCGTGCAATACGATACAATAAAATCTCTAAGTTGATATTCCATTATCGAAATTACTCTCATAATACACATTTGAGATAACTAGAATTTTATTTCGTTATACATGAAGTGGCCTTTAATAATATTAGTTCTAATCTCGCCTCAAGCAAGATGTTCAGGATCTATTTTTAGTCTACAACTACTACCTCATTCACTTATTTATTCACCATTCTCATTTTTTTTCTTAGATGGTTACAATTAAAAAAAATGTTGTGTGATAGTCTCGTACATATACACGTTCCTTTCTCTAAATAATAATGTTGTGCTATACTCTCCTGTTGGTCCCTTTGCATATCTAAATTTGGGAAATGCTGGCATCCTACCTTCCTAACTTGGTTACATTTCGTCATCATTGTGTCTTATCAGTCTGCCATTTTTAGTAACTACATGCGCCTATACAAGTCCCTGCTCCTAAATCATCACAAGGACAAGGTAAATTTTTTATTTGCAAATAATTTGGATTTTGAAATGGCAAGGCCCTAGAATGATATTTGTGGATTTCACACATACTTCACACACAAGGTTACATTAAATTTGTTGTGATTTTTTTTAATGGTAAACGGCTAAACGCACGGCAACCTGCACTACACCTTTGTATGTGAAGTGACTTGAACCCTAAGGACTTGGTTGAGGAACCCCGGACCCCTCAAGTACACGTGGAAACTGTTAGGCCAAAGTCACCTTGGTACATATTTATTATGTAAAAAACAATTACATTTAGGTACACAATAAATTGGAATTATATGTGTCATATTATAATTCTAACTTGTTTATATATGATGATAACTACATACAAATTTAAATAAAGTTACCAAATATACGTCAATGGGTAGAAGTCATATTTATGTGAAATCTTGAACACAGAAATACTGGTTAGCAGGTCCTAAAGCAAATACAGCAGAACTTTTGCTAAATCCGTCTCGGAATCAAAATGAAATCAAGCGTGCGAGGAGAAGTGGAGAGTTTTGGTGGCGCTTTCAATTGATTCTATCCACGAGCACCTCTCATTGTACCTCAAGGAATTCGGATCAATTCAGATGGGATCGTGATGCAAACAGATTCATTTGCTACACAATACTTTAATAAAACTCTCACTTTGGTTCAAGAGCAGGGTGGAAAACTTTACGCAGGCTCTCGTCTCACCAGTTTCATTGGTATCTACTCTAATTAGACAAGCATCTCGACTGTACTATTAAACACGGGTGAAATAATGAAGATTATTTAATACAAGGGTTGAATTATCTTCTTTTTGGAATAATACGACGAGTCAAATTATTTCATGGAAGAACTAATATGTATTGGTGAAACTCAAAAAGATATGTATCAGTCATAAATTGGTTATCGATATTGATAAGAGAACTTACTCGTGTTTGTCAGCTCGATTTACTCATAAATGTTCGTGAACTTTTCACTTATTAAAATCTATACACAATCATATGTTTTTAGAGGACCGTTTGGATGACGAATGACCAATTGTACAAAACTAATCATAGTTTCTCTTTTCTGAATTAAGATTTAATCATTAATATGTTAGTTTTATACTTTTGTGTTAGTTGATTCATCATCAGTTATTTGTAGCTAGGTTAGTTAGTTATGTGATTTGAAGGTTAGTTCATGTGAATTTTAATGATGTGGATCAAGAAAAGTTAAAGCTATGTCAGTTAATTCATCATCTGAACTTTTGTTGAGTTTATGTGACTGATTTAGCTAAATTAGGCCACTGGTTGATGAGTTAGTTATCTGTTTCCTTTTAGGAACAAGTTATCGAGAGAAGCCGATTTATCGAAAATTATTAATTTCAGAGTCCTTTGAGTTAGGAAGTGTGAATATTTGTTCGATAAACCGGTTTTCTGTCTGGTAATGCAGCTGCTTATATTCTCATCGCAACTTATTTACTTTTAGATAGTGTTTTTTGTATTGCTTATTTGTTAGAAATTTTGAAAATAGTTGTATCCTATATCCCCATGATTATGCTTGGGTTTCATAACATGATAATCTTTTGTTTCCATTTTGGGCCATTAGAAGCATTAACTACAAATGCATTTTGACGTGTACTGCAGGGTGTTTTAAGTGGCAAACACAAGTTTTATTGAAACTATATCGAAACAATTTTGCAGTTGAAATTGTCAGAACGCATAAGGCACTTAGTAAAGGTACACTCAATTGCTTAATAAACTTTTTGTTTCTTCACCATGAACGGCATATAAGAAATTTTTTGGTACTTGACATTAGGAACATTGCATTGTTGTGTGAATGTAACTATGGTTCTTTTCATTATACAGGATAAAGATGCTAAATACTAGAAGAATATTATGTAACTAGGGTTCTTTCACTATACAGGATAAAGATGTTGATTTGTCGCTGAAAATCGAAGAAGGATTCGGTCCGGATGGATTGGGAAACTTATCTATTTTTTATGTAAGAAAGATTAGCAGTAATTTTATAAATTACGAGATAATATAGTAATATTTAACTATATCATACATTCGATATTTTGACCTCACTTGTTTATTGATTTTGCATTTAATGAATGTAGCGCATACATATATTAATGTGTTGGCCTTTATGTTTGGTATTTGAAACTGCGCTTCTTTGGTGTAGGTTCCCAGTTATGCTTCATTGAGACAAAACCTTATGAATCTTGCTCCTAGATAATACATTTCAGTTTCTATATAAGAAATGTTTGCTAGTGATTATCATCATCAAAAGAAAGGGTATTTAGGCAATTTATCATTTGTTGTCATTTGAACTAGGTTGGCTAGCCTTCCTGAAGAGGTGTTGAAGGAACTAGAAGATCCCCAAAGCAGGTATAATATGATGATATATCTAATTTTAATCTTATGGATACAATGATGTAGGGGGTTAAGTACACTATGAGGATTGTTTGAGTATCCTATTAAACAAGATCTAAGAACATATTTCACCTAGTTTTCTAGACTCAACTTTTCTTTCCCATGGCTCCATCAAAAGTTATACCTTCATATAAATGGGTCAACTCGGGTTATATTTTATAGCTAGCGGGAAGGAAAATCGTGAATATAACAAAACTACAATGACTAGGGGTGAAATGATAATCAGAATTGAGATAGAGCACTATTAAAAGATATCTGACTATTTTCTAGTTATGCAGATCTGCTGAAAGGTTCATTCTACGCAAATCCGATAATAGACAAACCTACTACTGAGGATTCACTCATCCAAAGGTAAGATTTACACGTGTGCCTTTTAGTAGTCGTTAAAAGAAATTGATAACATCAGTTAAAAGAAAATTTAGTAAAGCTGAAATTAAGAACATTGCAATAACAGAAGCAATGTTCGCTTTTGGTACTTGAAAGTAGGTAGTAACAATAGCCTTGTAAAGAAAAAGCGAAAACTTTATGTTGATTTCGCTTTGGTGACACACAACAGAAGCGATAACAACATAGATAAGTCTATGTGTTTTGGAAAAATCACGTGTGATTCTTTTAATAAGTCTGTGTTTTTTTGAAAAATCACATCTGATTTGTTGTGAATCACATGTGATTTGTTCTGAAGCGTTATTGGGAACTAGAGACGCAATGCTTAAGATCTGGTTCCACATGAAGCAGATGGGCGATGCTGCAGGCATCCCGGTGAGTTCCTTAAACCTATTTTGCTCATGTAAAAAAATATATCCTTGAACTCTATCAATCTTAGCTATCATTACTTTAATTCTAATTTCTAAAATCTATTTACTCTAACAGTTGATTAATTAGCTCAAGTACTGATTATATGCATTTGCAGATCGAACCTGAATCACAAACTCGACTCCTTGACGTGACCATGGACACATAAGGTGTCTTGTTAAGTGGAGTTCCTGGTGCAGGTGGATTTGATGTTGTTTTCGCTATTACTTTAAGTGACTCAAGTACATATTTGACCAAAATAGTTTTGATTAGTCAAATAGACTATAAATACATTCAGGGCATATTGATTAGACAATTGGGATTTAGCTGTTAGGTACACAATTTGTATGGCTTTATATCTTTAGTTTGTTTTTTGGACAAGTTTAGATGTTGATGGTAGTCTTTTGGTAATTATTGATGGTCGTAGTATTGATGTAGTACTTGTTGAACAAGTATTGATGGTAGTCTTTTGGTAAAACTGATGGTAGTATCTCATTATAAGTATTAAATGGATTTTTTACCTGCTATCTTAATGAATGTTTTAAAATTTGTATTTTTATTTTTTTTGTTGTTGCTAAATGTCACAATCTGATGGTTGTAGCCTAGAAATGTTTTAGGGCTAATTATGAAAAGACATCTTTTCTTTCATGCCAAACACTTTCTAGGAAAAAAGTTGGGGATTTCCAAAATAGATTTCGGCTCATGACTTTTTCCTTCCAATCTAAGAGTGCCAAGTGTCCCGACACTTTTCGTAACCCAATCATTGAAATTAACTTTTCGCACCTATTATTTATAATCAACTTATCTCCAAATGACTTTTTAATATTCGAAATTTTTTTGATATTTTAGAGAAAAAGTCAAACTTTAAAATTATTATTTTATTCCTTTTGCTCCTTCCCAACGCCGAAATGACTTAAGCGAATTAATTTGAGCGGTTTTAAAATTATACTTTTGTATCATTATCCTTTTTACGTAATCAGAAAATTCTTTTACTTAGCGTTTTTTTTCGCTTTTTCATATCACATATCTTTCATAACCTTTATTCAATGAATTAGAATAACACATACATTACAAAATACTCCTACAAGGCAAGATCTATCCGTCTTCTCGAAATCCGCAAAAATGTTTCATATTCGGTATGTATTTCTATATTCATATATATATAAATTGTTCGTATCTTTGTTTTTTCCGTATTTTATTTGAATTAATCATATTTAATCGTAGTTTTGCAACAACAATTTAGTTTATTTAAGTTAGCAAGAGGTTTTTGATTGTGTTGGGGTTTTTAATTTATCTGTTGTCGGGATATGTGATGCTTTGTTGTTGTACCTTTTGCAATAAATGCATTAAGGAATGAAGTAACATATGGTATTTATTACAAAATTGTACAATATGCTTGGATGATTGAATGCAGCTTTGTTACTCCCCTTATATGTAATTAAGTAGAATATGTTTTTGATTTTATTTTCTTTTATTTATTTATTTATTTATTTTTTTATTTTATTTTTTCATTTGTAGGAATATGAGGCGAAAATCATCATCAGAAGTAAACCAAACTACTTATCTTTAATAAAATCCAAGTTGGATAAAAAACGAAGGAAGTTGTTTTGGGAACTTGTTTCGTAAATGGTTGGACCTTTCTTATTTTGACCAGAAGCACATATGATAGATTATATTTTACAAAAACAATGTTATCCAATGAAAATCATTATGATATGCCGATTGTATATTATATTGAAGACCGTCCCCTACATTTCGGTCGTCCGTAGTTTTCGCTATCACCGGTTTTCATTTTGGAAAAGTAAGTTTTGAAAAATATAGGTCTCGACACCTCAATTTTAGGTCAAGGGTTTTCCCAAACGCTCGTGTTTAAAAATTACAAACTTAGATATTCTTGGTCTAATTGAGGATGAAGAGGCATTTGGTATCATATGCACGAAGATGCAAGACGTCTTTGTCTATTGTTAGCTTTGGAGGTTATCTTCATGGGCGATTATTGGTTCGGAAGTTGATGATTCTCTCATGCGATTAGTTGAAAACCTAGATGATTGGGATGCCTTTCCATGGGAGAGCATATTTGGAGGCATTTGTATGATGAAATTTTGGATGTTATGGATAAACACAAGTGGGATTTCCTTCAAGGTATTAACAAAGACCACAAGTTTGTTCCAACCTATACACCGTCGAGATTCGTTTGGCTTTCAAGGTTAATATTTTATATATCAATATACACTGGAGTCATTTTATATATCAATATTTTATGTTATTATTTTTATTGAAATTGCAAAATCCAGATAGATATGGATACCGGAGTCATTTGAAAGAAGCATTCTATGGTGGAATAAAGTTCTTGATATTATGCCAAGAGGAGTAGCGTGGTCAAAGAATATACCCTTCAAAAGATCTCGATTATAAGTTTCTTTTGGAAAGGTAAAAGTATTCAACATATTTTCTTATTAATGCAATCTTTTATTCTACATTAATGCAATATCTTATTCAACATTATTATTTGATTTTAAGGATTCCAGTCTGTAAAGAACTTACACCGACAATAGTTGAGAGGAGATCGATTGGTATATAAAGTTTACGCTCGTTTTCCATGATTACATACCTAGAACTCCACGGTGAAAACCACACATCTTTACGACGAGTGGTTGAAGAAGATGGCACAGACGCAAATGTGGCAAGACCGAAGGAAACATTTACCTATTATACGCAGGAGTGAGAGCAGATAATAGAGATCAAGATAACAGGATGGTGTTATTACAGAGTTAAATAAGCGTTTGTTCAAACTCGAGACAATTATTCGTGTTATTTATGCTTTATATTCTCCTCATAGACCCATCAATAATCACACGACTCATCGATAATAATATACGTCCTTAATATTTTGTATCATTTATTTCGTGTTCTTGCTCGAGAAAGAAATGGGTAATATATCCTTTTTTCGTATATATACTTTGACATCCTTTTGTTGAGCGTCAATACGCTTGCACCAAATTTACAAAACAGCCGTCAAGTATCCATTATCGAACTGCTAGCGCTGGATTGAAAACCACTAGCAAAGTGGTTTCATAGACTCTAGCAATGGATACACCAAATTTACAAAACAGCGCTTCAAGTATCCATTATCAGGAACCTGCTAGCAGTGGATTGAAAACCACTATCCGTGGTTTTAAAGACTCTAGCAGTGGATACAACAAATTGTCAAAACAGCCCGTTAAGTATCCATTATCAGGAACCTGCTAGCAGTGGATTGAAAACCACTAGCAGTGGATAAAGCAACCACTTTATTTTATTTTATTTTATTTTATTTTTTTTAAATAATAATACTAAACAACAAAAGCTCCAAAAAGCTCCAAAGTATACAAACAATCGTTCATACCTGCATATCACAAACATAAACCAAACACTGAACGCATTGTTAAGGTTAGCAGTGGTTAGAAAATAACTAGAAGTGGATTCAAAATTTAATTTATCTTTCGTATATATGCTTTTTATAAATACTTTTTTTCGTTCTTAGGAGAAATTGGAGTTAATTAATGATCTTCGGCATCTTAGTGCACAGTTTTGTGATGAGCTTAATCAAGATTTTCTGGACTTGTTTGAGTCAAGTCAGTCAAGCATTGATACTAGTTCATTAGCGCGGCTAGATGAATTTTCTGATGACGATGTTGCAAAGGTAATGTACAAAATAAGTAAACAAGTGTCAAACCCTTACCGTACCATAACATATCATAACGATAGTAAATTTATAAACGCTGACATGAATTTATTATCCAAGAAGAATTAAGGTTGCGACATGAAGAATTACAAAGTGCCCGGTTAAAAGAGAAGCAGTTGATGCAACAAGAGAAGAGGTTAAGAATGGAAGACGACAAGTTGATAATGCTCGAAGAGAAAAAGAGGTTGCAGATGAAAATGAACTAAAGAAAGGGAGAAGCAATCATGAACTCGGATCATATGAAAGCCATGAGAGCGCTTTTGCGCTTCAAAAGGAGTGAACAACGTTCGGTGAAGCTAATTCGTATTATTGGACCAAGGCATATCTTTGAAAAGAAAAGACGATGCTCTAGCTTACCGATCCGATATGAGTGAAAACTTAAAATTGTCACGCCTTGGGTTGAGGTATGAAAAGTACTTCTTGACAACCTTTTAAAATATATCTTGTTAATGAAAATTGATTATAAGTGTAATCGTTTATATACTAGATCTTGCACGCTCCAATGACGTCAACAACAGTTCATTTTACAAATGAATTTGACGAATTTCTTGGACAAATTGGACCGCTTAACGCAAGTTTCCTTGGTGTGATGATGTGTGTGTGGATAGAAGGTTTTGGGAAAGTTTGGTTTGCTTAGAACCGCCTAGGAAAGGTTGGCTAAGGGATGAGGCAAGTACTCATACAACTGTACCTATTGAATTGATTTCTTATAACATTTATAACACTCATTCATGTTTCATAATTTACAGCACATAGAGTTGTGGGTTAATTACCTTTGGCATGTTAGACCCGATACGGCTGATTGGGCGATGGTTAGTAGCTATTTTGTTCAGCTTCTGTTACAAAAATCGTTGCCGTTGTGGTATGCTAATGGTGAAAGATACTCTATTCCATGGTCTGACGTTAAGCACGTAAGTGACGATATATATATTTTATTCTAGTCCAGTCTCATTCATATAATTATCCTGTTTAGCTTTTGCCATATATTAATGTTATGTTTGTGACCCAAACGTTGTAGGTTTTCATGCCTATTAATGAAACCCAAGCTCATTGGTGTCTTGCGTGTTTGGAGATAGACAGTGCATTGTTACCTTTTATGATAGCGGTCAAACCTTTGAAGAGGAATGGCGAGAGTTTTATATCAAACCGAGGGAGTGTTTAGGTTTGACTATTTATTCATATGTCATAAGAATTACATAATACGTAACTGCTTAACCGTGTTTTAAAACATTAGATTTTTATAACAAGGTAACTTTTGTCCACAACCACAATTACCGAGGTCCTAGCGCAAGCACAAGTATTTGAGAAGAAAGGCATTGATCCGCAAGTTATTTCATTACATTTACTATCGCTGAACAAGTACCGAAGCAGGCCGGGATATTTGGTGATTGTGGTATTTGGGTATGTATTTTTTTATACTGTTGTTGTTGAAGGAATGGAGTTTAATGTGGATGTTACTTGGGGCTATGAAGGAGGTCATGATCCTCGTCCTTTGTATGTTATGGATGATGAAATGTGGTCGACTGCTCTTCAATATTCCGATATTGAATTTGGTGATGTTATTGTTTTACTAAATTTGAGAACAATAGCTTGAATATAACCGTGTTTGGTTTCGATGGTAGGCAAAGATACAGGGGCCTTTGGTGTGACGAAATTGTTTTTTCCACAAAATGATCTTGATAATGAAGATGGAGGAAGGCTTGAAATCTCATAATCATATTCAAGAATATCATAACATTTATCTTTAATATTTATTTTCATATTTTTGAAACAGTGATGAGCGAATGCAACACATTTGCCAATGGTTTGGTCACCTTGATCATTTTGGTAAGCGAACCGATGTCTTTTATGTAAGGTCTAATGAAATTCTTCCGTTATGTAGACTTATAAGTTTGTGTTTTGTGTACTTTTTCCTCTATGCATTTATATAATTTTATATAATTTTGTAAATGTTAAACACCGTGATATTCCGCACCATTTTCTTCACAATCATCCCATGCATTTTTTCAAAATGCATTTTTAGGAATGATGAAGTCGAATACATGATGCGAATTCAGATTGACTATCATAGAGACAATCCATACCGGTGAATCATGTGAATGCATTAGGTGACCGGACCCACTTTTTGAAGATTGTGAGTTTGAGCATGGAAAGATGATAAGGTTTAAGTTCATGTATGTAGATTGTTATGATGATTTGGAGTATCCTGCTTTCCATATTTGTTAGGAAATCGGATACGCTTTCTTGAATGACATTTTAAGTTTTATTTCTTTATTTATTTATTTTGGTTACATGAACAAACTTTCGATGGTGGGTGTGTATATACTTGTATTCGATTGACTTGTTTAGACATTACAAATTTTAACAGCTTTATGGTAAGTACTTTTCAATATGGCCACTTTATGCGCCAGATTGATCATGCGGTCAACCCGTTTATACGTGATATGTTTCATTAACAACACAAAACAAACATTTCAATAAAATTTTCACAAATATATTTTGAACACAACCATTATGTTGGGTTTTATGTTCCTCAAATACATCAAAAGAGAATGTAATCGTAATCGCCATTACAACCATGGGAACATTGCAACCACTATCATACCATTGATGGAGAATAGAAAAGATCCATTGGGATATGAAAGTGTCAAGATATGAAAGTATTGAAGATATGAAAGTACCGTAAGTCGCAAAGAACCGGAAGAAGTCAAATAGTCAAAGTCTTGTTAAGACAGAGTCAAAGTAATTGCAAGATAAAGTCAAAGTCTTCGCTAGAACAAAAGAACTGTTATATTCGCTTATGGAAAGAATTGTATTCCATGTTTAGATTACTTGTCGTACAAGGTTATCAATTGTAAACCGACTAGGATATCCTTGAGCCTATAAAAGGACTCCTAGATTGGCATTAGAGGTACGATTCCGTAAAAAGAGTTTTAGAGTTTACAATTAGTGTTTTATAGAAAAGTTCGATTATCTTATAGTTGTATTAGAGTATCCGCATAATAAGCGATTTAGAGTTTATAATAAAGTTATTCTTCTTAGCTTTGTTAAGTAAATTCGCACTTGATAAAGATTGCTCGGTGTTTCTTTGTTAATAACTTAGGATTTATCCGAGGTTATTAAACCTTAACAAGCTAGTTAAGTTAGTTTGATTAAAGTATATTGATCCAACAAGTGGTATCGAGCTTGTGTGAAACTCGACTAGAAGAAACCCTACTTCAACAATATTCAAGATGTCGATCAAGTTGCTCCACCACCCTCAATCACCTCACTCGAAATTCCAATAATCAAGAAGGAGAATATGATCTCGGTGCATGAAGATGAGGCAAGATATTGCCATTACTGCACCATGCTTTATGGAATGTAATTGTGAATGGGAATGAAGTAGTTTCGAATCCCATTGTTGTTCCCGGACAACCCACAAGACCAAAGGCGCCTTACCAAGAAGAACCCTAAGGAATCAAGAGAAGGCTCTAAACATTCTCTTGTCTCGCCATTCCGATGGTCATCTTCTCAAGTTTCATGATGCTAAAGATGCTAAGCGCTTTGGGCTGCTCAAGACCAGATTGGAGGAATGAAGCCTCTAAGAAGATGCATGTAAACTTGTCAAACAACAGTTTGAAACTTTCACAGAGGGAGAAGAGAGAGTCTTGATGTCGCATATGATAGGTTTCGAATCTCCTCAACATGTTGGAGTTATACAAGGCACAAGTATCCGCTGAGGATGCAAATTTGAAGTTTCTAAGGAGTTTGCCATCTACATGGCATGTGATTGCTACTATGATCGAGGACAACAAGGATTGATGTTATGGACTTTGATGATCTCTATCATCAATCAAGGTGTATGAACATGAGATGAGTGGTCAACCAAATTCCAAATCTCATAGTATTGCTTTTCTATCATCTCGAAAAAGAACAAGATTTCCAAAAGTACCGCTTCTCCTCAAAGTATCGCTTCTCAAAGTCTTGCATTTATAATCCCCATCATATGCTCAAGAAGCCCCATCATCTACCACTTTGCACTCGGATGAAGTTGTGTGCTCTTTCTTTGCACAACAAGCAAGCTTACCCGTCACTTATGAAGAGGATCTAGCATGTATCAAGAAGATGCACTTGAAGAAATTGATATCGTGGCAAGTTGCTATGATCAACGCAAGGATCAAAAAGTACATGAAGAAGACAGTAAAAATATTGATTTCAAACCAAAACAAGGAATAACTTTGACAAATCTAAAATTGAATGCTTCAATTGTCAAAAGACCGGTCACTTTGCAGGAGTGCGGGTTTGCTAAGTATCAAGCAAATTAACATCCGAGAAGCCTAAACTTGAGCTCAAAGAAATTCCAATAATCAAACAAAGGCTTTGGTTGCTCAAGAGAAGTTATCGGTTGACCGAGTGAAGAATTTGATGATGAACCGTGACTTCTTGTATGATAGCAATGGAAGATACAATTGAAGACACAAGGGAAGCATTGGACCGAGGACTCTTTTGATGAAGAATCAACATGCCGCTTTGGAATCGATGATGGCTTTGGAGGATTTGATTGGAGCAAAGAAAGTGAAGATGATCTTGTTCTTCTTGCCATGGTGGCTACTTCACCAACTCGCCTCCTATCTCGAGGTATGCTCAAACTGTATGAGTTTTATCTAAACCGCTTAACAATTATGTGATTGAAAGAGATAATTGTATTAGGGCTAGGTCCGAGGTAGCAGTTATCAAATCACTTTAGAGTCTATAGAAGCTAAAATCATAACACATGAAAATAATGAAATGGCTCAATGAAAAGTATGAACAACAGATTACCGCTTAAAACTTAGTGAATGGAAACTAAACTGTAAAATTGTCAAATTGAGAAATTAACTAAGGAAAGAGATGATTTGTTGGCTAAGTTTGTTGCTTGGGAGAGTCCGCTTGTCCCATGTTGCTTATGTTGAAAAAGCAGGCGGCTTACATTAGAACAGCTTAGGATTTGGAATGGACTTTAGTAACATAGATGAAAACCAAACTAGTGATCGTGATGATGGTGTTTTGAGGACATAACCACTAGTGATGACGAGCTCATTAACTATGTAGATTCATCTAGTAATGAGGGCTCAATAAGTGAACCACCTCCCGAATATAAGAAAGACAATGGTTATCATGTCGTTCCTCATCCCATTAGTCATCAACCTTCTAGGCCTGATGTTTCTCGTTATGGAGTAGACAGCCTAGAGTTTAGGAAGAAGCTTGTTGCTCAATCTAGGTCCGAGAAACCCAAAGAAACCATGAAAATAATGTTCAAAATCAAGCGGTACCTTTAAACCAAAGTATTGCTCAACAAGCAGACTTTCGCAAAACCTTTTCAAAACAAGATCTGCTAAACCTTTTGGGATAATTTTGCTCAAACCGATTTTATCACCATCAAGAAGGCAAAATAATTTTGGGCATAGACATAGAAGAAATCACTTTGGTCATATGGGTCAAAACCGTGTTTTGTGTGTTATAGTCCTACTCACTTAATCAAAGATTGTGACAAACACTCGTAATATCTAAGCAAGTTTCAAGGAATAAGTCAACCAACCGAAACCTAGAGAGCACAAACCGCTTTGGACTAATTCACATAGGGTTAATCACGAAACTTCACACCGCATCATAGATACCACATCGAGAAGACCTTCAAGATCTCACAAGATTTTCCAAAGTCCGCTCGTAAACAAGGTAATCGAAAACCCTACTTGGGATAGGAATTCTAGGAGATCTCACTATCAACCTAGAAGGTATCACAATTCATATAGGGATCTAGATCACAGTGAACCACCTGTTAAACCGAATGGATTAAAAGGAAAGTACTACTTGAGGGACATACAAGACGCTCAACAAAAAGTGAATCGATGTTTTGTGACACAAGAAAATGCTAAAATCGGTGAAAGAGATTTATGTTGAAAACCGAGAGTTTTAAAATCCACATGCTAAAAATCATAAGATCATTTTGGATCATCATTTGAAAGATAGTGGAATTACATACTCAAAGAATTTGAGTTTGTAACTCCTCGGGGAACACAAGTCAAGAATGGCTTGGGTTCCTAAAAGTTTCTAACTCTTTTCTTTGTGTGCGTGGCAACCCGTAAGAGGAGCTTAAATATCATCTTATTGTGGATAGTGGTTGCTCGAAGTATGACAAAGTATAAAGAGATCCCGTCGATTTTAGAAATATTAGTGGAGGAAAAGTTGCATTTGGGAATGATCCCAATGGAGGAAGGATTATCGCAAAGGAACAATCAAAGCGGGACCGATTGATTTTGAGAATGTCGATATGTGAAGGAGCTAAAGTTCAACTTGTTGTCGGTCTCTCAAATTTGTGATAAAAGCATCCCGTGTTATTCACCCACACGAATGTCTCATCCTTTCTTCGACTTCAAACTCGTTGATGATGACTTGTAGTACTTAGAGTACCAAGGACAAATGATGTGTATAGTTTAGACATGAAGAGTCTACATTCCTATGGAAGAGCCACATGTTTGGTGGCTAAAGCAACATCCAAGAGGCACATCAATGGCATAGAAGATTAGGCCATGTTAATTTCAAGAACATCAACAAACCGGTCAAAGGCAATTTAGTTAGAGGTTTACCTTCAAAGACTTACAAGAATGATCAATCATGTTTGGCATGCAAGAAGGGTAAACAACACAAAGCTTCCTGCAAGAAGCTTGAGGAAAGAACTATTAGAGAACCATTGAGTATTACATATGGATTTATTTGGACCGTCTCGTGGCAAGTTTAAATAAGAAGTATTGTTTGGTTATTAATGATGATTGTAGTAGATTCATTGGGTTTCTTTTGGGCTTTAAAGATGATACTTTTGATGCTATTCGGACTCTAATTATAGCACTTGAAACCAATTAAGACTCAAGGTTAGAGGTATTAGATGCGACAATGGAACCGAATTCAAGAACAAGCTTATGGATGACTTTTGTGCTAATAAAGGCATAAAGAGGTAGTTTAGTATTGCTTGAGGGAGGATGCTTGTTTATACTTAGTTTATATGAAGGTATTTGGCAAAGTAATGCTTTTCCCGAAAGTACCGCTTGGAAAGTACCGCTTGGGAAAAGTATCGCTTATGTGGAAAGTATTGTTTGTCGATTAAAGCATCTTGCTCCAACGGTAATATTGATGGGTAATTGATAGTAACGGTAACTTTGTTATTATAGGTCGTGATTTTCAAATCCCACCTATAAATAACTACTTTCCGATTTTCCTCTCATATTATTGCTTCACATCTTTTCCATACTTATCTCCCAATCACCATCTCTTTATTCTTCGATCAAACTCTTTATTGTGCTCACTTCTTCAATAATGGTGAATCGCTTAACTGCTTCAAAGCACAATACGGTGGCTAATTTGGACAAGACCGAGGCGAATGTGGCTTTTTATGATATTATTGATTATCTTACTGGGTCGCCTATTAGTTATGCTCTTTTAGTTGAGCCGGATATTATTGAGCCATGGATTTAAGAATTTTGGGCTAATGCAAGAGATAATATGGAGGAGGATGAATATTATATTAGATCAACGATTCTTTGGACGGACTATCAAGATTACGAAGCCTCTATTCGAGAAGATTTATTATTTGGTGATGAAGATGGGGCTATTCGATTTGTTTCAACTTATGGGTTAAAGAGGAAAACAAACGTCGAAACAACTTCGAAGGAATTAAAACGAAAGAAGGTTCCTAAACCATCTTCCGCCAACTTGGGAGGAATTCGTAAAAGGAAAATTTGAAAGAAGATGTTACAAAGAAGAAAGAATCGTAAGTACCGCAGAAAGATTATTTCGATTCGAGGAACAAGAAGAAGAAGTGCAAGTTCAAGGTACCGAACATCAAAGTACTGCTTTTCATGATACATCTAGGCAAGAAGTAATAACACCAATAACTCCAAGGGTATTGAATTTTGAAGAAGAAGTCGGTCCTTCTACAACCTGTTATAGAAGAAGAGGAGGAAGCTACATTCAAACCAATTCATTCTGCAAGTGATGATGAATTAATTGCTACTATTTTAGATTTGTCACAACCAAGAGGAGGAGTTACTATTAGAGATGTACAAGAAGAAGAACAACCAAGAGTTTCTCAACCCGAAATTGATCCTAAAGACAAAGGAAAGGTATTCGGTTGAAACTAAGAAAAGAAACTCACTTTGGCGTAACTTAGAGCAATTGAAGTTGCTAGGAATGAAGTCTGCACTAGAAAAGTTCAAGAAGAGTTAGATGCTAAAGATAGAGAAGAACAAGAAGCTCAAGAAGCTCGAATAGAGAAGCGACTCAAAAGGTGTAAGATGAATTAAATGTCAAATCACGAACCTTTACGCCTCCTACACCGTTAGATTTATGTCAAGAAGACCTAATTTAGCTAAAGAAAGGAATGCAATGATGGCATATTTAAAAAGCGAGAGGATATAAAGGATCGCAAGCTAAATTATGTTGATATGAAAAGACTCTATGATGTCAAATGTGCTTATAAGAAGAGTGTTGTTGACATTAAAGACTTCGGAGAAGAAGCTCATTGGACCAAGTCGAAAGGAAGAAGAGCTTAAAGAGAAAAGAAAACTGGAAGTTACGATGTTCAATTTTCAAAGAAAGAAAGGTTGAATTAAGATCG
The DNA here is from genome assembly GCA_022545495.1 of Chrysanthemum lavandulifolium. Classification (NCBI taxonomy): domain Eukaryota; kingdom Viridiplantae; phylum Streptophyta; class Magnoliopsida; order Asterales; family Asteraceae; genus Chrysanthemum; species Chrysanthemum lavandulifolium. The sequence continues at coordinate 240,216,312 of CM040244.1, read as the reverse complement.
AGACTAGTGATGAATTGAAGAATTATCTCGTAATGGTAGATTTTGATTATACAAAGGAAGATAATGACATGAAGATGAACAGATCAAAGATTAGTGTTTTCAAAGTTGTGAAATCTAAGAATGGAGATTACATGGTTTTTCATAAAGAAGATGAAAGCTTCAAAGTTTTCAAAAGGCTATGGGATTTGTTGCATATTATAGATAGAGTAGACCTATTCTACTTATATCATGTTGTGAAGGCTTATTTTGAAGATAATCCATTAGAAGGGATTGGTTTGGTTTTACATGGTGATCTCATAACTATGTGGGAAATCAAGAAGAGAGCAATCGATGATATCCGAAGAATCAAGAAAGCTGAAATAGTTTCTTTGGAGATTCTTTGAAGAATCTGAGTTCATGTTTTGGAGATAGAAAATGGAACAATGATACACATGTTTGCGTAAAGAAGATATCCTCTTACAGCTTGAGCTCATGAGAAGAATGCTAAAGCACGGATTGGAAGTAGAAGAGGATAATGAAACCGCTTGCATGGTTATCAATTTGTTTATCAACCGGACTACTATTGCGAGAATGATCTATAACGGTATGAACTTTATTTGAATAAATACTTTTTGATATCAAGATTTTATTCAAAGTATCACGATCGACAAAGATTTCATCAAAGTAATCGTTTGATGAACTAAACCGCTTAAATGAATTTTAGAAGAAACCTTTTGCTAAGTAATAAATATTTTGAAATAAAGGTTGAATAAATGGTTTTGTGATGATAACATCAATAGGTTATCAATCCACCATGGTTACAATAGATTGAGTATCCATGAGCAAACGGCTCGTAAAGATATATCAAACTGCTTTTAGTTGACAACTTGCTAATAAGTTGGATGGTACTCAACTCACCATATCAAGAATGTGAAGAGTTGGCTAGCCCACAAGAAAATGGCTTGTGGTAAAGGTCAGGAAAACCATTATTGGTAATTAGTTTACCATTAGATAGAAGAACTAACTAGTCCGTATGGGTACGACTTTTGATAAAGACAAAACAAATCATTGATAGTGGTGGTTTGTTAAAATCATATGGTTATCAATGTACTATGGTCTTACACACCAAAACATTTGGCTACTCCGTAGATAATGGCTTTGGTAAAGAGATCTAAATCCATTAAATTTTCAATGATTCACTTGGAAGTGATGAGAATAGTATGCAACTTAAACCTAATTAATGTACAATTTGTCATATGTTGATGTGTTGTTTGAAAAGATGGAGCTTCTTTAATGATGCTTTGTGGAAAGAACAATTCTAAGAGATACTTTGACAAAGCACGATATTACGTAGATATAATCTAAAGACTAAGAAACAATCCGCTTTTAAAGATGAAGTCATTAAAGATATATTCATTAAAGAACTTGAAGTCAAGCAAGTAGACTTCAAGTTGGGGAGGATTGTTGGGATATGAAAGTGTTGAAGATATGAAAGCATCAAGATATGAAAGTACCGTAGTCGCAAAGAACCGGAAGAAGTTAAATAGTCAAAGTATCAAGTAAAGACAGAGTCAAAGTCTTGCAAGATAAAGTCAAAGTACTCGCTAGAACAAAAAAGCTGTTATATTCGTTTATGGAAAGAATTGTATTCCATGTTTAGATTACTTGTCGTACAAGGTTATCAATTGTAAACCGACTAGGATATCCTTGAGCCTATAAAAGGACTCCTAGATTGGCATTAGAGGTACGATTCCGGAAAAAGAGTTTTAGAGTTTACGAATTAGTGTTTTATAGAAAAGTTCGATTATCTTAGAGTTGTATTAGAGTATCGCATAATAAGCAGATTTAGAGTTTATAATAAAGTTATTCTTCTTAGCTTTGTTAAGTAAATTCGCGACTTGATAAAGATTGCTCAGTGTTTCTTTGTTAATAACTTAGGATTTATCCGAGGTTATTAAACCTTAACAAGCTAGTTAAGTTAGTTTGATTAAAGTATATCGATCCAACAAGATCATACTAACACTACCCAAATAGGACACAAGCTTGACATCCACCACCACCCCTACCTAAGGCTTCTTAGTAATCCCCACTTAGGAATCTCCTTCATATTAGTGCATAATATCACTAATTTTCGCCTAGGTTTGGTTGATGTAATCTTGGTCAACATATTGGAGTGTGGTTGGTGTATCCACTGCTAGGGCATTTCAAACCACTGCTAGAGTTGATGAACCACTGCCAGAAGAACGAATCCACTGCTTGAGTTAAACCACTGCTAGTAGTGTTGTGTAACCACTGTTAGTTTATTGTATGTCGGTTTAATGTTTTGTGATAGATAAAAACATGTGTTTTATATCTTAAGCGTGAAAAAAAGGCATGAAACTGAATAAGCGACTTTTTTAGGTAATATTTTAGGCAACTATGTTTTTTGCGAAAATTTATAAGCAATTTTTTTTAATCGATGTTCTTACATTATAGTACATCGACAACTGTAAAGTACTATCACATAAACCAAAATATTCTGAGCGACTTTTGACAAGCGCCTTTTTTCATTTTAGCGATTTATGATACACTAATACTTTATCTTTTATCTTTTTGTGGCCACATTCACTTCCTACCCACCGTAACCCTAGTCGCTTAATAATCTAATTCAACTGTCGTTGCTCAATTATTAAAATTGAATTGTGCGAAAGGTTCGTGATACTTTATTGTCATGGTCCCCATATCGCTTTTGTCTCTATTTAATGTTTCAATATTCGTACCTAATTAGGGTTTACATGTAAAATTATATATATATTTTTAAAGTATTGTATTTTATGTGTTCTGTAATGTGATGGAACCTAGTTGGACTTCGGATCCTCGCACTGCTTGACGCTCATGTTTTGGGCTAGTTTTATTTCCAACCGAGGTATGAAAATGGGGTGTTTTTATTGGAGTGTGTCAAAGGATATTAAGTCGACTATAGTAGTATGTGCCAAGATCTTAAAGAACATATCGAGCTAAATTTTCATTCGTTGTTTTTCCGCTTACCACGATGTCAATTAGAGGTCGGCTTGAAACTAATAGAATGTGATAGGGATGCGGTCGCCATGTATGACCTTGTCGATCGATATGGAAGTTAATGATGTATATGGCACATAATCCCCAAAACTTATTTGATTTTTATTATCAGAATCTTAACTTTTATGATTCTGAAGATGATTAAACAACCAATATGACATATGATGAGCTTATTGCTTGGGCTGAACAAGAAGCGAGCAGCCTTATTGATGTTGATGTCGATATGTCTGTTAGCCTTAGGGATGTAGTTGCTAAGCCTAAGGTTAAGCGTAAGTTGGTTTTCATTGAAGAGCAAGATAAAGCCTTTGTAGGCAATCGATAAAAAAAATTTTAAAAAAAAACAACGCTATTTCGAGTTGTTAGATGCTACTTTGACACATAAATCTAATAAACCAAAGCGATATATGTGTCACAAAGTAGCATTTAATGTTCCGTGAATATCGCCGCTTTTTTTTTTCTTTTTATAGCAAACACTTCTATTTTACCCAAAGGCCAAAGTTACCAATTAATTCATATCGCACTTACGATGTGACACGATCCATATCGATTATACATTATTTTGATGATGTAGGTTATGTTTTCAACACTACGCTGCAAGCCAAGATATCAAGGAGCAAAGTTATAACACGTATGTTCCAACAAAAGTACTTAGACACACATAAATAAGTAAGTGCATATTTTATCCAACAAAATTAATCTTACTAGGTTGATTAAAACATCCATAAGCATAAACATAAACTTTATACATTCCTTAAACCCCACAACCCTAGCCATATATTAAACCCAAAAGACATTTGACAAACACCAGAAGAAAGCAGATCAGTACACCATAGACTTGAGCTTCTCAATGAATGACATAAGCTCCCTTGCTCGCTTCTGCTTCTTCACAACCTTCACCAACATCTTTGCAATGTCTCCCAAATCCTCATTTTGCAAAATATTCAACTGTGAAATACTTTGCACACCTGAATCAAAGGGATACAAAAGCTCCAACTCTGCAATCACGAAATCCCTCTCAGCAACACGAGCCCTAATATCTTGGGCTTTTTGGTTAATTCGCATCGTCCACCCTAGTGACAAGAACCTCCTCCGAAACTTCTCCACCATCATGTCTCTAACGAAACTAGAACCAAGAAGATCGCCTAACTCCTCGCAGAAAGGCATTTTGTAGTCATTTTATTCTTTTGTTATTTTTTTAACAAAAAAGCAGTTAAATTTTTCCTTTGGTTTATGTGTGTTTTTATATGAGTTATAAGCTCTTTTGATTTGATAGCCACCTTGAGCCACGCATAGTAATTATGGCCTTTTGACTTATAAGCCATTTTGATTTGATAGCCAACTTGAACCAAAATGACTAAGAGTAGACTACTTGATGAATTTGTTTACTTGATTGCCAGTTTGAACCTTTTTTTTTCTTTAATTTGACAGGTTTCCATGCATCATAGTAATCGTGACATTAGGAGACGGGTTTAAACATATTGCAAACGTGCATGGATTCAGAATAGTTGTATAGCTAAATTGTATATTCGACAATTGTATTTAGGTGTCCTAAATTTATGTCTTTATTTAGGTGTTAAGCTAATATTTTACCTAGTTTTTTAAACAACTTTTTTTAAGCGATATTTTTTAAGCAATAAACTTTGTCGTAATTCAAAAGATTTTGAGCATGTATATCACCCAAGTATCTAGAAGAAAGTATGGTCTTTATATACAATAAGACATGTTTGCTAAAAAAATATACAATAAGACATGTGTTTAATAGTACTATCACGTAAACCGATATATTCGAGCGACTTTTTAAAAGCTGCTTTTTTCTTCTTAGCGATTTATGGCCACTATCACAAAGAATCCGCATAAGAACTCTACCTTATTTCAATTCTAAATTTAGTTACAAGTCAAATGCAAATCTTTTTGTTGACTCACACACAATAAGAAAAGTGTAAAGTATTATCATATAAACCAATGTATCATGTAAAGTATTTTCACATAAACCGATGCATTCTGAGCGACTTTTTAAATGCGCTATTTTCATCTTAGCGATTTATGGCAACTGTCTCTTTAACCCGACCAAAACTCTACCTGATTTCAATTCTAAAATTTAGTTACAAGTCAAATGCAAATCTTTTTTTGTTGACTATGTCACACAATAAGAAAAGTGTAGAGTATTATCATATAAACCAATGTATCATCTAAAGTACTTTCACATAAACCGATGTATTCTGAGCGACTTTTTAAATGCGCCATTTTCATCTTAGCAACTTAGACCGTCTAGACAAACATATTATGTTGTACTAACAAAAAAATTGGATACAAAGATTTATGTGCTTGCTATTTAATTTTTTTTTGGTTTTAATTATGTCGATTATGCGATATATTTTTTTTGTAATTCAACGTCAATGTAGGTTGTTTACTAAAACACAAAGACAAATAAGATTAAGATTGATAACATAAACAAAAGTAAATACACTTAACTAGTACATCAACCCTAGGTACTAGTCAACTTTCATCATCAACCTGCATCAACACATAACCCTACCTTCATAACCATAAACTAACCTAAATCAAAGCTTTACATAACCTAAACAAACATAAACCTAACATGAAGGCTTCACGAAGTCAAAGGACCATTGACTCAAGATGTTCAATGAAGGATAACAAAGAAGAAACGCGAGCACGCCTTTCTAAGATGGAGGTCTCATCGCTTCCAATCTCAAAGAATATCTTCAATTTGCATCCTTCTCATGTGCCAAACAATGCAATGACGAGTTAGTTGGACCAACAACCAACACTCTCCAATAAGCACATCCCTATGTTGTACACAAGCGGTTATCTCGTCAATCTTCTCTTGCAGATCTAATTCATCCCGAACAATATCCTTAACTTCTCCCCAATATTCCACAATCATCATAGACTTGACAGATCAAGAGTTTGCTGTACGGGATAGTTGATCCAAGAGGGGAAGACCGGGGTTGGCCATTGTTGTTGTTGGTTGAGATAAGTTTTTTTTAGAGAGGATTTAAAATAGCAAGTGTAATGTGTTGGTAGTTGTGATAGGAGTTGTTAGACCGGATTAAATAGAGTGGAAATAGAGTGTTAAGCACAAAATGTGTATTGTCATTTAGTAGTTTTAAAATAGCAAGTGTAAAATGTATATTGTTTAGAAGTTATCCTCATTTTTTTTTTAAACATGATGGATGTTTCTCATATATGTTTTGACTGCTCATTTCTGCATGGGAAAAGGTGTTCATATATATGGTTGGATTTGGAGGACATATTTCTGACAAAGGATAAACATCAAAGGGTGCGTTTAGTTGGAGATAAAATTCCCTTGTTTTCTATGTCTAGTTTTGTAAAAATTTAGATGGCAAATTTATCTCCAGAAAACACTTGAAAACATAAAAAATGCGTTTAATTGATATTTGTATTTTCTATTTTGAAGAAGAAGAAGGAGGGTTGGGGGTTACAAAGGAAAACAAGGAAAACAACTAGAATTTGTTTTCTAATTTTCATTGTTAGATTAAGAATAGTGGATTTTGTGTTTTGCAAAACATTTTGTTGGAAAATGATAATTTGAAGGCGATATCTATTTTCCTTGTTTTTCACAAAACATTTTTTAGAAAACAAGTGTGTTTTCCCCCAACTAAACGCAACCTAAGTTTTTTTTTTTTTTTTTTTTTTTTTTATATTAAAAGAATGCTTTTTTTTCCTTTTTTTTGTGACAACAACACAAATTGCTAAACATAATTTCATATTTAACCATCAATCGATAACATAAAATGTGTTTCCAAAATCGCCAATGGTCCGAAACTATACAATAGCTACCTATAAGCAAATGGTCCAAAATTATACGTATAATCCATTTAGCGGTAATCCTAACCATGTTATTCTCTACAAACATATCGTAACACATAAGGAGCGAACTCGTGTTAACCAGGCGGTTTTGTCAGTTGACTTCCGATATCTTCTGCTTCTTCGAGTTTGTCCAAAGCTTAACCTGCGAATTTTAAATAGCTTAGGGTTTTAGGTAATGAGAACTATCCAAGCATCGGGTATCAAAAAGACCCTTTAAACCATTAAGGTTGACTTGGTAATTTTAACAATTAGGGTAGGATGGTGGATTTTAGGACCTAAACCAAGTTCTTGGCAGGGTGTTGGGGTCCACCCCATTTCATGTGTAATAGCACTTTAACTAGGTTAATGAGATCATGTTGTGTTGATCTTCTTGTGATACAAAAGATTTGATCGTGTTTGCGTATGACTATTTGAACAGTGTGTATATGGTTGAGGGTTGCTGAAAACAAAGGAATGATGTTAGTGTGTCTACTTAAAGTGATATTATACCATTGCCCAACACCATTTCATTATCCTTTTTACAATGATCACCCCAATAACTCACCAACAATTCTCTCCTATATTATCAACCAACAAAATTGAAGTTTGCGTCGGTGACACGTGGCTTCTCTGATGGTTTACGGCGAGGAGGTACACGGTTTCTTGGTCCAGTAGATACAGGAAAGTGTACACCCCATTTATTGTTATGGTTTGTTATGGTTACCTGATGATGAGAGTTGAATCTTGAAGGGTAGAAAGGTGGTGCAAAGTGGTTTAGCCATGCATTGAGAGTTCATAATTGTGTGTGTGTGTGTTTACTATGTGTTTTTTGGTGAGAAACTCTATGTGTATGTGAGAGAGAGATGTCAGAGATTATATGAAATAGATGAAAGGGTTTGTAATGATAGTGATGGCGAGTGAAGTGGAGTTAATGAGGCACCCTCACAAACCCTTTCATATCTCTCGCCACCATTATATCTCTATCATTACAAACCCTTTCATCTCTCTTCTTATCATCTCTGACCTCTCTCTGTCACGTAGAAACATGGACTTTCTCACCAAAAAACACACACTAAAAACACACACTCAGTTAAACAATCTCAAAGCAAGCTAAACCCTTTTGCACCACCTTTCTACCCTTCAAGATTCAACCCTCATCATCAGGTAACAATAACATACCGTATCAAGAAATGGCTTTACACTTTCCTGTATCTACCAGACCAAGAAACCGTGTACCTCCTCGTCGTAAACCATCAGAAAAGCCACGTGTCATGGCCTTTTGACTTCAAATTTGTTGTTTGATAATATAGGAGAGAATTGTTGGTGTGTTTTTCGGAAGATCATTGTAAAAAGGATAATGCAACGGTGTTGGGCAATGGTACAATAGCACTTTAACTATACACACTAACATCATTCTTTTGTTTTCACCAACCCTCAACCATAGACACACTGTTCAAATAGTCGGCCGCAAACACGATCAAATCTTTTGTATCACAAGCAGATCAACACAACATGATCTCATTAACCTAGTTAAAGTGCTATTACACATGAAAGGGGGTGGACCCCAACACCCTGCCAAGAACTTGGTTTAGGTCAAAAATCCACCATCCTACCCTCCTACCCTAATTGTTAAAATGACCAACTCAACCTTAATGGTTTAAAGGGTCTTTTTGATACACGATGCTTGGATAGTTCTCATTACCTAAAACCCTAAGCTATTTAAAATACGCAACGACATATCTTACCTTTTGGCCTCTGCTGTCGTCGCGGCTTGGCCTCAGCTTGGCACCCGTGACACCTAATCAATTTCAACAAGTATAAAAGCAAAGCATATATTCCTACAACTAATCAATTTCTACTTTCTAGTCTAGTGTCTTAAGTATACTCTAAAACTGATTTTACCTTAAACTAGTCAATACATTCAATTATTATAATCACTTACAAACCACGAAGGACACTTGGCTTTTCAATCAATTCGGTGTAACACAAACAAAAACCCATGAAGCATTAACCAAATAAGAGATACCCACTTAAGATTACAACTATATAACAAAACCCATGAAGCTTTTACAATCAACAAGAGTATTTATAAAATTAGTAAACGATACCAGCGGTGATGTAGTGGTGGTGGAGGCGGCGCTATGATGTAGTGGTGGTGAAGGTGGTGCAAGATGAAGATGAAGAAGGTGAGGTGGAGAGTCGTGAGTTTCGTGTTTTTTTTTTTTTTTTTTTTTTTTATCTCATTTGTGAAAGCAATTGAGGTTAATAATTGGGGTATGTGTGATATGGGTAGTATGTGAGTTATAGGTTCTTAAATAAAAGTAAGATGGAATCAGAAAATTAATGTGGGGAAGGTATAAGTTGTTGAGGAGTAAATGAAGTGGTTGACTTTGGTGGCCGAATGAATGATTTGCAGTTGACCTGTTGACTGGGTCGGTTTAGTACTGTATTGTAAATTTGATGTATCCACTGCTAGAGTCTATCAAACCACTGCTAGTGGTTTTCAATCCACTGCTAGCAGGTTCTTGATCATGTATACTTGAGGGGCTGTTTTGTAAATTTGATGTATCCATCGCTATAGTTCATCAAACCACCGCTAGTGGTTTTCAATCAACTCGCCAGCGTGTTCCCGATAATGTATAGTCGAGGGCTGTTTTGTAAATTTGATGTATCCATCGCTATAGTCTATCAAACCACCGCTAGTGGTTTTCAACCACCGCTAGCGTGTCTCGATAATGTATACTGAGGGCTGTTTTGTAAATTTGATGTATCCATCGCTAGAGTTCATCAAACCACTACTAGTGGTTTTCAATCCACTACTAGCAGGTTCCTGATAATGTATACTTGAGGGGCTGTTTGTAAATTTGGTGCAAACGATTTTTCCCCCCAAATCACTGCCAGTTGATTTAATTCATCTTCAAATCACTTCCAATTGACGCCAACATAAACCCTAACCACTCCAAACCGCTAATTTCACAATCCCACATCATATTCCATCACAACTCAAAATGCCGTCATGATGATTCCAACACCCATAACCTAGTTGCTTACTTAAGCAAAAATAATCAATCGATGGTTTTCATGGCATGATTGATTTTATCAACCGCAGAAAATTCACTTTGCATTAACCAGTAGCACCCACAATTCTTAATGACTATAGACATGATTTTGGGGTAATCTTTGAGATACAGGAGCGAGATGGATTAGAGGTGTTTAGGACTGTGGTGGATGATAATGAGATTTTGGTGGATGAGGAACTCATTAGAGGTACTTTGAGGTTTGATGATGCTAATGGACTAGTTAATCTTTCTGATAATGATATATTTCAAGGTTTAGAAAGGTTAGGTTATACAAGAAGGGGAGACATGGTAAAATTTTTGAAATGTATGTTTTGTACCCAATGGAAGTTTTAATTCACACCTTGTCGATGTGTCCGAGTAATAAGACAACTGGTTTAATGAATTTCCTCCAAAATTGCAACCGCTTTAATTTGTCTATCCGGGGAGGAATTCAATTGGTCTAGCATGATTTTGAAGGGTTTGTGCGTAATATTAGAAGAAAGGTAAATATTACTTGTATCCTAGGTTTGTTCAACTTATTGTGGATAGTCAAATAGCGTAACCTATTGAACATAATACAAAGTATGAGGTGCATTATATGCTTCCTAAGGTTTTTGCTCATATGAGACACCAAAATCCTAATTTACCAATCAGAGTTGTTTCATTGTTCCCTCATATGATTAATTTACCTGACATTCGTGAGTTGGATGATGTAGCTGAACCCCAATTGACTGAACCTGAACCCACTGCCACCTTAGTTGCACCCACTGCTAGTACAACTGTAACCACTGCCACCAACCGTGATGATATGATTACTTTAGCCAAGGATAATGATCAGGTATATGATGACTTTTCCAATGAACCACCTCTCGGACCAGTTAACACAGGTCGAATTGGGGAGGAAAATCTTGAACGATTAAATGAATTGACGGTTAAATGTACAAAAATGGAGAATACAATCGACAATTGAAGCACATGATGTTTGTGATGGAGAAAGTTAGAGACCCGGGATTAGTGTTGTTAGAATAGTTAGGAAGGTATTAAGAAGGTGAGCTCCTCTCAAGATGTGGTTTGGAGGACCAAAAAAACAGGGAGGAGGAAGGCTTTGATTCGTGGAAGGTCATTGTTGTGCATATGGATGAGGATGTGGATAGTGTAGATCATGGAGATCAGATGTGGTGTCCGATAAAGGTGGGAATGAAGTCATGCATTTGAAACCATGAAGACCGTAGTAGACGATATAGAGAAGGAGGTGGTGCAGACACATCCGCCGCTAGTGTTTCGTAACCACGGCTAGTTTTTCGTAACCCACCGCAACTTCAATCGATGTAACCACACCCACTGTTGTAGAAGTTAAAGAGAAGGAGGTGGTGCAGGACACATCGACTGTTAGTGTCTCTGTAACAACGACAAGTTTTTCAAAACCCACTGCTGCAACTTCAACTGATGTAACCACACCCACTGTTGTAGAAGTTAAAGAGAAGGAGGTGGTGCAGGACACATCGACTGTTAGTGTCTCTGTAACCACGGCTAGTTTTTCAGAAAACACTGCTACAACTTTAACTAAGGTAACCACACCCACTGTTATCTTAGTCTCACACACTGCTATTACTACCACATCTACAATTGTCACAACTACATCTGTTTCACCACCTAAATCAAAAGAAGTTGAGAAGGAAGTCGCCAAGACATCGATAAATTTAAGCAAAACTTCATCAAACCCTACACCTACCATTGCACCGCTCCTATATTTCTTAAACCAACTGGACCTAAACCCTTGACTAAAAGTTTGACTATTGGTGAGCCTTTGACGAAGAAGGTGGCTCTACCAGATATTAGAAAGGGAAAAGGTATTACGAACCCGAGATAAAGTTTAAGAATACGTAAGAGCATTGCTTATGATCATGAATTTGGTGCAAGATTGGTAGCTCAAGAAAAGCGTAAATAGAAAGGAAAAAGCTAGAAGAAGAGGAAGCTAGTCGAGATGGTTAGATGATTGGGATGAAACACAATCCTATCTTGAAGCTTCTAATAATATTAAGAATGAGTACACTACTCAAGAGTGGGCATCGTTGTCAATAATCAAAGAGCAAGAATCTTGGGTGAATGGGCAAGAAGGATCAGAGAAAGAGAAGCAAGAAGTCAAAAGAAAGAAACCTCCTATAAAGAGCGAGATGAGAAATGCTATGATGAAGATTGTCAAGAATTCAGGCATACATATTACTGAAAATCTAAGTAAATGTTCATTTGAGAGGATTAAGGAGATTTGTCTGATGTGTATGAGGGTTAATGATGATTATAATCCTATGGATTCTGAGAAAGAGGCAGAATGGTTAAAGAAGGGATCCAGTTTTAAAAGACAAAAGGTGGATGAAGAGTTGAAAAAGAAAGAAAGAACTAAACATTATTTTAAGGAGACTGATAATCCTAATCCTGAACCTATTATACTATTCCTTTAAAAGCAGTTCATCCTATTATGGATTGGCAGATTGTTATAGCAAGGGGTAGAGAAGTAGTTGAGATAACAAGAGGTGATGGATCCTATAATTCACTTCAAAAACGATCCGGATCCTACATAGGATCTTTACAAGAGGTGATGGATCCTATAATTCACTTCAAAGAATGTGGCAAGACAAATGCTGTAAGCTAAACTCACTTCAAGAGGAACAAAGGAGACACATCCTATAATTGATCCACTGTTTGAAAAGATAGAGAAGATTGCAGACATACAAGGGCCTTTAGGAATTAAGGCTAAACCTCGCCTATATAATTGTAAATATTGGAACCATCGCCAGAGGTAATTAAACCATCGCTAGAAGATTGAATCCATCACGATGTTAAACCGCTAGTAGTAAAGTATAACGTTAGGCTCAAAATTTTGGAAACCAAGAAATGGATGCAAAAGGTCGACGATACTTTAACAAAGTGGGCACAATGTTATGTTAATGTCTTTGATTGCTCATTTTGTTATTTTCGCAATCTCATTTTAAATTAAATCCCATAGATTGAGAGGATACCGGATACGATGAAAAGATGTAAGATTCAAGACCATCCAACTCTTGAAGACAAGAAAAAGGTGAGTAAATAAAATGTATGTAACTCCTACTTACTAGGAAACTTTATTCAATAAAGTATGTTACTAGAAAAGCACGTATTTATATAACACTAAGTACTTGGAAATCGATACATTATAACACTAAGTACTTACTAGGGCATATAGTACTCTTAGTTACTAGGAGATCACATACGATATAACACTTAGTACTTGATATCTCACACGGTGCTTATAGCGGCAACGCACCTTCAAGCTTATGAATAAAGAAATTCTTGTTTCGAGCACTCACCCAGTCACCGCCAAGATATTCATTTGCATCACTTTGTGTTCACTAAGGGCTTGCTCCTCGCCTTTAAACTCAATGCTTTTTGTGGCACCTTCTTTCACGACATTGACATCTCTTGAATAACGGCAATTCTTTCACGATTAAGTCTAGCCAATTCTTGAGTTAGAGGTTCACCTTTCTTGCCAATTGAACATCTTCGATTGCGTTACATGATAGAGTAAATCATTATGTCCGTCCAATTGTTAGTGTTAGCAGCATCTCTTATCTCATCACATTTAGGCAGACCTGACATTGTTTTTGCTTACTTATATATGGAATGATGTTGTGTGAAAGTATACTTGCAAGTTTGCTCGTAAATAGACAAATTGAAAGGTAAATAAATAGTCACATGCATACCATTGACGTTACACTATATGCTCGACTCTATATGTTTTATAGAAAAAACAAAAATATGCACATGTTCAACAGTTGATTGTATAACATTGTCACAAAGTAACAACCAAAAAGAAGAAAAAATGGTGCCTCAATAATGAAGAACATTGTCACAAGGAAACAAAAAAAAAAAAAAACAACAACAACAACAACAAGCCACTCGTGTAGCTATTATTATTCAAGTAACAAACATTGAAAATCCTAGATGACTGATAACTTGTGCTTCCATTGTGTTAAAGTTCAAATTGAAATAACAACTGTAAGATATTGGATTTCACATACACATCATAACATTAACACAATGAGCACATAGATGGTTTTAGAGAGAGAAAGAGTGGGACATTCTAGTGAGAGAAACTTGTAGAATATTAGATTACCAAAGAATATCCAACCTCTACCTTGCAAGGTAGAGGGTATTTATAGGTTACAAACTAAACGACCTCCCGACGGCCCGTGGATCGTGGATACAGCTGGTAAAGACCCGTCCTTCCTCCACGGTGTTGCACTAAACTATTTTACGCCATCGACTAACTATAACAACATAAATAAGTAACTAACGATTAGTCTACGAGCTAACTTATGCTAGATAATAGTTGGGGTGACCGACTCTTCAATATGGAATTTTCTAATTCCTAACAATCTCCCTAAGGAGGTCACCCCATGTTTTACATTTCAAATCCTAGCATTCTATTCTTGACTTTGTTCTTGAGCTCAGAGACAAAACAACTTCAACATCGCAATCTTTGTGCATAAGTAGTGCAACTTCAAAGTCCGCACAGATTTGTACTTTAAGAGGAGGTCATTAATGATCTATGAGATAATAATTAGAGCCATCTTTTTAGATCATCGCCATCATCAATTTCGAGACATCCTTTGTGGTGTTGGTATTATGTGATGTTGTGACTTTAGGACCAACATGCTCACATTCGGATCATGATATCTTCACATCGTAGTAGCGGAAGCATTTGTTGAATCATGATATTGGCGCAGCAGTAGCGTAAGCTTGGAGTGAAAATATCGAGTCATTGATGCACTAATCATGATTTCTTTGAGTTGAATGTGTTAGTGAGCATGCGGCTATGGATTGACCGCTTCATTCGATCACCGCAAACGCCGGGTGTACCGCATACAACAGCTTAGCAATAAATCGCGCGAAAGTGTCTTTGATCACTTTCGCTGAATTGAGGTACACGCCCACGGTTCCCTCGCTGATCAAGACAAGTACCGCCTGTGATCGTAGGATTCCTAAGAATCTCCTTGATGTGGTTTCGCAAATGCTCTAGCCGTTCTCAAACCGAACATCTCAAAGAAGACAACACGGAGTGAGTGAACCAAATAATTTTAAGTCCACCGATTGATGAAAAGAGATTTGAAAACAATCGTATTGCTCAATAGAAATTGTTTTTGCAATACAACGAAGGTTTTATTGAAAATCAATTATCAATCATAAAACACCTTTTGGTTTGAAAATGAGTACACGGTCGATGTGCTAAAGAAAAGAGTTTGTAAGCACAAAGACCGGTTTTTCAAAGGTATCCGTCAATCCATAACTCGAACCAGATTGATTCAAGAGATTGAATCGCCCCATTGTTTCGCTCGCATTGTCACATGGTTGATCCATAAAATAGATCTCACATGCCACCTACCAGAGCTTGTTTGATGTTGGCTCCAAGGCTTTCCATCTTCATTGTGAATATGTATACACATCACTCGGATGTTCCGCAATACCACAAGGATAATGCGAGGACTCAAGATATAATCTCTTCCACATTGTGTGAAATGAGAGTCTTCATTGAAAGTGTCCTAATGAGATTTATTGATGATCTCGTGGCTCTAGACTCAATTTGTGCATATTTGGATCCTATAACGGAGACTAGGGAGAGGGTCTCCTTCTTCAATATCAACCATCTCTAAGAGAAAGTCGATAGATAATGTCTGTTCCCGTGAGAATGAAACAAGTCCTTTTAAGAGGAACTTGAGTGGTTTGGAAAGTTGAAGTGCAAAGCCACCGGGTCCATGACGCCTTGTCTTCAATACCGATGTTACCATCAAGAGCATATGAATTGAACCCGTTTCGCCTCTAAGGTTGAATAAATGGAGGCTATTTGTTTTCACCCTTTCTCATTCAATTCTTTTAATTCTTCAACCCTTCAAGCTTACCGAGACTTCATAGCTAGAGCCTTGTTGGGTTTATTCCAAGACTAGCTCGCCTTAGTCCGCACTCTTCCCATATCTCATTTTTCTCCTTTATCATCATACCTAAGGACTTCTACACTAACTAGTGGATTGTCCTCGGTAGATCCCTCCTGCTCAGCGGATCATGGGAACACATACCTAACCTTATCATCCTTATATCACCGCATAAAGTAAAGTTGGTCGGTCTATTTGGTATTGTTCATCCGCCATTGGAACCAATTGAAAACCATTTGAAAATCAATTCGATACTTGTGATATATTATCAAAGCATTTTGTACCGAATTGTTTTTGATATTTTTAGAACGAGAACTCCCTCAACATGTGCATCAAGTATTTGAAAATGTTTTGCACACGGAGGCAAGAGAAAGAATTACCTTCTTTGATTAACATTTTCTAAAGATATCAACATCACTTCCCACATCAAATCAAGTAGATATAGCATTTTCGGAAGGATGAGGTTTCCATAATTTGCTCCCTCAATATGTGCCTCGAGGTTTGAAAAGAGTTTTGCACATACTAGAGGAACCCTTTATCATCAAAGGATTAGAAGCCATATGATCAAGGTACCTTAAAACATTTAAAGTTGAATTTGCAAAGATTTAAGTGATGTGTACCGATGACTTGAATTTGCAAAGAGAGTTCTCCTCTTAATATATGCTTCGAGATTCGAAAATTGTTTAGCACATATAAGAGAGAAGTTTGCACAAAATTGGTCATCTTATCTTTTAACATCTTTCATATTTATATCACATTTTCTCCCGATCAAAATCTTAAATCCTTTGAGATTTTGGGTCTCAAGTGATTTAAATATGTATGAGGTAAAATATTTGTAGGAGAAAATGTGTCCGATTTTATATGATCAAAATGGACAACACAGATGTTTCCTTTTTACAAGGGGAAACCACAAGATGATCCTAGCACTATTACATGTATTACAGCTTGTTCATATTTATTACACCACATATTACACATAGTTAAAACACACCATAATCAAGATCCCAAGAAGTCTTCATTCACCCTCTCAAGAAGTTTGTAGTGACCATCACGAAGCCTTCCACCAACAAAACTTTCAAGGTCATGGAAGATCCTTCGTGTCTTGAGTCTTCGTCTCGATAGCAAAGAATGAAGTGTTCACATCTCTTCACGCCATCATCATCCAAAACATAGTTTTAACCCAAGATTTCATGTCAAGTTTGGCTTTTTCACTCGTGTCAAGTTCTTCTTCGACCAATTTGAGCGCACCATCACTAAACTTGTAGAGTTCACATAGACGATAAGCATACGAGATCCATATCCGCGGTGAAGATGACGGCTCTAGGGGTGTCAAGGACTTTGTATTCTCGATGAAATTCATGCCCGCTGCATTCCATTGAGGACTTGTAAGGTTGATCCTGGTTTGGTAGCTTTCAATGCCAAGTCGAAAGTCCTCAACTCGCTGAATGACTAAGCCCCGATCCAAAGAGTGACAACCGCAGAGGGCCTTTTCTCATGGATGTAAGTGCTCAAGGTGTCCTTGAAGATTTAAGAGATAGAGATCTTCAAATCATTTGGCGTAAGATGTTTGAAGTCGTTCTCTTCAATAGTATACACTTTGAGGTCACTCTTTAAGGACAATCTTCTTCAAGTACTCATATCCATAGATAGGGAAGATCTCTACACTAACAACACTTAAGATTTGCGCCTTTGATCCGACATCATTGCGCCTTTATCGCCACCATGTCTTTCGATGTAGAACTTCTTCTTTTGAACCACCAAAGAGAAATACCATAAGAAGTCGCAATATCATACTTTTGTTCTTCAAGAGCCCTGCACTGATCAGAACCATCCGCTCAAGCCCTTGATCGAGTAGGTTGCGCTTTTCATCTTTGATATTGATAGAGCAGCCTTCTTTCAAAGAAAGCGAGCACACGATAGTCCAAGTCGCGATTGAAGAAGAATTCACCGAATGGTTATCCGACCAAGCTCACCACCAAGAGGAAGAGATTTGTTGACATTGAAGCGATCGATTTGCTCACCGACTTGGTCATTCAAAGATCTTATGGCATTCTTCCATCCGATATTGAAGATGATTTGCATCGAATGGAAGACTTTGACAATTTCGTAAGCTTGTCCTTCTAGATCTCTTGGAGTTATGGATGAGATACTCTTCCGCCACAAAACCATTTAATAAAGCTTCCCATATCACCGCAGTAGTGCGTAAGAGAGTCTTCACCGAACTTCATAATTATTCGTGATAACCGATGCCCAATTGTTGTCGAATCATAGAGTCGACTGGATGGTCCATGTGGGTTCGGAGAAGGAGGTCTATCTTCCACAATGCGCCTTTGAATTATGTTTCTTGAAGGTGCTACCGATGTGCTAGTGCGATTCCCACCATGTAAGTGTCAAACCAATCTTCGATGGCTTTGGAATATGCTTCACGACGATCATCTTCATCTCGGTTCTCGAGTCACCATGACTTGCGACTCTTCGTGAACTATTTGATCATCGTGAATTGAGGTGGATGTGACATGAACCTTGAATCTACCATCGTCCATGCAGCAGATTTCTTCTTAGTATTCGATCTTTGTAGGACCCGATTGATTAGAAGGTTTTGGCGGTGATGATGGTGGTTGTGGTGGAGGTGATGGTTGTCGTAGAAGGATTACCACCCAGAGGTTCCAGCCTCCCGTTGGTGGCGGAGGAGGAGGAGGATCATTGCGGTTTTTCATCAATGTTTCCATCACAATTGTTCTCCTTTTCTTTTAGCTTTTTTTCCCCACGCCAATCATAAACCGCTCATCATTGTCGAATTTAATGGATTCTTCTAGTGCCTCATAGAGTTTATCGTGAACCTCATGCTTGTCCTCTTCACCTCATACATCCTTTCACACGTAGTCGCTCTCATATCGAGATGGGAGGTCCTTGAATCGCCTAAGAAGTGGAGCCCATAGCCCATTCCACAAAGATCCTTGACTTCTCCTTCAATAGCGTCAAGAACCGCTTCATTGAAGTTGAGGTGCTCCAATCTATAGACACGATCCACCGAGAATCAATGATTTAGGAAGTTGCCTTTCCGAGCTTCTATCCTTTTAATAGCTTTATCCAAGAGTTGATCGAGGTGAGAATCAGGAGGGAAGTCGGTGGAGCCACTTCATCCGCAATTGTAATGACGGGTTCGGGTTTGGTGACATTGTTGGTGGTGTTTGTACAGCTTGATTGAGTAGGTGGGAGGTGGAAGTGCATTGATAGTGAAGATGCGCTCATTGGAGGAATAGTTGACGATCTTGTCAATGCCGACATTATACATGGATTGTGCGTAATCTAAGGTTTTGTCATTAATGAATTGATCACCAAAAGAGAAATCTTCATCAAGATTCTTAAGTGAGGATAGAGAGTTAGTAGACGATTTGGTTCATCCATCTTCAAGGTCTCATCGATCTTGTCTCAAGGTTCTCCCATGAGCCTTTTGTAACAGAGTGTCAACATTCAAGTCAGATTGAGTCTCACTAAGTGTAGGAGTTTCCTTAAATGTTTCAGGCACTTTGACCACTCCAGATTGATCTTTTGCATGAGATGATTCAGTTCTTCTCTTCAGCTCATATTGATTTGTGGTGCTTGATGGAGATGATGAGATAGTTAAAAGCATGTGAGCAGCTTGTTCAGTTTCAACACTTGCAACCCTTTACCCTTGTCATGTGTAATAGGGTTGTTTGTCGAGGTAGTTGATCGGGTTCTCTTAACATAATTCCACCTACTGGAGCTTTTACATTCTGACTTTCTAGGCTTTGCTGAATTCCAAGTTGCAGATCAGCATCATCTTCATCAGTTAACCTGGTAGCATCCCTTGGTGTCTCAGTGTTCTTACCAGTTTCCTTCTCCACTTTCTTCCTTTTAACTTTCTGCTTCTTGGATGTGGTGTCTGACTGTTGTGACCTTTCAAGTCTCTTTTTAGGAAGAGAGGCATAGGATGCTTGTGAGGCTGACTTGGTCATGGGAGCGTTTGGTTGTAGAGAGAGAGGTGTTACATCGCAGAGAGTTTGGTTGCTTTTTCTTGTATTGCTTGAAGTAGTCCGCCTTCTTGATATCTTCTCGTGAGAAGACAATGAATTGGCAAACCAAATATTTCATTGACCACACCTCTAGGAACATATTTTAGGTTTCCCAAGACATATTCTTCTTCACCTTTATGTAGAGTTGATTCACCCTAGGATTGAATTTGTGAGTTTGTTGTAAGGCACCGGATAACAAGCTTAGAGAACAAGCTTAGAGAATCGATCGGAATGACAAGCTTGTTTTGTTTCTTTCGCCTTGAGCTTTGTTCGAAATTGATTCATCCGATATGAATGTGTTCATTGATAACGAAAATTCTTCCCAAATACGATCCGAACATTCACATCAACCCTATTAACGATTCCCATAGGATTTGCAAGATAGGGATTCTCACTTTATCGAACCCCGATGTTTTGCCGATAAGCACAAGTTAAGAATTGTTGTAATAGCTCTCCGTGGTTGATACATGTGTCCAAAGATGATGTCGATGCTCTTGAGATATCGCTCGATAACCCAATCCAATTAGAAAGACAATCAAATCGTCAAGACTGTGTGGAGATTCGGATCGAAAGTCGTGGTTACATGGTGTGATTCCAAGAGCCTTGCTCGTAATATCGTAATCAATTGTGAACTCCATATCATCCAGCTTGCGTGAGTATTGTGTCAGTGATTTTGTTCCATTGAACGGTGTTCCGTAATTGTTGAATGTAAATGGTTGGAATTGAGCATTGCTTGGTAATAGCTCAAGAAGTTTGTGTTTTGAGGATGTCAATAGAAACTTTGAGTATCGGATTTTGTTGAAGCCTTTGTAGGTCCACATAACGCTTGCTTTTTCCAATAATGTACCATTGACTCTGGAAGGATTTCTTCGTCTGAAAGAACTTTGATGATGCCAAGGGTAGCGCTTTTTCTCGATTGAACTTGCCATTGATGTTCGAGTAATCATACAATCAACAGTAATGAATGGGAACAGGTTAGATGATAAATGGTAAGTGAGACAGCATTGAGAGCACCCTTATGACATAAAAGTAGTAACTCTGAAGAAGTCCCCAAAACACATACGGAGAAAGATAGAGTGGCACAGATTACAAATATATGACAACTTTCAAATGTATGATAACATACATAATTGAGATATTATAGTGAAGTATAGTCATATAGATAAATAATCACATGACAAGCTTATAAGGGATAAAAGGGCAAAAGAGTGCATTTCAAAGTGATCATGACATGAGCCAAGATACACATGTAGAAGTGATATAACAAATATGTATGAGGCAAAAGAAACATTTGACAGTCGTGAGAGAAACCAAGTACCTTTTGCCTAAACAGAGATGTCATAACAGATTACATAGAGTATGTTGATTCAACAAGTCGAATTTAGGAGATCCCAAGTGTTGTGAGATTGAGATCATCTTTAGCACTAAACCTTTGAAAATTTTAATAGCCCTTGACCCCAAGACTAATTCGCAACAAGAAAGTGAATAATGTTGCAAACTTGTAAAGACAATTCGCTAAAAGTTTAGCACTCTAAGTCGCTATGCTAATTCGCTAGCATGTAAAGTCAAGTCGCCATGAACAAGACTTCAAACCAAGTCGCTACAAAACAACAACTAAGTCGCTAGGTAACTAATTCGCTAACTTGTAAATACAAGTCGCCATGAACAAGAATACACCCAAGTCGCTACCAATTCGTTAACTAAGTCGCTAGGTTACTAATTCGCTAACTTGTAAATACAAGTCGCTAACTACTAACTCGCTAACCAAGTCGCTAGAATATAGTGAACTAATTCGCTACAGAAACGTAGTCGCTAAGTTGATCACTAACTCGCTATGAAGAACATTCAGACTAAGTCGCTACCAAGAACAACTTAAATCGCCACCAAGAACACTTCTAACATCAACCCATCAGTCCAATCCACTTAATCATACATCAATGTATTCCAAACACTATATTCCAAACAATATATTCCAAACATTTTGAACCCGTTCAATCATTATACAAGCAACAAACATACTATTACATGAAAAATCGAACCTAAGCGAGAGACAATAATCACAACTCACGAGCTCGAAAGGATCCGGATATAAAGGACATGTTAGAAATCGGACACAAAAGCTTAAGAGAACAAAGATAGAGGGATCAAGCAAACCTCTTACTAAGTCGCTAGGATGAGCAAAAGTGACGAAGAGAAGAAGAAAGAAAAAAACGAGAGAAGGAAAAAACTTGTTTGGGAAAATGGTAACTCGCTAATGTGTAATTCGCTAGGGGTATACAAACCATCTTAGGCAATATGACACAATTGGTCCTTGTGGTTTTAACATGAGGTGAGGTAATTCGCTAATGCAACATAACTATCACTATATGACAAGTTTGGTCCCTATGGTATTGATGAACGAGTGGTAAATTGCTAACACGGATTAGACAACGTCTCTAGCATGGATTATCACACTGATCACCATGAATCAATTAAACATTTAAACACATAGGCAATTACTACGAAGGCACACAAGGAAAATCACACGAGCAAGATACAACCACAACCAATAACTGAGAGAAACTCATAACCGATATTTCAAAAGCATAACCATTAGTCACACAAGCAGAAACCACCACAACATACAAATAAGCAAACATCATAACCAAAGATGAAGCCATTGGCATATAAAACAATCTCCCCTCAATCAATGTCATCAAAGATCATTGATTGATATTAACCAATCCCATTATAACACCAAGAATATATCATTTGTTCGAACTTCATCTATGATCCCGTGCCATTATTGAATGACATTTCTAGGACCATAGATGTTATCGATAACAAGGAATATATTCTTTATTAGTTTGAGGAAAATGATTTTGAAATATATTCATAAATTTTGTAAAGAAGTTTTTTTTTTTCTTTTTTTTTTTTTTTTTTTTTTTAAGGAAACTTGATTTATACAAAGATATGGATAGACGAGTCCTAATTCAAGATGAATAGGAGTCAAAGTAAGAAGTACATCAACTCGCAAGCTATAGCTCCCGAATGAGCTATGTTCATATCTCAAGGGAACCAAGTCATGAAGTTCCCGATTGAATTGAGCATTGTACCGAAAAGATCGAGAGCACATTGTACCGGAAGCACATGTAGATTTGTACATAGAAGAGTTAGTGACATGATTAGTCTCACATTTGGATGCATCACAAGATAATTCGTGACTTATCATTAATGGAGATCCTATTAGGCTCTACATTCTTGAAAAGTTTACCAGTAGGGAATCCATTTGAGGCATGATCTAGGGATGTAAGTACGCTTAAGTCCCGTAAACTTAAATAATCGCCGGTGGGAATCCATTTGAAGCCACGTGAGTTGAACTAAATGAGTGCACACCCTTGTTTTGACTATTTGTCCTTTTATGATCGAGAATTTCTTAGGGATTGATCCGTCGACGATGTTTTGCATGAGACCTAGTTGCTTATTGCATTTCGATTTGTGGGTGATGACCATTAGTCCTATGCTTGGGATGCATCATATCCGAACTAGGCAATGAAGTGACCGGTTTTGACAAAATGACTTATTATCAACTTGGGATGTAAGCTTAGATTTCAATGGTTTAGCTCTTTCGCACCTAAAGGCATTAGGTTGTTTAATAGTCGCTCGCTTCAAGTGGTTCTCAACAGTTGACTTTCCCAAAGTTGAAGGTTTTGCAAACTTAGTGTTCATCCTATTTCCAACATACTTCCCGAGCTCATTTTTAGGGCAACAATATTGAAGCTCTTATCCCGAATTTGTGCTTTGAGATCATCAATATCTTTCATCAAGAGGTTAGATTGATTGACTAACTTAGAGTTTGTTTCCTCAAGGTTCTTTCTTAAATGCTCATTTTCTTAGAAGTTTGGACACACATAGAGCTAGTTCGTAATTTCTAGATTCTAGTGTATCACTCATCTCATGACAAATATATTTCGGGCTTCTAAGAGAGCGATTTCGATTTCTTATGGTTGAATCTTTGTCCCGAATCGGGATTTTAACCGATTAATTTCAAAAATTTCTAAATTCGAAGTTCCAGACACTACACTGCTTTTTTGCATAAAACATTTCATTCTTATGTTGTATTTCAATTTGCAAAGAGATATAGTGTTTTCAAGAATTGAAAATTTGTTTGAAAGCTCATCATATACCCTTTTTCAATCAAGTTACTTGCATTAGATTCGCACAAGACAAAGATTGATTCCACATTGTTATGTTCGTGATAAGAGTCATGTACCTTGTTGATTGATACCTTTTCTCGACTCGAGAATTTGAGATCGCGTCGTTCTCTTCATCCTTTTCCATCACAACCGAGATTCCGCAATCGTTGTCTTCTCACCGGTTCAACTGAATGAAGCATGACACGTCATCATTGTTCCATGGACACTCTTGACACTCATTCGGTTCCTTCACTTGTTATTCTCTTTAGCGACTTCCTCGATGTATGTTTCCATATTACTCATAAGTTGAATAAATGAGTTTCGAACTCATGAATTTCCATTCCGTGTGCTTCTTGAAAGATATTCCACCATGATATTATCAAAATCGAGGAGTATTCTTCCGGTAAGTGGCGTAAATTGGTTGAAGATGGTTTGGAGAGCGCATGAGAATCATCGCTTGAGATCTTTTCTTTGGTAATTTGAAACCTCGCCGCTCTAAGTTAAGCAAAACAGTTCTTGTTAAAGTGGGAAAATCTCGACGAAGGATGGCACAACTCGCTCGATCCATGGTTGTAGATAAGAGTAATTTGAGAAGTAGATCGAGATGTTGAAACGGCTCACCGGTGCATTCCATATTCTTAGCATCATGTGCACATTAAGAGTGACTTATTTGAGTTGTTCGATTAATCGACATCGAATCATTAAGTGTATGGCATTCGATAAGCATTCCGCTTCACTATTCTCGGTCAGGTCATAGAGAGCAAGTACTTTGGTGATTAAAGGATCCGTGATGACTGACATTGTTTTATTATGAATTACTCCCCAAGTCTCTAGGGATTTAGAACTAACTCGCTACCAACTAAATAGTAGTAATCCCAAGTCGCTAGAAGATACTACACCAAGTCGCCAACACTTAATTCGCCACACCACTAAGTCGCTAGAGTACCAAGTCGCTAGCCAGAGGTAAGTCGCTAAGTAGTAACTCGCTACGACTCAAGTCGCTAGCAAAATTTTGGCAGCAATTCGCTACACAAGTCGCTAGAGATACAAGTCGCTAAAGAGCAACTCGCTATGCACTCAAGTCGCTACCACTGTCGCACCCGTAGTGGAGAGTCCACTACTTGTACTTTAACTCGCTAGATCTAACTCGCTAGGTCTAAAATTGTAACTCGCTACAATTTTGTAAAGCAAGTCGCTATGAAGAAAATAAACCGTGAGCTAAGTCGCTAGCAAGAAAAACCATATAAACATCACTTTTCAATCCAAAAACAACCCAACCAAGATGATTCAAGCTAACCAAATGAAAACCTAAACCCTTGTGATGATTCTAAACATGAAAGTACTAACAAAATTCAAACTTTAACACAAGAAATCAACCAAATGATGCAAAAACCACTAAACTTTTTCAAACTCAAAAAAACCACCTAAAAACCACTAGAAATCCAAAGATGTGCAAGATATGATCTAACCATGGCTCTTGATACCAATTGTAAGATATTGGATTTCACATACACATCATAACATTAACACAATGAGCACATAGATGGTTTTAGAGAGAGAGAGGGGGACATTCTAGTGAGAGAAACTTGTAGAATATTAGATTACCAAAGAATATCCAACCTCTACCTTGCAAGGTAGAGGGTATTTATAGGTTACAAACTAAACGACCTCCGACGGCCTGTGGATCGTGGATACAGCTGGTAAAGACCCGTCCTTCCTCCACGGTGTTGCACTAAACTATTTTACGCCATCGACTACTATAACAACATAAATAAGTAACTAACGATTAGTCTACGAGCTAACTTATGCTAGATAATAGTTGGGGTGACCGACTCTTCAATACAGGAATTTTCGAATTCCTAACAACAACTATAAATCGTCCAAATGAACAACATTTGCAGTACTAAACATCACAGGTTGTGACTGAATGTTGTTAGGAAGGTTGTTTTCAGGAGTAGATGATTCACATTTCCATACGAAATGGTTGTTTGACCGACCGCTTGCTTCTCCCTGTTTCTACCTCTACACGCCCCGCCACAGTGTTTTGCTTTCCGCACTTCCCCGTGATCGGATCGTGTTTTTCTTTGGGTCTTCGAGTTGCCGCTTATCCATAGCGGTGGTTTCTGATTTGCAAGTCATCGAGTACGCCACAAGGATACATCTTTTGGGATAAACCCTTGCTTCGTATGTATTTTTTAGTGACGTTTCTTAAACCAATCCATCGCCCAACCGCTAGTGTCACCATCCTTCAACTCTAGACACAACACAAACATGACCACAAGGTAGACCAGATAGGCGCCATTTGCGGCAAGTGCATTCTCTGTTGTCAAAGTCAACAATATGAACATGTTTCGGATCAGTAACTTGGTAAATCTTGTGCATCTCAATTCCGTTAACATCCCAATTAGCACTCTTTTCCAGGCTATTGTTTACTTTTGCATTTGCCCATTCGGTAAGTTAATCCGTTGGAGCATCTGAAATAAAAAAATAATAATACATTTTCGAGCGATGTGCCAAATATGTGATAAACCAATTATAATAGATAGTTTTTTTAAATTACCTTTGTATTTTGATCGACGTTCAAAATACCATTTTTGTAGAAGCCTTTAGTAGTACTCCATTAGCTGGGTTATTGGAACCTTCCTAACATCTTTGGTTACAGAGTTTACTGATTCTGCACTATTTGAGGTCATGTAATTGTACCTGTTTGCAGGGCAGTAAGCACGCGACCATTTATCAAATCCAGCTTCATCTTTTAGTTTTTTATACACATCAGGTTTTAATGATTGAATCTCAGAAATTGAAGCATCAAACTCCTGCTCTGTGTAAGCTTTGCATGTCCTCCAATATATAGCCTTCCACTTTCTAGTTTTCAAATTGCAGTTCATCATTAAATGACGACAACAAAAACCATGAAACGCGTTGGGAAAAACGGTACTACATGCATGTGCAATTGCCGGATGTCTGTCAGAGATGATGGCCAAATCTTTTACTTCACCAATGCATTCTTTAAGTTTGCTCAAAAACCAGGTCCATGATTCATTGGTCTCACCTTGAGAAACACCAGTTGCAATAGGTATAATCTGGTTGTTGCCATCCATCCTAACAACCACCAGATTCATACCAAGGTATCTCCTTTTAAGATGTGCGGCATCAATTATTAGCAATGGTCGCATAAAACGTAAGAAGCTCCGAATCTATTTTAAATCGATCAGAAATTGCTTAATTAATAATATTTACATAATAATGAAGGTAATAATTAGAAATAAAAGATAATAGAATTTATGAAAAACTTACAGCAACACCGAAACCAATGAATACCATCTTAAACCGATATGTCTCATACATCTCAATGTGTGTTCTTGTCCCTCATTTTGCAACTTTAAGTTATAGCGATGTCTGACAATCGCTCAAAGACTCCTAGGACAACCATTTAACAACTTTAATGCAATGTTTTCCCACCCCAAGCTCGGTGGTAAGAAATGTCTACTTTCCAATCAACATTAAAATCGTTTTTTATGTCCGCACCAGATAGACCCTTTTGCAATTCCTCAATTTATCAACAAGTATGTGACCCACTAATTTTGGGTAGCATTTCGATGATTAGGATGAATTTTGTTCGAACATGTATGACAGTCGTTAATGGAAGTAACATAGAAGTATCGGTTAACAACACTTTTTCATGCGTTAATGTACCAGTTGCAACCTTCTTCAAAACAAGCTACATTGTACCTTTTCTTACATGAGTTAGTAACTTTATACTCAAACATATCAACCAACGCTTTTATTCCTATTGCATAAATGCATCCTTGCTTATCATCAAACCGACTACCCACCTTTAATTTAGATACTACAGGGTGTTTATGGTTACTTAAATTTTTAATTATGGGATCAGGTGAACTGGGTGGATCAGGGATATTTAGAAATGTGGTTTTCTGCCAACTAGGCTGCACATCTACATTAACGTTTGCACCGCACCTCGTTATTATGATCTTCAACTTTGGTGTTTGAAAATCGATTCTTGAGGCAACAAAGGAACATTAAGATCAATATCAAGAGGCTTAGAAGAAGTAGACGGCTTTACCTCAGAAGATTTCTCGATAAGTTTGATGTGTAGTGTTTGGATCACGTTCTGCTTACATCATATTTCATGAACGAAGAAAGAAACATCATCATCGTCACTTACATCAATTTTGGTTGAAGCGGACATGTAGTATAAACTGATGATCTTATCTTTAATCTGATATTTGTTAGGTAATCAGATGTAGGTAGGTGATGTCAACTGGAAGTAAAACTCCACGAATTGATCTCTCAAAATCCAAATAAACTTTGAATTTTGGGGATTTAGCCGAAGTCATTTTTATGGGATTTGTGTTCTGCGATTCTACAAACCAATATACCCAAAAAAATTCGCTGAAAAGAGTATCTTCTAGTCGCTCAATATAAAATTCGCTTAAAATTTTCCCTCCACAATATTCATTACCCGCTCATTCACAAAGTATATTTCCCGCCAAATTTGATGTCACTCTACTATAAATGCGTCAAGTTTACTCATTGGGTGAAATAAAACAATGGCTCCCTCATCTGCCTCTACTTCCAGATCCAATCGAAAGCCCTTGGAATACTACATCAATGCTATACACTGCGAATATCCAAAACCATTACCGGTGGAAGTACAAACCTCTTGGACCCGGACTCATCCTGGTAGAAGATTCAAGGCCTGTCCAATTTATGTAATATTATTATGCATTATACTTATTTTACTTGTTAGGTTGAATATGTGAACTTAACAAATCTTATTTTTAGGACAAAGAGACCAAATGTAACTTCTATGGGTTCCTAGACCCGAACTACCAAGTCGAGATACAAAGATTTGTTTTACAAGGAACATGAGGAAAAGAAACATTTAATGAAGGAAAGCATTCGATCTTGGATGAAGTTATTGAGGTTTCAAACAATGATATCATGAAAATGTTGGATGAGTTGACTTTTATCAAGTCAAGAGTGCAAGTTCATGACAAAGTTGTGTTGGTTTTCGTTTGATTGTTCTCTTGAAGGTTGTAGTTTGGTTATGGTAACTGCTTAGCAATAAGTGTTATGTAATATGTATGTTATAGTGTTTTAGCAATAAGATTGTTTGTAGTCGTTTTTCAAATCAAATGGATGTTTGTAAAAACAAACATTTTAGCAATTTACACAAAATGTTTGTTGCAAATCAACAGCTTCACAACACGTATATACTGTAAACAAGGGCTTAAAGAAAGCCTACATGGCTGTTAGGAATATACCAAGTTGCACTACGGACATGCATAAGAAGTTGTCTTTTGATGTCCTACACGGACATACAGTTTGTGGTTACATTTGGTTGAACAACATAAGTCTAAACCCACATACAAGCCATACCCAAAGAGATGAAATGCATCTTTATTCATCACTTGTATGAACAACCACCTTATACTTCCAAAAGTACTCCACCATATGCTCGATACTCAAAGCAATTTGAAGAGGTCATCAACCTTCATACTTAAGTTGTTACCCACTGTGCAAAAAATACATACCCAAACTCCACAATCACCGTATGCATTGGCTTGTATAGGGACATCATCCATAACTCAAAATGTGATCTTATAATCGAAACATATATTGATTTGGCTTGAAGAACTTTACACAAGTTTAGATATTGTGGTAGCATTCTCTCAAAAGTGACCCTCATTTTAAATTGTTTTCTCTCTCTCGTTCGGTGTACCTAGTGAGTCATAAATTGTTATAACTCCGTGCAATTTGTAACTCGGCAAGAAACCAAATTAAGCGGTCGGGTGCGTTCACGGAAAGTATACCTAAATGTGAACAAATAAACTTTGTCGTAATTCATCACATTTTAGCATGTATATATTTACCCAAGTATCTAGAAGAAAGTATGGTCTTTATATACAAACCTTCTCGACACTATACCATGGCAATGGATAGCGTTGACCAATGGCGTAGTAGGCATGCATAGACCCATCAAGGATAGAAGACGAGAAAATGGTCCAAACCATAGCCCAATCGGCATTGCTTCCCGAATCGCCACATTAGATCAACCCAAAGATCCGATCTTGCAAATTTTTTTATAAGATACATACCGTTAAACTAATTCAAATAAAATTAATTTTTATGGAAATTAAATATCATTAAATACCTCATCTCCAAGCCATCCTTTTTATTGCCCTTCCATACCCCAACAAAGCCAACCAAAATTTCGATGAACAACGATGTCGCCAAGACCCCACGGAAAGTTATGCGATGACTTAAATTTTTTATAAAGATATACATAGATCTTTGGTTTAGTAATCTTGTTGATATCGCAACCTTCGGACGTGATGATCCCGAAAAATTTTAAAAACCGATTAATGTATACGTCTTTAAGATGTCATTTGTAAAAGTAGTTCTACGCTATACCTCTACCCATGTTTCCAAATGATTATCTTCACCACGTGGGATTAATATCTTTCTCGCCTTTTGGAACATCGTTTACGAAGCTGTGGAGTCGTGGGAGGGAGGTTCACGTATGGGTCCCGCAAACACTTGCCCACCGCTTTGTCCTTTTGAGTCAACATCTTCTTTCAAAACAGAGTACTCTCTGGGTAACTTTGGCATTACTCTCTTTGGTAACTTTGGCCTTTCTAGTTTTCTTTATTGCTAGGCCATTATAAGGTGATCGTCGAACTTACTTGCATTTCTCTTCCTTTTAGCACGCATGAAAACATCCTATACAAAAAATTCATCATTGAAATAACATCAAACTTTTGAACTACATGTGGTAACTTTAATAAATAATGTAGTCGTACCTCGAAGTCGTAGTCAAAGGTTTATTGGCTTGTCCGTCGAATTATGAAACATGGCCTGTCTTGCTTTCACAAAGATCAATATCAATTTTGTCTAATACCTCCTTGGTTGACAACTCATTTTCAACCATAACTCAACCCCGCTTACTTTCTCATTAACGCGCCATCAACATTGTATGCTTCATTATGAATAACCATCTCTCCAAGATGATTCATATGCTCATCCTCATCCCTACCATTTGCGACCTTTGCTTCACTTACTTTCGACCATCATGAGAATCTATAATGTTATTTTGATTACCTTGAACCCCTCTATAGATTTCTCAAAGAACATTTAACATCGCCTCATGATCATGAGAGTGTTCATCAATGACATTGCAATCAACAATTTCATTTTCATTAACTTGAACGCCTCTATAGATTTATCATCTACATTTAAAACTACTTCACCTACTTTCTCATGATCATAAGAGTGTTGATCGTGACATTCAATCAACAATGTCATTTTCATTACCTTGAACGGCCATTACGGTTTATCATCAACATTAAACACACCTTCATGAGCATGTATCTCATTAGCTTGAACCGCCTCTCCGGGTTTATCATCACCGATTTATCATCAACGTTAGACACACCTTCACTTACTTTCATAGTAACATCGGAATCATGAGCATGTATCTCAAGAGCTTGAACCGCCTCTCGGTTTATCATCACCGATTTATCATCAACGTTAGACGCACCTTCACATATTTTCACAGTAACATAGGATTCATGAGCATGTATCTCAATAGCTTGAACCGCCTCTCCTGGTTTATCAGTACCAGATTTATCATCAACGTTAGACACACATTCACTTACTTTCTCCGTAACATTGGAATCATGAGCATTTATCTCAGTAGCTTGAACCGCCTCTCCGGGTTTATCATCAACACTTACCACTACCTCACTTGGTGTTTCTCCATCTTCCTTGTTTTCAGCAGCCTTTTGTTCATCTAGCTCCAGCTGTTTATCCTGGAATTTCAAAGGTCCATAAACAGAGAAATCATCATCTAGCTCCAGCTGTTCATCTAGCTCCAGCTGTTTGCCCTGTAATTATAAAAGAAAAACACAACTATATAGATGACCAAATCTAGCAAACATCTATAGATAGTGCAGGTGGAATTAATATATACGTACTTTAATTGCCGATTGAGAAAATTTTTCATTCAAATTAGGTAAATTCAAATGACTGGGATCATGATCTGGAATGTGATCAACTAACGGCAATGGTTTGTCTTGAAGACAAAAATCCGCAAGCTGCGACATAGCTGATGGAAAAGCATCAGGGTCTATATAATGAATCCCACCTTGTTTGTTTTCAGCTTTAACACAACTAGATTTGTCGCAAGATTGATCAGGTTCTGGACTTAAGGTCTGTAGTTAAGAAAACTGATTTAGGTATGTAACAAAATAATGATAAATAAAAAAGTACTATTAAAAGGAACATAACCTTTTTATAATCAGCCGAATGAACATCATGAGAATGAAGATCAAACAAACTAGGACTTCCATTCTAGGTTTCATTATGAATTGGACTTGAAGTCTGAATTTCCATGGCATTTTGGCCAAAACAATCCTCATCCGATTTGTCGTGCATATGAGTTGAAGTCTGAAATTTAAATATACAATCAATTATACTACTAAAGAAACGAGACCTAAATGATTAACAAATATTAAAGGAAATTACCATGGCATCTTTGGAAGCAATATTTTCATCAACACATTGCCTTATTTGCAATTGATCCTGAATAATGTATGTATATAATCCATTAGTTGGTGAAAAACCAATAAATATTGCTATCTAAATGATGTAGATTAAAAATGAATGTAAAGAGCATGTTCACCTTTGGACGTTGTATCTTTAGAGCTTCCTCAACAACAACAAGTCTATTTTTAATATCATTAAGGACCTCCACATTGGCTCCGGGTTGTATCTTTAGAGCTTCCTCTACAACGGCAAGTCTATTTTTAATATCGTCAACCTCGGCATGCATGTCTAGATGATTGGAAGTTTTATCTTTATCAGTTACTGGCACATCATTATCAGCTAAGGCCGCCTCTTTATCAGCTAAGGCCACATCTGTATCAGTTATCAAACGATCTTCATGTACCTACAAAGCAAGATCAAAACAGAATGTGCATTGGTCAACGTGAATAGTCGGACGAACGACGTAGTTGATACGGATGCAAAATAAATGATACAAAATGGGCAACTTACCTCTTAGTGGGATCATCAGCAGGTAATTGATCTTCTATACTACGAACTCGCTAAAATAAGCATTACTAGGTGCAAACCATGGTTGTAACATTTCCGCATTTGTTGGAACAAGATCCAATACTGGAATAGAACCCTAGTAAACAAACAATTATAGAGTAAAAAACAAATATAACGAAGTCGTAACTTATTTGACAAATACAAGCGAATGGAAATGCTTACAGGACCAAAAAGTTTGCCATATTGGTGTTTGGCAAATGTTTTACCCTTTGACCAACAAAGACAACGTGGTATCTTTGACGGGTCTTTGTTCCACCATGAACTTGTGGGATAACTCTCAAGAATCCATATCTAAAGTGAAGGAAAACAATAAAAGCATTGTACAATGAAAATAAGTATAACAAATTTGTATCCAAAATAGTAAACAAAACCGAGATGTTCATAAATGTCTACACATCTAACCTTAAAAGCCAAGATAAAGCCGTAAATATTATATGTTGCAATTTTAGAAGGGTTTTCTTGCAATTTGTCTTTGTAGTGAGCATTGTAATGTCGGGTACCACATTGGCTAAATTTTGTAAAACGGCTCCACAAGAACTCTCCCATGGATATGCATTCCATGCCCCAAAATCCTCAACTAAGCGCAACAAATGATTGTCAACGATGTACCAAGGTCCACGACCTATGAACCCAACTCACCGACTAGCAACAAACATACTCTTACCGCATCCTCATTTGATAACTTTGAAAATTGTGTGTCATTCCCAAATAAATCTAAAAGCTCATTACCTTTACGCTTACCTTTCTTATAAATTGTTTTTCAGAAAGACACGAAACCAAAAGGATCATGATCAATATCTCTGAGGGGCAACGACCAAAACGAATCCGGTCATCAATAGAAACTCTCACGACCGAATTTCAATACATTATTCAATTTTGTATAAAATGGGGGACAAGAATCAAGCGGTTTGTCGATATATACCTTGTGTTGTAAAACGAAATTCACCATATGATTGCCTTTACCTAGCTGAGGAATATCTAACCATGCCCAAAAATTGTTGCCCTAAACAACCTCATTCGATCTGGATTGCTTAACAATTTAGACTTAATATCCGAAAGCAACTTAACCTGGGAACGAACCGTTACCTTAGCATCAAAATATTGGGGAATGTAAGCCATTTGGGAGTTTAATTGACTGAATAATTATGGGTTGATTTAGGGTTTCACGTGATTGAATTGTGTTTTTCGGGTAGTAGAGTGTTACTGTGTGTGTTTGTGTGTGTGGGTAAAAATTTAAAAACAGAGTAAAAATTTAAAAAGTAAAAAATCTTGTTAAAAGGTACTAAAATGTACAAAAAGTGTACAGTACAAAAGTCGCTTAAATTATTTCGCTTTAAGTCGCTCAAGATTGGGAAGGAACTAAAAGTATAAAAATATTTTAGTAACTTTGACTTTTTACTAAAGGACAAAAAAATTGCAAGATTCTTAAAAAGTCATTGAGATTCGGTCGCTATAATATCATAAATTGTAAAAGTCGAAACAATAATTGGGTACACAATTACGAAGGACACTTGTCAAGCTTAGATGAAAAGTAGAAAAGTCGCAAGTCTCAAAGTTTATTTTGGAAATACCCCAACTTTTTTCCTAGAAAGTGATGACACCTTGAGCAAAAGGTATATTTGCATTATTACCCCATGTTTTTATATCTTGATCACATGTGATTGTTTCACAAATCACATGTGCTTTGTTCAGCTATCACATGTGATTTGTCCCCAAAGCACGTGATTTTCTTTAAAAAGTATTCAGTTAAACATAGATGAATTAAGATCCGCATAACACTTTTCCAACAGTGCAATAAAAATAAAGAAAAAACTAAATCTAAACAAAATATGACATGAAAAATGCAAATCTAAACAAAGTATGATATTCAAGAAGCGTTAGTTGCTTGTTTAGCTGCATCAATTCTCGTTGCTTATTCACCTGCATCAATTCTAGCCGCTTGCTCAGCAGAAGCAATTTTCACTCCACAATATCTACACTTCTTACTCTGCTTAGCTTTAGTTTTAAGTGTTATTTCTCTTCCACGTTTTCTAAGTGCTCCTCTCAAACCACCTTTGTTTCTAGCCATTTGTGGATTATTGACCTTATGTTACTTTGGTTTCTTAACTGCATAAATATCTTTAATCATATCTCCCGTTTTCCATGAAGGAGGCTTAAGCACTTGAACCTCAACTTCTTTCTTGATTGTTTTCAACTGTTCCACATGAATCACATGTGATTTACACGAGAATCACATGTGATTTACACAAGAATCACATGTGATTTACACAAGAATCACTTGTGATTTTTATAACAGACTATAATAGCTAATAAATATTTGTCAACTTTTCCAGAAGATTTGTTTTCAACTATTCAACAAGAATCACATGTGATTTATATAAGAATCACATGTGATTTACACCAGAATCACATGTGATTTACACAAGAATCACATGTGATTTTTATAACAGTCAATCACTTTGATAGCACTTGATTTCGGGATTCTATTAAAGAAAGAACTATACTTGGGAGACCTGGATAAACCCTGCAACATATACAAAGAAACTATAGTTAGAGCACACCCTGAAGTACGTACCATCTACAGAATGACCGTTTGCCCAAAAAAAGTAATCCATACCTTGGATCTAAAATCTTGTTCCCTTGAAGGTCTTCTTGAGGGATGTCCATGTACTATAATGAAAGAAATCATATGTTAATTTATTTCATGGTAAGTTGGTAACCATCAACAAGACGTAAATCATGTTCAAACCTAAAGAACCCTCTCAACCGAGACCAGTTCATTTTCAGTCTCAGTGAAACTTTTCATGAAGCTCCCTAATAAGGATACAAGTGGAGCTGCGTAGGAAAGAGCTAAACCTACCTGTTTACAAAATGCCAGTGTTATGATAAAGTTATTTTCTTAAACAAATAAAAATTTGTGACATGAATAAAATCGTATATGGCGTTTATGGACTTACTAGTCCCGGGGTACCTCGATTGAACGGGAGATATACATGTGATCCAACAACAGCCATCACTGCAATGTACGATACCACAAAAGCAGCTAAGAACTAAGACCATACATTGATTACTGTTTTTTTCAAGTGTACTTTACAGCTACATTTATTTAAATTGCATTCATTACAAGTTTACTAGTATACCTGTAGGCGTAAGGATAGCCAGAGGCTTGATATTATCTTTGAATAAGAAGTTTTCTGATACATGGTGACATGATCAATGAATCCGTTAAGAAGAAGTCTTGTGTACAAATGAAGAGCAATACTTAGTATGAAACACAACCCAAAAGTAATAAACAATCTGTGTACTTAGTGAGTAGTGTAGTGTGACTATTGCCTGACAAGAAAAGTAATGTAAGGAGGGGCAGGTTGGACGAATCTAGTAATGGATCAAAATGGGCAATTTACAGTGCGTCGAAAGTGTCCGGGTCATTTGGGTTGAAGCACAACCAAAACAGACCAAATGATAGGTAAATGGGTACAAATTGCCACTTTTAAGTATTTTTATTAGATATCTATTGATAGAGTTACTCTTCATGTAACAAATACCTGCACTTTTGTTGTAGATATGCCAAAAAGGTCGGATGAGAAGCAAGAACATGACCTACACATAATAGCGAACAATGGCCAAGGTTATAAATAGTTCATTTATATGAGCTACAAAGATCAGTAACCATGACTTACTTATCCGGTTATTACTGCACAAAGGACAAACTTATAGCAATCCCAACAAGGTCGTGAAATTAGCAAGGAGAATATTGAGAATGAACGGCAGAGAATCATCAATCGTGTAGAGATCTGAAGACAACCTATAAATACAATCAATATGCATATATTTTAAGGTGAGACTGATCTTATTAAAGGAAAGTTATGCTACCTGTTAAGTATTCTTCCTTTTGGTGTCCGGTCAAAAAAGGTAACATGTGCAACAACAAGCTTTTTCAACAGGTTATTGTGCACATGAATTGCTGCATGTAAGCTGCTATATGCAAATGAAAATGCCCTCACTACAATAAGAATGGAGTTCGTCTAGCAAAAAATACAAAATATAAAAAGATGAATCACATGTGATTCATTTTACAAAATATTAAAAAATGAAAAACAAAATCACATATGATTTACCTAAAACAACAACTAGATTGTCTTCTTTATCTGTGACAACATCAGCTTCATCCATAATTGTGATTTCAGAATCTTTCAGCATCTAAAACTAGAACAACAACTAAATCTACTTTATTTAACTGAGAATCATCCAATTTTTAACAAATCGTTTGTGATTTGTGTTTCAACCGATAAAAAAATGGATCAAAATCAACATTTTTGATCGATTAAGATTAATTCGATGGTTTTTACTGTGAATTCTGAGTTTTTTCGAGCAGTTTTCATGATGATTTTGATGTGAAATCGTTTTGGAACGGGGAGAGTGTTTTTATGTGTGTGTGTTTTTACCCTAAATTTTTTTTGGGGGGGGAAATGAGAGTCTTGTGTGAAAATAATTATTTTATAATGACATTTTTGCCCTTGATGTGGAAAATGGGTAGGAATTGTTGTTTAATCACAGCCATTGGATGAAAATGAAATGGATGGATGAGATGGGTTTATTGTAGGGGTGACAATTCTCGACACGACACGATAAACGACACGAACCGACACGAATTTAAACAGGTTTGGGTTGAGGATAAACAGGTTTGGGTCAAAAATGGGTCAACCCGTCTAACCCGCTTAATAAACGGGTCGTGTTTGGGTTGAGTAAGTATTAAACAGTCAACCCGTGAACCCGTTTAAGTATATAAGATCTTAAAATAAAATATATAACTGGGTTTTTATGTTGGATGTGGATTAAATGTATTTTGTTATTTACTTAGTATGAGTGAATTATAATTTTATACCTTAGATATCATAAATATTGACGCTTATAATTTAGAAAATTGTCGCATAATTATTTGTATATTATTTTTATCATATTTTAGATCCTTATATAATTTTTTGCATTTAAATTAGTTAAATCGACAAACCATCAACTTTATTCACTGCTTGACCTATTTACTTAAATGGGTTAAACGGGTCACAAGTGGGTTACACATGTTATGCATGTCTGGGTTAGGGTTGAGTTTCTTGACACGATTAATAAATGGGTCGTGTTTGGGTGAAGTCTATACTATACGCAAATACGCGAACCCGAATAGGTTAACACGAACACGACTCGATTGCCACCCCTAGTTTATTTTATTGGTTCTTTAAAGAAGGGGGGCTCTTTGGTAATCTCAACTCTAGAGGGCATTGGCTGTAAACAATGTGTTTGTTTTATTATTAAATATAAAATATTATGAGTATTTGTGTTGACGAGAATCTTATCTAATTATCATATATGGAGGTATATGTTTTTGTGTTGATGAGAATCTTATCTAATTATCATATATGGAGGTATATGTTTCTTAAGTCTTACGTGCGTTCAACTCTCAACATGATGAAATGTGCGAATATTTATGGTTAAGTCATATAGTTGTCAACTCGAACTGGACTTGTGACTCTATCTCAATTAAGTATACAAAAATATATATGGTATACATGTAATCTATCATACTCTTGCTCGACAACTAAGTGATTGGTTGTTCAAGTCCAACGTGGGACAAGTAAGCGATTTACTTGTAATAGGCATATGACGAAAATTTATAACGAGTTATGTACATATTAGTAAGAGTAAACTACACTATTCGTCCTTGTGGTATGCGTTGACCGACAAGTTTCATCTTTTGACAAAAAAAATTGCACCGTCCATCCTAATTGCGAAACATTATGTATCGTTTGTCCCTCACTCTAACTGGCATCGCTAACGGTCATTTTACCCCATCCAATCGATGGTATTTTAGTCTTTTCTCACCCACACCCTCAATCAAATCCTCCATCCATCCACATCTTTTCATTCATAATCCCCTACAGATAAAAAAACACACACTAACACTCTCTCTATAATGTTCATCTTCTTCAAATCATCAAACCTTAATCTAGAAATCTGATTAACTTAAAGAGTTAGATGAAAGAGTGGTACAAATGGGGTATGTGATACGAAAACCAGAGGTTGACTTCGATAAATGTAACTAATGGTAAGTGTTCTAGTTTTTTGCAATTTTATGCTAATGCGAAGTGTTTTAGTTCTTTTTTTGTTGTTCTCACTTGTTATTTATCGATTAGACCTTGTTTTATTTTGATGAAAAATGGATTGTTTGATAAAAAATTGTTTAAACCTTAATCCTTTTTTTTTCTTTTTAGGCGGCATACGTCTGCGCTTTTCAATAAAGGCGCATTATGGTCGTTCTTTCACTGTATCACCTGGTAGGAGGTACATAAATGGTTGTTCAAACAAAACAGACCTTGATAGATCTTGAGCTCGTGGATCGTTATATATGCCTATGTAATCACAAGCACAATAAAGACAATCTCTACTACTTATATTTATCGTGAATATAAACACAAGTAATAACTAAGAACTTCTTGATCCTCTATGGATCTTTATATTAACTAAAGCGAGTTTTCCAATCGGTACATAACTCATTCTAATGTGTTCCTTTTATAGACAAGGAACCCTAAACAATATCGCTAAACCGTTTCCCAAGAAGCGTATAATCATAAAACTAAATAAGATATACACAATCACTTCCTAATAAAGTTCATGTATATCCACACTAAATAAACTAAACACGGAATAAACACTTCCATGAAACAAGACTAATAACTATTATACTTGATGAGATTATGTCTTGGCGAGAATCCACTCTTCTTCGATAGAAACACTTGGCATTAATTTCACATAATCCGGACTTCACATAATTCCCAACAATCCTCCCTAAACTGGAATTTGACTTGGTTAAGTTCGGTTTCACGATAGATCTTGAACAAACATAGCTCCAGGAGGATTGTATCTGACGACAACAACAAAGAATCCAAAGAAGAACATCTCTATGATGAAGAAACTACGAAACACCATATCTTTGCGACAACAAATGACAATAGATACATCAAAACAGTTAGTTTCATACTATTCTCATCACATCCAATTGTGTGAACTCCTGTGAGAGGTGAATCATTGAAAACAAATGGATTGGATGTCTCTTTACCAATAGCCATCACTCTTGGAGTAGCCATATGTTTAAGTTCGTAAACTATGGTACACTGATAACCATCGATTTATTGGCAAACCAAAGAACCATATAAGCGGATTTGAAATGTCTTTACACATAGCCGTTTGCTCGGGACTAGTCAATTCTTAGAGTTGGTGAATTGATAACCAAATATGGAATGCCACCGCCTTTACCACAAGCCATATACATGTGGGCTAGCCAATTCTTGGATTCCAAAAGGAATAGACCATGGTGAATTGAAAACCATACAACACTCGACAATGAAGCATAGGTGGTTGCATACCCTATGATTTTAGCAAACCATTACGACTATCAACAGTTTGATGCGTCTTTACCAAAGTTGTACCCTTTGGACTAGCTAACTCTTTAATATACACAAGGTATATCGGTGAATCAAGAACCGAGAAAAGTATACAACAAACACGCAAGAAAAGTTAGATAAAACCAAAAACATCTTTTTCTTTTTTTTTTTTTTTTTTTTTTTTTTTTTTTTTTTAACTAAAATAAATAAAACAAATATTACAAATATTACTAACCATAGAATTACAAACAAGATGAACCTTGATGTGACATTAGGCGATTTTAATCAAACCAACACATTGAGTAGCATGAAGTTCATCATTGCCAAGCTGGATTAGGAGGCACTTCCAACTTGTGTCTCGAAGAACCTTTCCATAAAAGTAACAGATAAAGGATAAAGCTTATCGATAGCATACACAAAATCATCCCACATGTGGTGCGAACCACATGAACACAAAGCAGAGGATAAAATCTCCAACTTTCAATCTCCCATTTATGAGAATTCTTCCAAATAGAATATCCTTTACCATTTGAAGAATGAGAATCAAACATAACTGAAGATCACCCAACAAATATAAACCGAACCATTTCTTTGAATGAAACTTAAAATCTTGAATGACATGTTCATCTGACATCTTCAAATCATGTCTAGTCACCAAATGAAGAATGTCCTTCAAAAGTTGAACTCAAGAAAAGTATTATCCAACCTATAAGCGATTTAAGCTTTCCGGCCTTCAATTCACCAATACCACATGAGTACCTTCAGGAAAAGCTTCAATAGATCCAACTTCAATAAAGGTAGATTCATCAGCCTTAAGATCTAAATCAGTATTCCTTGAAGCATGTTTTGTAGCCAATCTATCAGAACTTCTTGTAACCAAGCTCTTCTCCCCCATATCAACAATGTCATCAGTATCAAGCTGTAAATTATGTTCCTGACTCAGAGGATCACTTAACCCCACACTAGATAACACGTCAGAAGAAACCAAAGAAGTTTCAGTAGAAACAATCACATCAGTAGAAGGAGTAGCATCGGAAGGTGTGTCGAAGTAACAACGAAGAGACCACCACTGGCAAAACAGTTTCAAAATTATCCACAATTTCAAGCTGTTTTACATCTCTTAGCCGTAGGAACATCGACATTGAAGCAATGCTTTCCAATTGAGAAGAAGAAGTAGAACCGGAAGAAGAAAACTTCATAACCAAATTATATTGTCTAATTAAAGCATCATCGGACAAAGTCATGATTTGCTTCATAGACATACGAATTATACATAGCGAAATTCTTCACAACTCTTCTCATATAATTCCTCTTACGAACAACAGTCATAGGTTTTCTCTTTTGGCTTTATTTCTTTGATCTATAAGAGCTCTTCTCTTTGCAGTGATTCTTGCTTCCTTTGATTACCAAGTTCCACCATTTTATCCACAAAATTCTCATCATTAAAAGATGCTCCTAATATAAGTTTTGCAAGATTTGGATCGGATGCACCTTGAGAAATATAACCATCCATTGATCATCGATGATCGTAGGAAGTAATGCATCAAGCTCTAATTGCCTTCGAGAGACAAATTAGAAGCATCTTGATCTTGAAGAAATTTAGCCACAATACGACTCTTACGCATATTTTCATAATCGACAAACAATCTAGCACGAGCTTGATTTTGTTCTTGATCACAATTCACGAAGTCGACATATCATCAATCACGGGGTCTGTACTTTCTCGGAAGATATCTCGAGAACCAATTTCAGTGAGAACCAATGTGAGCTTGAAGGAACAACCAAACCCACATCGGAGGAAGCGAGTTGAGACAATTCCTCAGCGGTGTAGAAAACTTGGATGAAGCATTCAACTTATAACCCGGTGAAAGCAGACCCATTCTCAATAAGTAGAATAATCGACAAAAGCAGAATACTTCTTCAAGCTTCATAAATATCTTTTCTTTGTTTCACCCACACATTAATTCTCTTACCACTTGAACCCGTCTATAAAACAATCCCAATGCACAGACTTTTCATCAAAATCCCCAAATAATATTTCAAACCCTAATTCCACCAATACTTCAAAATTAACCATAATCAACATGAGTACCAAACACGAGATCATAGATCTCACAACAACATCCTCATCATCATCTAGTGAAGATACCAATCCATGGCTTCATTACTTTCCAAAACCATATCCACTACCAAAGAAATCACCCTTCCTCTCTTCATCAGAAGATGAAAGTGTGGGAAATTCAAGCAAATCTGCTGATGATTCTAATGACTCTATAAGGAGGAACATCTTACTCCCAACCCCAAAGCACCTCGGCCTCAACGAGGCCACGAGCCAAAATCCACCACTTCCAAAGATAGAAGTGGTTCTTGGTCTTCTGCATCGGGTTTTGGTGCATCATCACATATCGTATAAGGGAAGAACTTAAAGAGAGTAGATGGGTTGCATTTTAGTTGAAATACATAGATGAAGCACAAAGGACACATTATTTTCTCCATCATCAAATGTGGTCATTGTCATCATCAGCGTTTGCATCAATCCATCCTCTCCATTTTGATCCTTAGCATCTGTTAGGGTTGGTTATGCTCATCACAAAAGCATAGCCACATTTAGTGTGAAAGATGTGAGCGATCATGCATATCCAACGACTGTTAGATGTTGGAGCGGATGATATGTAATATATTAGGACTAGTAGATCATGTAGATGCATTTGATGTTGCTAGTACCGTAGTAAA
The DNA here is from genome assembly GCA_022545495.1 of Chrysanthemum lavandulifolium. Lineage (NCBI taxonomy): Eukaryota > Viridiplantae > Streptophyta > Magnoliopsida > Asterales > Asteraceae > Chrysanthemum > Chrysanthemum lavandulifolium. The sequence goes on along the minus strand of CM040244.1, from coordinate 240,172,904 downwards.
ATGTATGTTGTTTCTTGAATGAATGAATTATCAATTTGTTTGATACTTCTTTTGATTGAATCATATAACTTGATACTTCAACTTGGAGGAAACAAATGACATTCTTGACACTTTAAACTCGGTGAAACAAGCTTTAGCACTTCCGACCAAATCTCAGCGAGCGAGCGAGCAGACACTCTGCAAAAACAAAACAAACACGAGAGAAACACAGAAACACACAAACCAACAAAGAATCACACTAAGATTACATTAGCGAGGTTAGAGTTAGTTAAAATCAACCAAATATACAAAATTACATAGCAAAATGCAAAGTTATACACATATCCTCCCACGAGGCATATGCCTCCCACGAGGCCTATGCCTCCCTTAAACTTTGCGGTTAAGGGTTAAGCATGCCAATATGGACCACAAGGTGTTGAAACCTTGGTCCTTCAAAAGCCTTTGTTAACAAATCGCCACATTATCATCGGTATGAATTTTGACCACATTTATCAAATTTTTATCATATGCATCTCTTATAAAGTGGTGCACGATTTCAATATGTTTTGTTCATTGTCAAAAACTGGATTTTTAACAATGCATATGGTACTTTGATTATCAATAAAATTGTTGTGTTCATGAAATTGTACCCATAATCCAACAAGCGATTTTGAATCCAAAGAACACATCCACAACAATTAGCGGCGACAACATACTACCTTGATGATGAGGTAGCCACAATCGTTTGTTTCTTGCATTGCCAAGAAATCAATCTCTTTCAAGGAATTGGCAACCTCCAGTGGTGGACCTCCTATCCAGATTAGCACCGGCATAGTCACTATGACTATAAGCTTCCAACTTAAAGGAGACTCTTTTGGGTACCAAAGACCTAGAAAAGGTTGGCCTTTGAGGTACTTAAAGATCTTCTTATGACATTGAGATGGGAAGTCGGTGGAGTAACTTGATGTCGTGAACAAACACTCACGGCAAAAGTAATATCGGGCACGGGTCATTAAATACATCAAAGACCCAATCATAGACACATGCAGATGAACATTCACGGTGGATCGACTTCATTGTTGGTCTTTGTCTTTGGAGCTTCATAAGGTGTAGTGGCGATCCTTACACCCTCCATACCAAATTTCTTCAAGATGTCCTCACATATTTGTCTGATGATAAAGATACCATCGAGTTTCTTGAACTTGAAGACCCAAAAGTCATCTCTCCATTGCACTCATCCGAAACTCTCCTTCATAAGCTCCTCAAACTCCCTACACCAAGCTTCCTTTGTGGATCCAAAAATAATGTCATCCACATACACTTGCACAAGAATTATGTCGGTGGAATTCTTCTTTAGGAAAAGAGTCTTATCGATTGCACCTCTTACGTAACCATGCTTGATGAAATGTAGAGAGCCTAGCATACCGGGCTCTGGGTGCTGATGTAGTCCATAGAGAGCTTTGACCACCTTATAAACATGATTAGGATGATCGGATCTTCAAATCCTTTAGGTTGAGTGACATACACCTCCTCTTCAATTTCACCATACAAGAAGGCTCCTTTAACATCCATTTGATAGACCATAAATCCCATATAGGATGCATAAGCTAAGAAAATCCGTATAGCCTCAACTCTTGCCCTTTGGTGCAAACACTTCATCATAATCGATCCCTCCTCTTGTCTATACCCACATGCAACTAATCTAGATTTGTTCTTAATGACAACACCCGAGCATCTCTCTTATTCTTTAGAATCCATTTAGTCCCTATAGCATACTTACCATCGGTAGTGGTACCAATATCCAAACCTGCGATTTTGAAATTGTTGCATCTCATCCTGCATTGCTTCAAGCCAACTTGAGTCTTCAAGAGCACGAGTAACACCGGTTGGTTCCACTTGTGAGAGAAAACAAGCAAGCAGACAATGTTGATAGTCGTGTGATTGTCTCTCTGTGATTGGAGACATAAGAGATAAAAGCCACTGACCATATTTAGAGCGCATATAGTACCTCTTGTTCTAACAGTGCATTAGGATCACCAATTATATTAGGCGTGGATGAACATTGTTGATCCTTGTAGTAGTGGTGGTGTTGACATCAATTGAGGAATCAAGATTAGTCACGATGGGTTCAAAGTCGATATCATAGGAAGGTGTGTTGAAGATGCACGCTTTGGGTTGATGATGACCAAGATCACGAAGGTTTTGGAAACCTTGTATAAGGTTCTCAAGGTGCATTGACACTCTAGTAGAAATAGGAGTAGAGGCATCATGTCTTTCGGCCGAATTGGAGAGGTGAGGAGAAAGCAGAACCACTTTCGGTGAATTGAATGTTCCACCGATTGCTTCACTTGTACTATTTTCAACATTCCTCTCGCATCTAAATTGGTGCATACTCTTGTTTCTTGATCTAGCATGGTCCTCGACATAATAGAATTCATCTTCACCCACATCAAGTATAATCTTTAGAAGTGTCACCCACAAAATTGTTAGGAGAGAAGGAAGGTACTACAATGGGTTGTTCATCATCATCGGACCCACTGTCGAATGAGCTTTCAAAGTTTACGCACTAGTAGTTGGAGATGCTTGAATCGCATTTTGGTTAGCCATATGTCTAGCATAACCCAAGTAATCGATCAAGTAATCAAGATCAAATGACCAAACATGACCACGTCCTTGAACATTAGGCTTGTCTTCAAGATACCTCAGTTCAATGTCTCCTCTATCTTCTTAGCGGATACATTGTAAACCACATATGCCTTACTATGAGCGAGAATACCCCACAATGTAACCATCATCGACTTTCTCATCAAATTTGCCCAAAGGATCACTTGGTATTCAAATTGTCACTTGGCGTAAGCGGTTTAAGGTAATGAATAACGGAACTTTTCCAAAAGAAGTTCATATGGTGTTTTAAGGTGTGGCCTAGTAATGGACACTCTATTTAGAACATAACAAAATTGTACCTGTGACCTCGATCAAAACATGGTAGGAAGTTTAGAGTGCGCTAGCATTGATCTTGCGACCTCTATTAAGGTTCTATTTTTCTTTACGCCACCCCATTTTGTTGAGGGTTCTTGGAGTGCTATAGTCCCTTTTGATTCCCTTTAACTGCGAGTTCTATTAGAATGGCATTTTTGAACTCTGTACCATTATCACACCTAATTCCTTTCACCTTTTGTTCAACTAATTCTCAATAAGGGTAATGAAGTCTTTCAATATTTCGGATGTTTCATCTTTGGTCCTTAGAAAGAATACCCAACAAAATTTGCTATAACCATCGGTGATCACCGGACAAAAATATTTATGATCAATGCTTCTCACTTAAGTTGGACCAAACAGATCCATATGAAGCGGTGAAGAGGTTCGAAATAATGCTTCTACCATGTGAGAACACCTTTGTATGAGGCTCTGTCTTTGCTTTCCTTTGTTGCATGCAACACGGTTATGATCATTGGTGAATACTTTGGCGGAAGACCTTGAACAAGGCCCGGTTTGAAAGTCTGGTTAATGGTCTTAAAATTGACATGGGCCATCCGTCATGCCATTTGGTGGACTCATCCACGGATGCTTTAGCCACCAAACATGTTAGGTCACTTTTTGGTTGGACATTAGTTAAGTTGAATGTATAAAGATTGTGATGCGAGGAACCTTGATGAGAATTGAAGTTTCTTACGGGAGTTTGAAGTCTTTAGACGACAAGACATTCATCCTCTGTGAAGAGTACTTTGTTCTTAGTGTCACAGTTTGTGAGGCCGAAAACAAATTAAAGTGTTGAAGTTCCTTTACATAATAAACATTCTCAAAGTCCGGTGAGGTGTTTTGATGGTCCCTTTTCGATGGTTAGTCCATCACTTCCTCCAAAGGTTACATTGCCACCTCCTTCAATAGGTACAAAGTTATGCATCATGTCCCTGTTTCACGACATACTTCTAGAACAACCATCGTCAACAATTCCAACATCTTTATGCTTAAGGGATGATCCTACAACAACAACAAAAAATATATAGAAATTAGTACACTATGGAGGCTCAAGTCATTCTTGACTTGAACACCCTTATGGATCATATGAGTTGTGCCATGTAGAAGTATAAGATCCACTATTGTTCTTGGGTTTCCAATGAAACTTAGGTCCTTTTATTCCAAGAACAACTTCTTTGAGGTCTTGACAAAGATATCGATACCCTTTCCCATCGGTCATAGGGTTAACACATCTAGGCCAATAACCATTTTAAAATATTCACTTTGGTTGGTTGAACATATGGTTTTCAATTGATCTTCTCCAAGGAAAAGAATTATTATAATTAGTATCTTGTGGAACATAAGGTGGTATATCATTAACATTGGTCCACATTGGTCTAGATTTCCTAGAATCAACACACCTACTCATCCTTTGCTCATGATAATCACAATCCTTAATTAAATGAGATTTACTTCCACACACAAAACATTTCTTGATTAGAAGATTTATTCAAACCAAAGATGTATTATTACAAGCGAAGTATTCAAACCAAAACCATGAAAAGAATTGTTTTAACGGTACTATTATGCAAAGAATGAAAAGCAAGTCTTGAGGCAACTGTCTTGGAAGTGGATTCCTTGGCGACAACTCGACATGCTTATTGGTAGTCTTGGGTGCGGCGGGGTGAAGACTTGGGAAGGGCGACTTGGGAAGGTCGGACTTGGGAAGGTCGGACTTGTCATTTGAATCACACTCTGTAGACCCTTGCTTGGAGGACTTGTCACTTTGTTAACACAAGAGACAAAGTCATTAGTAGAAGTATTAGGGTCAGCATGTCTCTTGACTTTTGCCATACGGATGGTGTGAGCCATCAAAGTCTTTAAGAGTGGAAAGGTCAATGGGCATATGCTCACTTCTAATTGGTCCACGTCTGACATGTAGGTCACCTTCTTTCACAAAATTAGCTAGGCTCTTGATGTAGATTTACGTGTGTCATCCCTAGCTTCTAAGCCTACATATTTCTTAAAGCCTAAAGCCATTTGTAGAATTGGGAGCTTGACTACTATAAATGAGACCGACTAACTTATTACCATTCATCATCCATTCTTTATGCCTAGCAATTTCCTCCTTAAGTTTCTCCTTAAGCTCTAGATTTTCGACTCTACATCGCTCTTAACTTCTCGGACCATTTTAATTCATTTGTAGCACATTCGAGATCTCTTTCTAAAACACCTATTTTCTCATCATAAGCTATTTCATTCTTACGAAACCAAACCTTTTGTCTTTCTAGTGTTTTTAAAGCACATTTATAAGCTTCTACTTCCACATAGCATTCATTATATTTAGGTTCCATAATATCATAAGCTTGTTTGAGTTCATTATAACGCTCACTACAACCAAACACACAGTTTTGTACACGAGAGATGCCCATCAAGGCAATCGATCATGCCTATCCTCACGTAGTACGACTTGCAATCAACCCAACATTATCGGGACCATCATTATCATCCTCCTCATGTTGCTTCCAGTCCACATTGCTATCCGAGTGACTAAAGCGGTGAACCCTTTGAAGTTCTTGCATCCTTACGATCTGGCGATAAGTAGAGTATCTTGTCTCATGACCGACTTTCTGTCTTTGCATTCTCTAGAAAAGTGACCCATCTGTTGACATGTGAAGCATTTAGCCTTCCTTTTGTCAAACCTTCTTTGGATCGCGTCCTTTGAATCAAACCTTACGCGACTTTGCGCTCAAAGGTCTTGATATCCATGGAAAGCATGGCCACTTGCCACCTCGACTTCATCTCTTCCATTTCAAGCGGGTCCACTGATCAAAATCCTCATAAGCGGATCCTGCGAGGATCATAATCGACAAAGAAGGTTCAAGTACATCTTCCATAATGTTGCTTGATTTAGAGTGAGAACTTGATGAAGGAGCGACATTAGATGATGATGGATATGGGCTTGGACCATAGTTAGACTTTGGAGTAGAGGCTCCAACAAATGCGATATGACTAGCGATGAAGATGATCGAAAAGGGCTTCTTACATCATGTTCAAGAGCTTTAAGTTTGTTATCTGACTCATCAAAGGTCATCATGTCCAAACCACCTTTAGCTTTTAAAGCTATGCTTCCATGTAGCAGGATGGAGGTAATGACCTCGAAACTTAGAGTTCTGATCATCATTATCCGGCTTTGCACATAGTGATTCAAGCGACTTAAGATCTTGTGAAACTTATCATAGCCCTTGTGAATTCCTTCCTCTTGAGATTTGAAAGTCCTGGCTGTTGTCTTAGCATGGACTTCTTTAGTCTCCTAGACTCCTCATTCCCACCGAACTTCGCCTTAATTGCTAACCATATATCCTTAGCATCTTGCATGAAGTGAAAATCACTCAAGTGATCCTCGGGAATAGCTTGCGAAAGAATAGTTCGACCTTGGTTTCTCTCGAAGCGCGCCGGAACTCTTGACGGTTTGGGAGGAACATTCATCATATTACCAGCGACATCCGTGGTAGCTCTCTTCAAACTGTTCCCCTTCATAATTATCGCCATAGATTCCAATCAATGTTGGAGATCCATTCGCATCTTCATCGCCCAAAGATCATATTCCTCCCTTTTAAGGTAAGGAAACTTAGCATTGCTATTAGAGACTTAATTGTTGCGGATGGGTGGAGTTTTGGTTGTTGGTGAGTTCGATATCGACATCCGAACTAGGCATGATGATTTTGTTATGGTTGTATGGGTGTTTAGAAAAACTTGTCCTTAGTATCGTAGAGACTCTCACGAGGCTCGATACCACTTGTTGAAACAAAGCAGACCTTGATAGATCTTGAGCTCGTGGATCGTTATATATGCCTATGTAATCACAAGCACAATAAAAGACAATCTCTACTACTTATATTTATCGTGAATATAAACACAAGTAATAACTAAGAACTTCTTGATCCTCGATGGATCTTTATATTAACTAAAACGAGTTTTCCAATCGGTACATAACTCATTCTAATGTGTTCCTTTTATAGACAAGGAACCCTAAACAATATCGCTAAACCGTTTCCCAAAAGCGTATAATCATAAAACTAAATAAGATATACACAATCACTTCCTAATAAAGCTCATGTATATCCACACTAAATAAACTAAACACGGAATAAACACTTCCGCGAAACAAGACTAATAACTATTATACTTGATGAGATTATGTCTTGGCGAATCCACTCTTCTTCGATAGAAACACTTGGCATTAATTTCAACATAATCCGGACTTCACATAATTCCCAACAATGGTTCTTCACAGATTGTTGATGAGTTAGACTATGACGAGTTTTCTATGCATGAGATTGATGCTATTGTAGAAGACTTAGGTAATGATGGGAATAAAATCATGTTTTACCATTTTATGAAACCTGATGGTGATTTAGATAGTGGCCTACAACCTTTAGCTAGTGACCAAGATGTTCTTTGTCTTGTCAAAATATGTTGAAGAAGGTCATAAATTCATTGATACATATATGTTGAGCATGAAAAAACCAATCCTGACCTTTTTTTTACCTCACCACTGAAAAACAAAAGGGTATTAATAGAAGAGTTAGATGTGATGAACCAAGACAATACAAAGCAGGTATCACACCAGTGGCTAGGAAATGCATTAATGATGTGAATGCACGTAATGTAGGTACACAAAGTAGTGTGAATGTAGGTCAAAGTAGTGGTGTCACTAAGGGGGCGTTTGGTTCAAGATATATAAATTGTGCCATTTAAAATTCTAAGCAAATGAAAATGCTTCCCATGTCGAAGGAATTTAAAATGGCCTAATTTTAGCTCTATTCATACAATTAAAATTCCTGGACCCACATCTTTATTGTGAACCAAACACATTTATCGAAGGGATTTTAATTTCAAACCCTCTCAAATTCCCCCAACTAAACACAGCCTAAGGATGTAGAATAACCATATGTTGTAATGTTAGATGAAGGTCAAGGTAGTGGTGCTGCTAAGGATGTACCTACTCAGGGAAATAGTGCCTTTGTGAATGATTTTTACTCTTCCTATGCCCACCAAACTTTGATCCTTTTGCTGTTTTGGACTGGATGGGACATTCATGAAGGTCCGACAACTACCATTGATTCATTCATAGAAACCACAAAAGCATTCACATTATCAACTAACTTCCAAATAAGACCTAAACTTACCCAAAACATCTAAGTTAAGTCAACACATTGTAAACAACATACATCAACACAAAAGCCCAAGAAACATAAAGATACTTCTTTATCCTTGCTATTTCTTCCTCCAACTCTTGGATTTGTCCTCGATGGTTGTTCAATGATCTCAATAGTCCAGGTATGATGTTAAAAAATCGAGCACATATTGGGGGATCCACCCATTCTACGAAAGGACAATCTGATGGCTGTTAAAAATTTTAAACAACAATTGTTAATAACATCATAAAAGAGATCAAAACCATTTTCCAAAAAAATAACATATCTGCACCATTTTAGGGCAACCATAAAACCTTTGTCCTGGGTTGATGTTAGTCCATGATGTTTTCACCACTGCAAGTTTTCCAAAATGACATTTCACCATTTTGAATCTTGACTTGAAGTGTGATTTGAGGTTTCAATGGAAGAAAGAATGAAAGAAAGAAAGAAAGAGAAATAAAAAAGGTTAGGTGGGATGGGATGGTTATTTATTCTAGGTGGATAATGACAAAACAAAAGCGGGAAAAATGGTGTGGGTGAGAAAAGACTAAAATACCCTGGATTGGAGGAGGTAAAACGACCGTTAATGATGCCAGTTAGAATAAGAGACAAACGACACATAATGTTTCGCAATTAAGGATGGACGGTGCAATTTTTTTTGTCAAAGGAAGAAACTTGTTGGTCAACGCATACCACAAGGACGAATGGTGTAGTTTACTCTATTATTAATATTAATACAAGACAAGTATCCGTGCATAACGACGAGATTTTATAGCGGTACATAATTATAGTTGTGATATTGTGGCTAAGTGTTTATGTAACAATTATGCATGCAACGAAAAATAACAGCACCCCCATTCCAATTTGAGCTTGGAATTATGATGAATCTAGAATATAAAGAAAAATGATTGAGAGACCTAAATATATGACTAATTTCATGCCTAAATTGTGCAGCATGATCCTGCTGGGTTGTAAAAAATATATCCATTGGCTGCAACCAACAGAATAATGTCTCGCAAATTTAGACATGAATTTTGGCACCTCTTTAGGCATCGCAATCACTTCTCATATATAAAATATAAAAAATAAATTAGTAAGTGGCTGGTAAACTAAAAAACACAATAGACAATCTTACATTAACATCTATCTTGGCTAAGAGATTGTTCAACAACAATATTAAAATTAGCTGAAGCATTCAACTTATTCATTTTCTAGTACAATTTTTTTATATAATTTTGTAAATGGTGGATAGTTGAAATGTTTGTGTTACATATAGTTGAATTAGGCGAGTACCCGTTGATAACATCAAATAGTCCTGACTTTTAAGTGTCAATTTCCCCGATAATGCTCGTATTTTATATCATTTATATGGATTTATGCTTGTATTCCTTTATATTTCACTTTCAGGTAAATTATGAGCATTGGAGCTAAAGAGAAGCGGATTTGGAGATTTTCCAAACGATTTATGATAGTATGATACTTATGAAGAAGCTACGGTGTAACTTATTCTCTCACATTATGCCGTAGCTAGTTTTTAACTCGAAAGACCAAGTCAAGCGAAGTTCTGGTGTAACTCCCAACTAAGGTTCTGTAGTAATCATCTAGGTCAAGAATTATTTCGCAAGTGTTACGCCGTAGCCTATTTAACAAGAGTATCATTTGGAGGATTATTGAAATTCTGGCGTAACTCTCAACTCAAGTTCGCCATAACTAGGATCGTGCCTATAAATACACCCTAAATCGCATTTTAAGTATCTCTTTCCTCCCTTTCAAAAGGCGATTAGAGCAATCATTCACTCACAACTCAAAGTCAGAGAACGTGAAGAGGGTTCCAAAGGCAGGTCATACGAAGCATACGGAGTCATCTCCAAGGGTGGAATCACACCATATCGATAAGCATTAGAGATCATTTCTATCTTTTACTTTAAATTCATGTCTTTCATTATGTTAAACATTAAAATCATTGTTTCTTTTAATATGATCGGCTAAGTACCCTTGGTGCTAGCCTAGTTATGATTCCTTAAATGTATTGTTTATGTTTTCATACTTCCGTATAATTGTTTCTAGTGTATGTTTGCATAGCTCGTTGGTAGTTACCCTAGCTTTGGTAGTTTTGAAATTCGGTCGTATCTAGTTGCTTAGGAGAATTGACCAAAAGACCCTAAGTAGGTAGGTAGAGTTTGAAAGGGTAAGAATTGACCAACTGACGACCCTTCCTCGCTTGGGCAAACTGACCAAATGATCACCGGTCGTCCGGATGAACTTAAGAAGTTAGGGATGAGTGTCTAAGATGCTAGCGCCCGGGCACTCATTATTTCGAGTCTTGCATGTAGGGTACTTAAAGACTTGACTTAGGTGACTAAAAACAACTCGACTCCCTTAGGGTAAACCTTTGACGTCGGGTAGGAGCCTTTGTTGATAGGTTAGGACGAATTGACCAAATGTTGTCCTAGCGACTTAAACCCCCACTTGAATCAATTGAAAGTAATTAAAACTTAGACATTACAATACAGGATGATTAATTAGGTTAGCACACTTTCTCTCCACTGATCACAACCTTTATTTTCTTTGCGCGCTTATTTCATTTCTTGTCTTTAGTTAAATTAATCAATTCAACCTCAAAACCAGTTTAAAACAAGTGACACTTAGACTTAATAGAATCCATCCACATAGCTCTTGGGACGACCTCGGTTTTACCAATTACTACACTACACACGACCGGGTACACTGCCCTTGAGTGCATAAGGTGGACCATAGGTAAACGAGACATTATAAATATTAAAACACGGTGGAAATCACCCTCACCCGTGCATAGTGTAAGATATAACTTTTCACATACACATCAAACCATAACACAAAGTAGCATATAGATGGAATTCTAGAGAGAAAGTTAGAGGTTTAGGGAACTTAGTGAGAGAAAGTGAAAGATATTATTATGAGCTCCAACTCTCTACCTTGGAAGGTAGAGTATTTATAGTCTTACATAACTCGCCACACTTTGGGGCATGGATCGGGCATCTGATGGGTAAAGACCGTCCGTCCTCCACGGTGTTACTTAACTAAATACTACTTAACTTAAAATTACTACGACTACGAGCTTTCTAACGATTACATATACTTGAGGTGACCGACTCTTTAATACACGGAATTTCTAATTCCTAACAATCTCCCCAAGGAGGTCACCTCAATCATGTACCAAAATTACATTGAATACAAATAGATATTACATTAACAATTGATCTTGCATTCTTGATGTAGTCCTTTGCTCTAAGCTCGTAGTCATTGATTCTTCACATTGCATGTTTGGTTACTTCAAGTGGAGGTCTTTTCTTGATCCACGTGATAATAATTTTGAGCCATCTTTTGAGATCATCGACTATCAACAATCTCGACACATCCTTTGTGGTGTTGGTATTATGTGATGTTGTGACTTTAGGACCGACATGCTCACATTACGGATCATGAAATCTTCTCATCGAGTAGCGGAAGCTTTTGTTGAATCATGATATTGGCGGCGTAGCGAAGCTTGGTGTGAAAATATCGAGTCATTGATGCACTAATCATGATTTCTTTGAGTTGAATGTGTTAAGTGAGCATGCGGCTATGGATTGACCGCTCCATTACGATCATTTGCAAGCGTCGGGTGTACACGCATACAACGATTAGCAATAAATCGCACGAAAGTGTCTTTGATCACTTCGTTGAATTGAGTACACGACCCGCGGTTCCCGTTGATCGATACATGTCTTGCTGTGATCGGTATAATTCGAAGAATTTCCTTGACGGGGTTTCGCGGTTTGTTCTAGTTGTTCTCAAACCGGAACATCTCAAAGAAGACAACACGGAGTGAGTGAACCGGTAATTTTAAGTCCAGATTGATGAAAAGAGATTTGAAAAACAATCGTGTATTGCTCAATAGAAATTGTTTTGCAATACAACGAAGGTTTTATTGAAAATCAATTATCAATCATAAAAATACCTTTTGGTTTGAAAAATGAGTACACGGTCGATGTGCTAAAGAAAAGAGTTTTTAAGCACAAAGACCGGTTTTCAAAGGTATCCGTCAATCCATAACTGAACGGGTTTGATTCAAGAGATTGAATCGCCCCATTGTTTCATTCGGTTGTCACATGGTTGATCTATATAATAGATCTCACATGCCACCTACCGAGAGCTTGTTTGATGTTGGCTCGAAGGCTTTCCATCTTCATTGTGAATATGTAAACACATCACTCGGATGTTACGGCAATACCACAAGGATAATCGTGGGACTCAAGATATAATCTCTCTTTCCACATTGTGTGAAGCAGAGAGTCTTCATTGAAAGTGTCCTAATGAGATTTATTGATGATCTCGTGGCTCTAGACTCAATTTGTGCATATTTGGATCCTATAGCGGAGACTAGGGAGAGGTCTCCTTCTTCAATATCAACCATCTCTAAGAGAAAGTCGATAGATAATGTCGGTTCCCGTGAGAATGAAACAAGTCCTTTTAAGAGGAACTTGAGTGGTTTGGAAAGTTGAAGTGCGGTCGTCCTTTGGGTCCATGACGTCTTGTCTTCAATACCGATGTTACCATCGGTAGCATATGAATTGAACCCGGTTTACGCCCTAAGGTTGAATAAATGGAGGGCTATTTGTTTTCACCCTTTTCTCATTCAATTCTTTTAATTCTTCAACCCCTTGATGCTTACGAGACTTCATAGCTAGAACCTTGTTGGGTTTATTCGATTACTAGCTCGGTCTTAGTCCGCACTCTTCCCATATCTCATTTTCTCCTTTTATCATCATACCTAAGGACTTCTACACTAACTAGTGGATTGTCCTGGGTAGATCCCTCCGGTTACGGCGGATCATGGGAACACATACCTAACCTTATCATCCTTATATCACCGTACATAAAGTAAAGTTGGTCGGTCAATTTGGTATTGTTCATCGCCATTGGATCCAATTGAAAACCATTTGAAAATCAATTCGGATACTTGTGATATATTATCAAAGCATTTTGTACTGAATTGTTTTGATATTTTAGAACGAGAACTCCCCTCAACATGTGCATCAAGTATTTGAAAATGTTTTGCACACGGAGGCAAGAGAAAGAATTAACTTCTTTGATTACCATTTTCTAAAGATATCAACATCACTTCCCACATCAAATCAAGTAGATATAGCATTTCGGGAAGGATGAGGTTTCCATAAATTTGCTCCCCTCAATATGTGCCTCGAGGTTTGAAAAGAGTTTTGCACATACTAGAGGAACACTGCACATGGGATGAATGATCACGTTTCAAATCAAAGGTTTAAGATAGATGCTCCCCTCAACATGTGCATGGAAAATTTGAAATCGTTTGTCACATGTGGGAAGGACGACATGTACACTCTTATGAAACCATTTACCGAATTATCGGTTTAAATCCAATTTAAATCACACATTCTCCCCGATCACAATTATCAAAACATTTGAGATTTGTGATCTCGTATAGATTAAATTGATTTTGAAAGCTTTAAGGAGAATTGTGACTTGATTGTGAAAGCGTTTGAGCGATAAGGATCGGATTTTAAGACTTTAAACTCCATTGATAAAACATGCATGTATATCTTTTGAAAACAATTTAATGCCAAATAACTTTTTAATTTAATTGAAATCATTCTCCCCTCAATCAATGACATAGGTTGTTGATTGAGAGATAGAAGATTTTGACAAATAAGTCCGATGATTATCAAAAATAGAGATCGAGTTATTTTTCAAAGCATTTGGTTTCAATGAGATAAATGTTTATAGAATCGAGCATGGAATTTGAAAACATGTTAAAACATGGCTCTGTTCTTTCTTTTAAAACCGGGTTATTGCACGAAAATGACAATAAACCATTTCTCTTTCTCCCAAAATATTTTTTTTTTTTTTTTTTTTTTTTTTTTTTTTTTTTTTAAATTCGAACAACATCTAAAGTCCGTGTCATTCTTTGAATGACAGCACAAAACCGTAGATATTATCGAACCGAGAAGAAACATGACAAAATGACAATATTTTTGAAGATTTTTGAATTTTTCAAATTTTATGGATTTTGAAAGTTTTATATTTTTCTATTTGATTTTTGAAGGTTTTATAATTTTGTATTTTGTTTTTCAAATAAATATATACAAGAGATAGATGAAGATAGACCTTTACTCCTCGTCTTCCTCACGAAGGCGTTTGAGAGTTTCGGTTGAAGGCTTTTCAAACCAAGTCGTGGAAGAATAAACTCAAAGCGTTCTCTTGGAAGAGCTTTGGTGAAGATGTCGCTAGCGATATTCGGACCTCACAAAATATAGTTCCACCACACCTTTTCCACTTGTTCCACGATGAAATGATGTCGAATGTCGATATGCTTTGCTCTTGAGTGTTGAGCGTTGTTGCATGAGAGAGCAATAGCACTTTATTATCACGATGCAGAGGATTTTGTTGAATTCAAAGCCATAGTCGGATAATTGAGATCTCATCCATAAGATTTGAGCACAACAAGATGACATGGCTATGTATTCAACCTCTGTAGAGAAATAGAAGTACTCATTTGCTTCTTTGAAGACCAGACTCACAAGCTTATCACCCAAAAGCGAGCACCTCGGCGTGCTTGACGTGTATCTTGACAACTGCATGATCGGCATCTGCATAGGCCGTTAGTGACATACCGGTGTCCTTGGTACCATAGTCCCATATTGATGGTTCCTTGGAATACCGAAGACCCGTTTAAGCGCTTCAAGGTGCTTTTAGTAGGCTTAGCACGGTATCTAGCACACATGCAAACAGAGAACAAGATGTCGGTCTACTAGCGTTGAGATACATCGGGATCCAATCATACTCCGATATTTCGTTTGGTCAATCATGATCCACGAGAGGTCCTCATCTAGTTTGGTTCGGTCAATCATGGGGTGTCAACGGGTCACTTGAATCAAATCCAAATTTCTTTAAAATCTCATTGCATATTTAGATTGATTTATGAAAATGCCTCCGGGACTTTGTGAAATTTGTAATCCCAAGAAAAATGACATTTGTCCCATCATTGACATTTGAAACTTTGAACTCATTTCATTTGAAAACGATCACATTCCATTGGGTCGGTCGAGGCAAAATAATATCATCAACATAAATTTGAACATGAATCAAATGTTTGCACGACTTCACGGTGAACAATGTAGGATCAATGCTCCTTTGATGAATCCGGTTGATAGAAGAAACTTTGACGATGTATCATACCATGCCCTTGGAGCTTGCTTTAAACCGTAAAGAGCCTTCTTCAAGCGATAAGCGTGAGTAGGATGCTCTTGATTCACAAATCCTTGAGGTTGGTGGCGTGAGCGACTTCTTTAAGATCTCCGTTTAGAAATGCCGTCTTTACATCCATCGATAAACTACCATGTTCTTACTAGCGACATTAGCGAGAAGATTACGATTGCCTCGATTCGAGCAAGCTGGAGCAAAAGATTCTTCAAAGTCTATACCCTCCTCTTGACGATATCCTTTAGCAACTAATCGAGCCTTGTTCTTCAACACATCACCATGCTCATCAAGTTTTACTTTGAAGATCCATTTTAGAGCTATAATCATAGCACGATCTGGAGCGGTACTAACTCCCATACATCAAGACGATCAAACTCATGAATTTCATCTTGCATGGCATTGAACCATTGTCTTCATTCATGGCGGTTTAACATCTTTTGGTTCGATCTTAGATAGTACGGAGTTGAAGAAACACCATAAGGCATCGGTTGCAAGTTGTTTCGGGTTGATACGGGACGAGAGGATTACCAATGATGTTGTCTAATGGATGATCGTGAGTCCATTTTACGAGGTGTTCATGTGGCATTTGTTGAGGCGAGGTAGGCGAGTCGATGTCTCTGAAGAAGATGGTTCGATGATGATTCGGGAGTAGCAAATATGTTTTCAAATGGAGCATCTTGAGGAGTAGCAAAGGGATTAACTTCATCATTGATGCGAAACATTTCCATGATGTACATTTGAAGAATGATGATTTGTTGATGAGGCGAAGGATCGTGACGGTGCTTCTTGACTTAAAGATATTGAGGCCGAAGGATTGACTTCATTCAACGGAATATGAGCAACCTCATTGTAGGGATCGGCACCTCATTAGTAATTGAATCATACAGTTCATCAAACATAGGATCAAACAATTTCTTTACATCATCTTGGATGGAGGTACATATGGAGTTTCTTGAGAGGAGTTTGGAACAAGGGATGAACCAATGGGACTGTTTTGAAGTGCGGGTCTGGTGGAGTGTCCGAGGAGCCATTTGACCGGTCGACTCATCAAGCGTAACGTGAATTGTTTCCATGATATTTCGGGTTCTTTTGTTGTAGATTCGGTATCCCTTTTGTTTGATGCATATCCTACAAATACTCCAATGTCGACTTTGGCCCTAAGTTTGCCTAAGTCTTGACCCTCATTAGTTGGATAGCACAATGCACCAAACACACGAAGGAAAGATAGATTAGGTTTTCTGTTGTGGACAAGTTCATATGGAGTTTTCCATGAATAGTGTGAATCGAGGAGCGATTTTGTGTGTAGCATGCGGTGGCAATTGCTTGACCCGGAGAAACATTGGAACCTTTGAGTAGATCGGCATTGTTCTAGCGGCTTCAACAAGAGTACGATTTCGTCTTTCAACTACACCGTTACATTGAGGGGTTCGTGGAACACTTCTTTGATGGTGATTCCAACGCTTTCATAGAATTCACTAAGTTGTTTGTTGACAAACTCGGTTCCATTATGCATTACGATAATTACGGCGGTTTTGTTTAGTCGAACTGCAATTTGTTTGATGAGTTTGATGATGATATCGGGAGTTTCATCCTTTGTCCTTAAGAACTTGACCCGGTGAATCTAGAATAATCATCAACCACAACTAACACATATTTCTTCCCAAAGATATTACGCACCCTCATTGGTCCACATAAATCCATATGAATCATATGAAGAACTTACGTGACGAGTTAGTAGGTTTGGGTTTATGGGCATACTTCTTGCTTTTTCCCAATTGACATCTTTGAACAAAGATGATCCTTTTCATACTTTAGTCTAGGTAAACCTACAACTAAGTCCTTTACGGAAAGATCGTTGATGGTGCGAAGTTCAAGTGATTGAGACGACGATGCCATAACCATGACTTTGTTTTGAAGCCTTAGATAACAAGCGATTGGAGGCTCTCATCATGTCATCGATAGAGATGGTGTAAAGGTTTGAGCCACGAGTTCCTTTCAGCAGTTCCTTACCATTAAGATCTCTAACAAAGCGGTATGTTTTACGAAGGCTACTTCTAGATCGAGAATCACGAAATTGACCAACGAGAGCAGTTATGACCTAAACCTTCCACATAATACACTCGGAGATGACACTATCACCAACAACATAATCTCCATAACCCATAATAGCACCGAAATGATCATTACCAAATCTAACGGTCCGATGAATTTGCTCACGAAGTTCATGAGCCGTGACGGTCTCGATCATATGCTTGGAGCGACTGAGTCCGGTACCACGAGCGATTTGAGCGATCTGCGGTTGAACACGAGACAAGAATGGATAAGCGGATAATTGGGATCCCCATGCAAGAATGGGTTCCATATGGTTAGTAACAATGGTTGGAACACCCGCATCGAAATAGAAGCATTCATATCGAGACGGTGAGGTAATGGAATCATTGTGAATAGATGCAATACTAGTGTACGTATTAGCCACATTTACGATGTGACCACTTCTTAAGGAATAGTTCTACCGGTGGGCATCCATTTTCTAGTGGGCATTATCGATTGGTCTTATGACCAACGGTATCCAATAAAACCTATTCTGCTGAATGTTCTTCTGTGGGTTTCCATTGTTTTCTAACTTTCTTTCGCTTTTGCCTTTTAGCCTTTTTAGCATGAATTTTAGCATTAACAATATTAGCTGGACAATTAACATCATTAGGCAAAACATTGACACCACATTCATGATTAGAAAGCGAATTCAAGCGATCATCGGTACAAGGTTTGCAAATAGTATCGAATTGAATTAATTACGATGCGCCTATGGCTAATACTAGAATCAACACGATTCGTTTTATTCAATTCAAGCTTAAAGTTCCTAGATTGTTCTTCTACTCTTTTCGGTGCACATTCTTAGCTTGCGAGGTCCTATCATTCCTTGTATTGTCTTGAGACTTTGACTGCTCCCTTTAATGTCACCGATTACTCTGTAGAGGAATGGGAACATTAGTTTGTTTTACTACTCTTTGCACCACTGTTTAGATGTCTTTGGGATCGAACTACATGCGGTGTACTACGGTTCACACTCTTAAAACTAGAGTCTTGAGATTTGTACTCCTAGAAGGCACATTTGAGTTCTCTTTCTTAGCATTGACGGATCTAGAATCGAACCCTTCAAGGGTACACTACGGTTCACATTCAAAACATTGGGAATCGAGTGCATATCATATTTGGCCTTAGGCATTGAGCATGGAATCAAAGGATTAACTCTCTCACCTAATGTCTTTGGGCATATTGTGATCAAGCATTCTAAGATTTCTTGAGATCGTTTGGCATATAAGCATGCATGTCCAATTGCATTATCATGAGGTTTCTCTAGCTTATCCTCTTCAACAATCTCACGCAGCATTCTAAGCAATCCTTAAGGGATGAGAAATATGTTTGAATGGCAAGTTTGTTGTTCCTTAGATGAGGGGACATATGTCACGGATAAAGCATATTTATTACAAGAGTGAACCTTTGATACAACATTCTCCCCATTGATCATTGGCATTTTCCTTTTACGACTCTTGATTCTCAATTTCCTTTTGCAATGAAGTTATTTGTTCGTTGTTTTTGTTACGAGTGACTTTAATTGATTCAAACAACTCATTGAAGTGACGTTTAACCTTTTCATTTTCTTCTAGAAAACTTTCGTTTTCCTTTTGTAAAGCATTTACTAGGTTTTGAAGATGAAACGTTTGAGAATTCGAGAATCTAAAGAAGGAGGCATTTGGGAGCTGTCATATTGTTTGTTTGACCCTTTAATTGAGAGATTTGGGCTTTCAACTTTACGATCGTGTTGCCGAGCTTGAATCATTCATCACGTTTGTTAATTTGAAAAGCGCATCAAACTCGGAGCATCGAAGATGTCTTGACATTTGAAGTTTTGACATTTTCTTTAAGATGTTGATATTTTAGTTGTAAATTAAAATGCTCAACTTCTAGTTTAGAAAAATGTTTAACGAAATTGTCGTGATCATCGTTCAATTTTCTCATTTAGTTTAGAATTAGTTTTTCAAGCTCAATGACACGATCATGGGAGACTTTCGAGGCCACGAGATAATTCATGAAATTTGGAAGCATTAATAGAGCAATTTGAGCGTTGAAAAACACATCTTGAGCAACACATTCGATAATAAGATTCTCATTTAATGTATGCAAGTTCTTTCTCTCAATCTCATTATATTTCGATTGCGCTCATAGTCACTAACTTCAACAACCATTGCATCAAATTCCTTTTCCATTCCCTTAATATCGGTTTCTATCCCTTTTAAGACTCTCAAAGTGATCTTTTAGAAGTTTAAAGAAGGGCATGACCTCGATTAAATAACATTCTTTCATTTGTTCAAAACCCTTTCTCCTTGATTATACACGTGGGTGTGATCCTTTTCTTGCAAGTTTTCTCAAAATCAACAAATAGTTGAAATATAACGTATTGGCTAATTAATGTCTTGCTTTTAGTGGCAATTGTTCTAGGTACAAGATGCATTGGTGTATTAGGAGGATACACAGTCGCTCTAGGCATTTTCCTAAGGGAGGTTTGTTTCAACAATATTTTCCGCTTTACGCTTATCTAAATCCTTTTCGAAAGACTTGTTCGGGAGTCAACAAAGTCGAGGCTTAAACTTGTTCAAGGAAATCCAGTTTTCCTTCTTGTAATCATGAGGAGTGATAATTATGTTTTCTCTTTGCATTTGGGATCATTTTGTTTCTTATTCATCTTTTCCTAGTGATTTCATTTGATTTCTTATCTTCCTCGGTGCACTCAACGCAACTAGGTTTCGCCTAGGCTTAAGGATTTCATCACCATCATAAAGCACCTTATGAGCATTTCTAGCCTTTTAATTACCTCTGGATTTGGTTCCTCAACAAGGGAATGCTATGCTTATCGCTTAAGACTCGATGTTTGGTGACCATGTGAGCGATCGAATGGTGTTTCCTTGTATGTACAACTTGTTTTCAAGTTTGTTTTCAAAGTTTTCGATTAGAAAAATCTCTCAAGAGTTTTGATTCCTTTGCATTAAATTCTTGCTTAAGCATTTTCACATTTTCTTGAAGTTCTTGTTTTGTTTAGTTTGTTTTAGAAAGTTTTTCTTGCAAGGAATTTAATTCTTGTTTCAATACTTCTTCTCTAAACTTACTTTTCTAATTCTTGTACTCACTTGGACATCCATTTCACTGCTCACGAGTGGTCAACTCAAATTTTGCACGTTGTTCATAAATAGCAACACGTTCCTTATAGGCATTTAGTTCGAAATTATGGAATCATCGGGAGCACATGCGGTGTATTCATCAAAGACATAGTCATTGTTGATGCGAAAGATGCATCACTTGGTACAACTTCACTTTCACTTTGTTTCACGTATTGATCGTATGGGACAATATTGTTATTACCCATATTTTCAACATTTGATTCAATAGTTTCGATTGATTGTACTTTGTCATGCATCATTGCACATCGACATCATCGTATAGTTTTAATACCTCGAGATGAGTTTGTCCTTGGATGGGCCAGCTTGTGGTGAAGAAGAGATCTTGGGAGAAACCATTGGAGAGATGCTAGCCATAAAGATTGTGTGTGCGATGGGTCCATCATCTACATCAGTCGTATGCATCACGATCGGCGACTTGAAAGGCATTCGATGATTGTGACCTATCTCTGAATAGGTTGCTCATCCACATCGCATCATAGGTCTTGGCATTGCCCTCGGCAAAAAACAACAATTCCTCTTCATCCAACGCAGCACCATTGTCACGAGCTTGTGCCGGCAACATCTTATCTCGAGTAATCGGCGATACGTGGGCGCTTTGGAGATGTGCGGTTCCTTGCAATGTGTCCTTCACCACCACGGTTATAGCATTTGATTGGCTTAGCTTGACCTTGGTTACCATTTCTTCCTCGATTACGGTTGCCAACATAACCTCTCCCGCTCCACCTCTTCCCCGATCATCTTGTCTTTCTGAGCTGGTTGCACCACGATCCTTCCATCTTTAACGGTGGCTTGATTATGTGGGTTAGATGCGATTCGAGGTTGTTGTTGGTTTGTGGGAGAGAATTCATGTTTTGACTAATGAGAAGAGCTAGTTGATTAATGATGTTACCAGCGTGTGCATCGGCATCGACTTGTTTGAACATAGGATCGGGAATGAGTTTGTGATTACCATTACCCAAGGGTATGACTTGTGATGCTTTGGTTGTGATTCCGATGTTTGAGTAGAAAGTTTGTTGAGTCATTAGGCGAGCTTGTCTCTCCACAGTTGGTTTTGAGCGATTGAGAATCAATTTTTCAAACATAGCATGTCTCTCATTACGAAGGAGGAAGGCATAGAGTTGCTCATAGTTTGTATTCTTCAATCCTTTAGTGAGCTTCACAGTTGTGACAAACTTGTGCCATTCGGGATTCATGTTGTTCACAAACTTTGAGTTCAATGAATGTTAGGCATAGTCATTCGATGTTCCTCATGTCATTCACTAACTTATGAAATCTCACATAGTACTCATAGACACTCTCATCGGTTTCATCTTGAAGTGCTCAAATTAGTCATAGAGTTGGGATTCTCTGTCTTCCATAGTTAATTACGAACACGAGAGAAGCATCTTAACATTATCCCAAACGCCTTTGCATCGGTGTTATGATTGATCGACTTGTAGATGTCTTTAGGAAGACCTTGAAGAACAATGTTTGAAGCCACGATATCGCATCGAATCTCTTTTCTCCTTATCATCAAGCTCATCATACATCTTAGGTCCATCCATTCCGTAAGCAGAGTACCATCTTCATTAGTATCAAGTATGTCTCTAGTCGTCTCAACTCGATATGGTCCTTCATCAATGGATTTGAGAATGTTGACACCATTTTCCTTTCAAGGCAATACAATCGATTCGTTGAGCCCAAGAATCGTAGTCGATTCTGTCAAGCATGGGTGGGCGAGTATCCGAGCCATTGCTTGTACATCCTCGACAGCGATGGAGATGACGGTAGGGACGTTGGTAGACATGTTAACAGTTATACGGGATTTTATAACTCTATGATTAAACCGGAAATAGATTCTTTCACGGGTTTTACTAAATCAAGAGAAACCGTAAACAATCACTCAAGTCGCTAGAAGATAATGCACTAAGTCGCTAGAAATTAATGCACTAAGTCGCTAGAAAATTAATGCACTAAGTCGCTAACACTTAATTAGCTAGCCAACTAAGTCGCTAGAGTCCCAAGTCGCTAGACACAAAGCAAGTCGCTAAGTAGTAACTCGCTACTGAGACCAAGTCGCTAGCCAAATTTTGGCGACAATTAGCTACACAAGTCGCTAGAAATGCAAGTCGCTAAAGAGCAACTCGCTCTGAGACCAAGTCGCTACCACCAGTCGCTACTCGTGGTGGAGAGTCCACTACTTGTACTTTAACTCGCTAGATCTAACTCGCTAGCTTTAACAGCGTAAGTCGCTACAAAATGTGAAGCAAGTCGCTACCAAGAAAATACTCCGTGAGCTAAGTCGCTAGCTTGAAAAACCATATAAACATCACTTTTCAATCCAAAACAACCCAACCAAGATGATTCAAGCTTACCAAATGAAAACCTAAACACTTGTGATGATTCTAAACATAAAAGTACCAACAAAATTCAAACTTTAACACAAGAAATCACCCAAATGATGCAAAAACCACTAAACTTTTCAAACTCAAAACCACCTAAAACCACTATAAATCCAAAGATGTGCAAGATATGATCTAACCATGGCTCTTGATACCAATTGTAAGATATAACTTTTCACATACACATCAAACCATAACACAAAGTAGCATATAGATGGAATTCTAGAGAGAAAGTTAGAGGTTTAGGGAACTTAGTGAGAGAAAGTGAAAGATATTATTATGAGCTCCAACTCTCTACCTTGGAAGGTAGAGTATTTATAGTCTTACATAACTCGCCACACTTTGGGGTGGATCGGGCATACGATGGGTAAAGACCGTCCGTCCTCCACGGTGTTACTTAACTAAATACTACTTAACTTAAAAGAACTACGACTACGAGCTTTCTAACGATTACATATACTTGAGGTGACCGACTCTTTAATACAGGAATTTCTAATTCCTAACATAGAGTAAACTACACCATTCGTCCTTGTCAGATCGTTGACCGTCAAGGATCGTCCTTTGACAAAAAAAATGCACCGTTAGTCCTTAAGTGCGAAACGTTACTCAGCGTTGGTCCCTCTCTTTAATAGCCTTCATTAACTGTCATTAAATATACACACGTGATATGCACATGAGGGTATATTAGTCTTTTTCTTCCATTTTTAACTTCATCTTCTACTACATCTTCATCCTAAATCATCATCATCTACCACCATTTTCTTTCATTCACTACCTTCTTTATATCCAAAGAAAACTTAAAATCAAACCCACACATCAATGTTAAAGTTTTATATTCATGAAATCACATGAAAAATAAAATCAAAACAAATAAAAATCCCCAAACTCAAAAACCATGTACCACCGTTATAATCAACCCAACACAACAATAATCCAATTTCTGTTAATTCTTCCATACAATACATAACACTATCCTCTTAATCTCAAATAAATAACCTTATGTATCCCTTCAAGTTTCTTGATTTTCTCTATCCAACAACCACAAAACTTCATTCAAACTTCTTGATTTCTTTCTTTATTTGTTCAAACAAAAAACCAAGAAAGCTTTCTTTCTTTCTTTATATTTTTAAACGTCACACATAACCATAAGAATACAAAATCACAGCCACAAATCGTTCCTTATGCAAGTAGGTGTTTGTAACAATTTGTTTTTGTAAACATCATTTATTTTTTTATTTTCTACTCGTTTGTTCTTTCAGATCAATTACAAAATTAGTGAGATCTTTAAAGATCAGTGTTGGTAAATCTAAGATCTTTGTTTTGTTTTCCGTTTTATCTTGATAACGTTTTAATGATCTATGATGAACTTTGAAGATCTGAGTTCTTGTTGAATCGGTTGCATCATGAATCTGTTTTTGTTGATTTTGATGAGAGAGAAATAAAATGATAACGACAATGAGAGTTGTATTTTGATATGCGTGGTTGTTTTTTTTAATGGTGGTGACAAAGCTTTTGTCGCCGGATGTGGTTTGGTGGTTGCAGTTCACGATTGTTGCTAGTGGTGAGACGATGACGGTGTGCCACCGGAGATTGGTGCTGAGAACAAATAAGAGGAAGAATAGTTTGTTTTTATTTGATCAATTTACCCTTTTATATTGCTATCTGTGTTGGTGTTTATATATAACGAGATAATGAGATGGGTGCTGGTTTTGGGGTTTTCGAGGGTTGCCGAAGGTGGTGAACGGTGGTGGCAGGACTGGTGGTAGTGGTGGATTAAGAATTATATGAGGAGGTAGTGGTGGGTGAGAATTTGTAGGTGGAATGATTGAAGAAGAGAGAGATGTATTAAAGAAGAAAGAAAATGATTGTGTGGTGATGGACCATCTGAGAATTTTTGTTGCTCCATATTTGTTTGTGTTTAAAAAGAAAAAGAAAAAACTATATAGCAAATTTACTATTATACCCTCATTTGACTAGAAGTATGATGACTTAACAACAGTTAATGAAGGCCGTTAAAGAGAGGGACCAACGCTGAGTAACGTTTCGCACTTAAGGACTAACGGTGCATTTTTTTTGGTCAAAGGACGATCCTTGACGGTCAACGTATACCATAAGGACGAATGGTGTAGTTTACTCTTCTATCTATTTTATAATAATTCATTCAAGATATTAATATATTGAAAAGCTCATATGTATAAATATATCATATCAAAGAGTACCTTGTTTGGGTGTCCTTTGGTAATCACTAATTTAGTATATTTAGTTTTTCACCAACATTTACATAGTATTCGTTTGAATCATAGCAATTTCAAAATCATCAAACATATAACTTTTCTAAATGATAGCAATTTCAAAAGTCACTTACCATGTGATTTCCAAAATAGGTTTGACACAATAAGATCCTGAAATTCAATAAAATCAATTAGTTCAAATGCAAAAAAATAAATAAAAATATAAAAAAAATTTTGAACAATAATGGTGTTTTGAAACGGCATTTAGTGTACGTCTATTTTTTTTAGTCGTGGGAATGGAAAACACAGGTTTTGAATTGATCGTTTAATTGAGATTTGTGTATATATATGTTTTTGAATGGAGGTGTTTTTGGATCGAATGAGTTTGAAAGAAGTTTTGTGTTTTAAATTTTATTAAGATGAATCTGTCGTATCATGTTTTGGGAAGAAGGTATTGAATGAGGTGGTGTTAATTCTTAACAAAAATATAGGGCGTGTTGGAGAAGAATGAATTATAGAGGAAGAAACTTGTGAGTCCGAGTAGTAATGTGTTTTGGAAAGTATCTGAGCAATCACATAGTTGAAACAATACTAGTGTGTTTCCACTGTTTTAGTATGCAAAACATTTGTGTTTCCAACCATGGTTTCCTGCATTAGTTTCCACATAATCAATACTTGCCTTAATGTAGTTCAAACTCCAGCCTCTCAATGAATTTTTCTTAATTTTGTTCAAACGCCAGCCTTTTAATGAAGTTTCCTTAAGTTAAATTTTGTTTTTCAACGCCAGCCTTTCAATGAATTTCCTTAAGTAGAATTCAACGTTTCACTTTTTAAGGTCATGGGTTTTTGTTTTATATGTAACTAGGCAAGTACCCGTGCCTAGCGGCATCAGTTTTTAGCGGCAGACAATTAACGATATGCGATATTGTGGTAAGTGTTTCGTATAACGTTCAAAATAGAACGTGAAAAAGATCAAAATGTAATTATAAACAGTTGTAACATGTGATAATTCAACTCTAGAAAAATTCTTAACATGTATCAAGCGATATATAAAAATATTTAATGAAACTTAAAATAAAACATTACATCAATTATGAAATATTAACTAACAACACGTTACTAAATCGCGTAAACTTCTTGATACACGACATTTGAGGTATAGATTCCTGCTTGACGGAACTCTTTGAATGGTTTAACCAATACCTTTGTTGTTCTACGAGACATCCCTCTAGACAATGCCACACAATACGCAATTTTCAAATTGATTTTTCCTGCCTTGAATAAGTTTTGAGTGAAATAAGTTTCCATTTTCAATTTCGTTTTCTTGTAGGCAATTAGAATCAAAGTTGTATCACCAAAGTGGTATATATTTGACTTGAATAAATTTCGTTTTCTTGAGTGAAATAAGTTTCCTTGAATAAATTCATAAAAAAGCATGTTTTGGGGTTGTTTAATAATTGTAATACTTTCAAAAGTTGTATATATTTGACTTACTCAAAGTTGTAGAATCAGAATTATTAGTTTCCATCATTTAGAAAGTATTAACGCCACAAGGGTGAAACATTTCAACTAATTCCCTAAGTTGTAACGCCACAAGGTTGAAACAATGAAACAATTAATAGTTTCCATCACTTAGACTTTCATTTTAACATTTCAACAAAACTTGACTTTCAACATTCCCCTTGACCATTTTTTCGTTTTAGATAGTTAAGATAAGATAAGATTAAGATTAAGATTATACAAAATTTCTGCCCCTCAACTTGGTTTTGACTCCTAACCAACCCATTTTAGTGACACCTCCATTTACAATCACCTCTATTATAACGTCTTATTTCCGCCCATCCACCATCTCTTTACAAAAAACAAGCACTTCTCATTCATCGACGCATTACTGAAATCTGATTTGATGATATGGTATTTGTAAATTGAACAAAGAACATAAACCAAGAACATAAACCAAGAACCATGTATACGCCAAGCATAGCCATTCAGCGTGAACATCGGTCATCACAAAAGCCGCAACCTTCTATCTATATGGTGCTAGTCATCTGATGATGCCATTTAGGTCAATCTTAATTTTTCCTTCAAAATTATTTTAAAACCATCCTAGGCAATGTACATTTCCGCTAGCCAAACAAAATCCACCTTCAACAAACATCATAAAACTTAGAAACAAATTTAAACAAAAACTATTCGTGATAATGCCATAATTACAGTTTTTTTACATGTTTAATCTAAGTTCAATTGTTTATGTTACATGGACAATTTAAATCATACTATATAGCTTGACCACTAAACTAAAACTAATTTGAAATGAGTCTCAGATGATACTTCATAATCAAACGGCAATCTAAACTCATCCCTTGCTCAAAATATTAAAACCCCCCATTGAACAAAATTGACCAAGAAAAAATAGATCAAACCATACACTTATTTTGCAAAGCAAGTTCATAATCTGTTGTACAAATACCATACCAGATCCACTCAAATCATAATAGATCTTAACATACTCTAGAAAAAAAGAACAAAAAACCCGTCAATTGTACCCATGTAACAAACACACAACAAAAAATACCGACACTACCTATCTTTTCTCAACATCGTCACACACTCATCACAATTATCACAAGCCAAGTGCGGCATCAACGATGGGATAGTGGCATCGAAGAGAGAGACAATGTATGTGTTTGTTTTGTGTATTTAGTAACCAACCTCTCTTGAAACCGAAGCGAAACATTCCTAAAACTGGTTCACTACAAACAACCCCGAATGTGAAGGTGACAAAGGATTTAAAGTATGGAGTTCGAGGCAGTGGCGGAGCCAGGAAGTTAAGTTGTAGGAGGCAAAAAAAAAATTCCCACGAGATACCAATTTTTAACGTTTGTTAAAACAAGTCGGGTCGGGTTTGATTCAACATTTTATAACACCTTTAGCTCAAGGTATAAAAAACAATAATAGATTTTGTATCTTAAAATTAACTAATAAATCACATTTGCAAACCAAATATAAATATCAAACAAAAAACAAAACATACCAAATATTGCACAAACAAAAAAATTTATGACGTTTAACAGATTTATATGATAATTAAAATACCAAAATCTTTAAATACTACAATTACTAATCTTGAAAACATTATTTTCCTGGCTTGTAAAGTTATT
This sequence comes from Chrysanthemum lavandulifolium, assembly GCA_022545495.1. Lineage (NCBI taxonomy): Eukaryota > Viridiplantae > Streptophyta > Magnoliopsida > Asterales > Asteraceae > Chrysanthemum > Chrysanthemum lavandulifolium. Next base: position 240,144,499 of record CM040244.1, on the reverse strand, counting down.
ATCTGTAGTGTATTTGTATAAACCACATTGAACAAAGATATAAATAATATTAAATTAAGTGAGACTTTGACTTTTTGTAACCCACTCCCAAGTCCCCACTCCCCAACGCACTTTCCCTTCCTTCTTCACATATTCTGACCAAACAAGACCCATCGGAAAAAATGGTTTCGAGACATTAAAGCTTAGTGGCCACTCAGATCGGTAATTCTCAGTGAATGCCGAGGGCACTGGGATTATCAAGCCGAGGGCACTGCACGTTTTTATACAAATTGAATATTTTTCCTACATGATTTTGTGTGTATGCGAGAGGTTTGTTGGAGGCAACTCCCCCGGTACTCTTAAGGTGGCTCCGCCCCTAGTTGGAGGCGACAGATTTATAAGGTGGCGGCAGCACTTATAGAGGGAGGGTTTTGTGTTTGGTTTAGGCTATAGAGAGAGATAGGGTTGAATTTATTTTTCAAGTTATGTTTCATTCTTTAAAGGGCAAATGATTGAAAAAAGTATCATACTTGTCATCATTTCTTTTTGTGGGTAGCGAACAAATTTTTTTTGCTTTTATGGATAATTTTCTTTCAAATTTATCCTTTTTAGGGTATTTTGCAATATTTTTGGACATTTTTGCCCCTTTTAGCTAATAGAAATTTTTTTTTCCCGAAGGGCAAAAATGTCACATAGTACCCTAAAAAGGTTGAATTTGAAAGAAGAGCACCCACAAAAGCAAAAAAAATTGTTCGCTACCCACAAAAATAAATGATGGCAAGTATAATAATTTTTTCAATCATTTAAAAGAGGTGGGTTACAACTGGTGATAGGGTGTGGCCGAACTTTATGCAACTTTTTTGATAAGTTTTACAAAGTTTCCATACCTTTGCATTGATTACTTTCCAAACGTTGCACCAATTTCCAGCAATGAGGAAGGTGTTACACCAATGAATACTTTCCTTCTCGTTTGCATTTAATACTTTCCAAACGCCAATTTCTGTCAACTATGTTCACTTTCAAGCTTGACCGAATTCAGTTTTTCACTTTCAAGGGTTGACCGTTTTTGTATTATATGTAGTATAGATTAAGATAAGATATGTAAATTGTATGCAAAATTCATCCAAAAGTGTGTGCATGTTTAAAAGGGAAATTCAAATTTAAAAACAAGTTTTTACGAGAAAGGAAACAAATATATCAAGTTTGTAACCACTTTTAATGTTAGTTGTCTTATAAATGCTTCACAAATTTGTATATGTTTACACTAGCTAAAAGACCCTTGAAATTCACGGGTATTTTAAAGACACGCGAAAAAGAATAGTTAATGACATCAACTATTTCGAAGTTAAAGGTTAGAAAGAACCCCATTTAGTTAAGCTAAAGTAAAATATAAAGTTGCTAATAGTGAAATATACGTCATATCAAACATAATAGTCAAATAAGTGGAAAAGAACATAATCATCTTCAATCTTTCTTTCTTTTTTGTGAGGCTTCATGTTCAACTTAACAAAATACACACTCCTTGAACACGTTCTAGTACACACACTTAATATATTCATGATTGCACCTATATTCACATCTTTTTAACTAATGATCCTTTAAGAATCGAAATCCTGATTATGAAGCATGAGCAAAATATAAAAGCATTATTATTAGAAAGCATGTCTAAAGTTAGGAAGACTAAAAACTTATTTTGAGTTACCTATTGAAGGGGTGTCTGAGATTACTTATTTTTTCTGTTTGTGCTTCTAACTAAAATACTTATAACGAAAGTACTTTTGAAAGCAGTGTTTGAATATGTTTTATTGTTTATTTTATTTTTATTTTTTAATTATTTTTTTTAAATGCAATGTATTTGTAAAAGTAGAAAATTCAATAAAAAAATTCAATCAACTTCATTCATGAAATGTTTTAGGTTAAATATGAGAGTAAAATTCATTACAATTTATTATCAAATATAATTATCTAAGAATCCACGTTTGTTTGGTTGTTACTGTTTCTTTCAAAGAATATATATAGAACATAATGTGACATGAAGATCCTTCTGACCTCTTCCGTTGACGAGAAACGATCTCACAACTTATCTTGATTAATAGCCTTTAGCATAATAACCGGATGTTGTAATTGGAAATACGTTGAATGAGACATATATTGCAAAAGGTAAACTTTGAAGATAAAATAATAATAATAAAATAAATATTAAAAAAAAGTCTTAATTATGATTACTCATTTGAATATCATGTTATAGAAGTAAACGTACTCGCAGTTGCACTGTGTTAATTTACCTAAACTGTTAATTCTAGACATAAGAAAGGAATGTCATGAAGAGTTTATAATACTCATATCAAGGCTAAACAATCACTTGAATGTATGGACACGACATACAAAATTAAAATACATCACTTGATTTTAGAAAAGGATTAATGGAAAATGGTGAATACCTCAAAAGCAACATCAACATCTCAATCCGAGACATTTGGTCGATTCATTAACAACGATTTGTAAAGTGTGGACTACCAAATAAATTTAAACTAACTTCCCGCTCTTGATAGTATCGTTAAAAGAGTAATCTTTAGTTTGATAACGGTATGGGCCTCCCATATACAAAATTGAAATCTTTTTACGTGTTTTATGAGATACTTTAGAAACATGCATGAGCCCGTCATAAATAAAATTCCTGTTAAGAGTTCCAACAATAGTAGCTAACTATTTGAGTTATAAATATAAGTGTCACGAATTTTTCGAATTGATCGAAACAAAAACCTAAAGGTTAAGAATCATATCAATTAGCTACTTATACTTCAATGAGTTTTTGAAAGAATCATACCCCTAATTTGGAAGAGGAGATCATGCAAAATTGCACAATACAATAAGACAATAATGATTTAAAATGACATTTCACTTTTGTGGGTTTTGGAGTTAACACTCCAATTACTTACTTCTGTAATCAGTTAAAGAGGAGGTTCAGATTGGTGATAAGAGCTTCATTGATGAAAATAGTATGGAGTGTTAATAGGTGTTAAGTGTTAAGGGGTATTTGGTTCACTGACTGTTTTGTCATCTCAGCCATCTTAGAATATGGTGTATGTGTTCTTGCTGTATTAGAGGGTGTATTAGTCTTCACAGTTTCTGCTTTTCAGACCATTACAATGGAGTGATACCTTGTATCTTGGAGTTCTAACTGGTATGGTTGTACCTATAGTAACCTCTTGATTGTTCATTTTGGCCTTGGGAGGAATTTGAAAAGTCAAGTATGGCTAAATAGGAGGCCTAACTGGTTGGAATGTACCATAAAGTAGGGTCCCCATTGTGGAGGGTAAATGGTCTAGGAGGAAGGTGTATGTTGAATGGAATAGAGAGGTGTGAAAGATGAACCTTCTTGGTCCATTAAATACATCTTCACAGGAGGTAATGGTGGTCATCATGGAGGGAGTGTGTTCCCAATCATCTGAAGCCTTTCATTGAGAGGGAAATGTAGGATGTTTGGCAGAGCCCCTCATGGATGGGTTATGGATTCGTAGTGATGCCACTATCCATTTCTACCATGTCTACTGTGGTTGTAGGTTGAGTGGAGTGGTAGAGTAGAGAAGTAGAAATGTAGCTAGATGGTAGGTGCTATTAGAGTGAATTGATATAATAAGCATGGTTGTTTATTGGTAAAGATGAAGCTGGGAATGCTCTGTTTGTTGCTCTGTTCTGCTGTCAGCATTGAGTCTATCAGACATAGTTGTTGATGTGTCTGATATCAGATAGTTAAGCTTTATTTTGTTTTGAGTATGTTTAGTGTATGGTTATGTCTGTATTAGATTTGAGTGATGTCCAAATCTTGTTTCCTATTTTTATGATCGTGATGCTTTGGAGTTTAATATAATTCATTCACTTTTGCAACAAAAAAAAGGAGAGAGAGCATTCTGCGTATGAAAAGAGACCAATTGTGTCCTTGTTATTGTTGTCGTTCAAACCATATGAGATCACAAACATATGAACATATGTTTGATCAGTTTGATTAAAGCCACTTACAAATTAGAAAACTCATTTCATATTGAAAAGAGTTAATTTCATAAATGTTTTCTGTAGTGTGGTCTGTTGAGTTTAACGGATTTAGTCCTTTTACTTTTTAAACGGATTTGGTCTCTGTAGTTGCGACCAGTAACGGGTTTGGTTCCTTGACCAATTTTTCATTTGTTTGACCGTCAAATTTACAGAAATAACATAAATACCTTTAAAAATAAGGTCTCGGTGATTTGTGAGATATAACAAATTTAGTCCCAATTTTTTATATTACGTTTCGTTTGTTTTTAACCATTTTCGTCTGTTCTTTTACGTTTTTGTCCGTTTTCTTACGTTTTCGCACGTTTTTATATGTTTTCGCACGTTTTCATCCGTTTTTATACCTTTTCATCCACTATAATACGTTTTTGTCCGTTTTTATACATTTTCGCACGTTTTTATATGTTTTCTTACATTTTCTTCCGTGTTCGCGCGTTTTCGTCTGTTTTTATACATTTCCTCCCATTTTTATATGTTTTGTTCGTATTTTTACGTTTTCATCACGTTTTTCACATGTGGCGAAAAAATTCTAAAAGAAATATTTCAAGAAAAAAAAAGTTTTTTTTGACATAAAAAATTTAAAAAAATTGGAAAAAAATTGAAAAATTAAATTTCGTAAAAAGAATTTGGAATAAAAAATTAGGAAAAAATCCAATTTGTTTTCGAAAATTCTTTTTCAAAAAAAAAATCTAATTTTTTATTGAAAAAAAATTCCTAATATTTTATTCCAATTTTTTTCAAAAATTCTTTTTCAAATTTTTTTTTCCAAATTTTTTTTAAAGTTTTTTTAAAAACTTTTATGTCAAAAAAACTTTTTATTTTTGAATTATTTTATGAAATCTTTTTTTTAGAAATCTTTTTTTCGTCACATGTGAAAAAAAAGTGACGAAAATGGACGCAAACGTGCGAATACGGACGAAAACATAAGAAAACGGACGAAAATATATAAAATTGGGCGAAAACGTATAAAAACGGACCAAAACATGCGAACACGGACGAAAACGTAAGAAAACGGACGAAAACATATAATAACGGCGGCGTATAAAACGGATGAAACGCATAAAAGCGGATGAAACGGATAAAACGCAAAACGTATAAAAACGGATGAAAACATATAAAAACGGACAACAATAGACGAAAACGGTTATAAACGTATGAAACGAACGAAACTTAATAAATAAAAATAGGGACTAAATTTGTTATGCCGCACAAACCACATAGACCTTATTTATAAGGGTATTTATGTTATTTCTTAAATTTGACGGGCAAACAAACGAAAAAATTTGTCAATGAACCAAACCCGTTACAGGCCGCAAACACAGGGACCAAACCCGTTAAAAAAATAAAAAGATTAAATCCGTTAAACCTGACAGACCAGATAGATCATTTATGAAATTAACTCTATTTAAAATCATAAAAACTTACCTTACGATTAGTTAGTTGAATGTGTTAATGATTTGAGTAAGTATTCAAGAAAAAATGAATAGCTTGTTGTAAAAGTTTCGTAAGATTTCAAATGTCGTAGACAAAATAGCCTTTTTAGTTGTCAAAGTTTAAGACGTTATTTATAGTGACATGCACTTTAATTAAATTAAAAAAAAATAGAAAAAATAGGGGGAAGAAGGAGCAAATTCATCCAAAAGTGAGTGCATGTTTAAAAGGGAAATTCAAATTTAAAAACAAGTTTTTACGAGAAAGGAAACAAATATATCAAGTTTGTAACCACTTTTAATGTTAGTTGTCTTATAAATGCTTCACAAATTTGTATATGTTTACATTCAATTGCCACCTTGCTAAAACTAAACATATACATACGTTTTGAAAAGGTATTTTCGGCATAATACATTACATATATTTTAAATTTTTTAAGTTTTAAGTGATGTCGTTTTTTCTTTATATGTAGTATAGATAACCAAAATTTATAAGATATGAGCAAATATAACGAGAATATATAAGATGAGAAATTTTCATTTGCTTACCTTTATTTTGATGCTTACCAATGGATAAATCCTCACCTTCTATTTAGATTGATCTAATGGTTGAGATTAATATAAAATTTAATTTAATTAAACCTAGTTTCCATTTACTATATAAAATTCTTTTTCTTTTCTTTTTTTCATTCACCGTCATTTTTACACACACACTTAGTGTTTTTCCTCTCAACATGTTCCCTCCAAAAATCAGTTCACCATCATCACTAAGCTAACCACAACTGTGTCCTGCCATCACCCACATACACTTCACATAATCATAATGTGTCGTCTGATCACCGTCGTGCACCCCCACCGCCGTCAGTAGCACACCGCCGTTGTCGACATTGATGTATTAAAATCGACGAGCTCCAATCTTTGAGTTAGAAACTGAAGGTATATACTAATTACTTGATAAGGATTTAAAACGTACACTTTTAAGCGGTCTATTAAGCCCTTAATCGATCACTTTTATATCCGCTTCTTGCTTAATTCGTTCCTTTTCACTTTTAGGTCTCTTGGAAGCAAAATCTTTGGAATGATGCATATTTGGATAAAAGGAGTGAAAACATGAAGAAAATGGCTAAGTCAAGATCGAAGACACTCAAGTCGCTTAAACTGAAGTCGATGGCGTCCCAACTAAAGGGCGACGCGGTCCTCTCTCGGATTTAATTAAAATACACCGACGACTCGAGACTTTTGCTAAAATACACCGACGTCGAGACTTTGAAGAGGAGGGCGTCACTAAGACTTTTCATCTCGACGGCCCGGATCCGTAATCATACCACGTCCTGCTGAAGCCCGACGGTGTCACAACTACAACGTGACGCCGTCCCAACGATAACTTGGCCAAGACGAAAACCCTAATGACGGCGATCTGACGGCGTCCCACCTATAAGGCGACGCCGTCGCAAGTATAAAATTATATATAGAAATCGAATTTTCAGTATTTTAGGAGGTAGACTTGGGGAGTAAAAACCCTAAACGTTTGTAGTCCGACTTGGACAGTATCTTAGGGTCCCAAACCCTATTTTACTCATCAAGATAAGTGTTTTATTCCATTAATTTCATTATGTCTTCCATTGATTGTGTGTATTCTTGCTTGTTTAACATGTCCGGCTAAATTTCTTGCGTGTTTGCTTAGATCTATGAAACCTAGTTGTTAATTATTGTTAGGTTGTCTCTTATCTTAATTGTAATTGGCTTAGGAGTGCGACTAGGCTATCGTTGTGTTTAATGCTTGATGAATCTTTGGTAGTTTATGAATGACTTAGTGGATTTCGTTTACTACACTCAAAGGTGACTTCAAAGAGTTAGGGCATAGGCACACCCTACGACTTTAGGAAACACAACGCGTTAAGAATAAGGACGTGATAATTCAACCTACAATAAAAGATAACTAGGGAGTAATAGTATCTAGGTAAACACATTTTTAATCATCATACGAGCACACATCAATAGACATAAGACTACCCGTAGAATTAGATAATTGGAATAGTAGAGTAATCGGTAGAAGTACCACCCTCAAATCCAAGCCCAGAGATTTTACCCTTAGCTTTCTAAAAAAAATGTAAAAAGATAAAAAATAATCATCCTCAACCCCAACCTTAGCGTAATACACTTCTTACTAGCATTCCTATTCCCCTAGAGAACGATATCAATACCCTAGGCTTACGCAAAACTACACTACAACGATTAGGTTCACTGCCTAGGGTGTTGAAAAACTTGCTCGATGAAAAGGAAGTTCCTTTGACCCTGAATGCGCTTCGTACACGCATCAAGTTTTTGGCGCCGCTACCGCGGAATAGAATAGCTAGTTAGATCTCTATCTCGTTTAGGTTCCCTTGCTTGATTACTATCAAGTAAGATTTTTTTATCATTTTTAGTTTCCTTGTAGTTTATCCCCCTTCTTCGTGACTTTGTTACTAATCCCATCACTTTTGATCATGGAAGGTGATCACCCAATTCCCATCGACCCACCACCAATTGACCCGCCAAGAGGCCGTACTCTTGGTGAATACTCTAGACCGAGCCACCAAGGCTATAGGAATACCATTGAGCTCCCCGGTCAAGCTCAAACTACGGCTTTGCGATCCGACACCATCCGGTTGGTGCAAAACGGATGTGCATTCCTGGACTTCGTTCCGAAGATCCTAATCAACATCTCAAGGACTTCCTTAAAATCGTTGATTCCATCGACCTTGATTCTACCACACGGGAGACCACGCGCTTGCGTCTCTTCCAATTCTCTCTACGGGACCAAGCTAGTACTTGGCTTGAGTGACTTCTCGCCGGATCCATCTCAAGTTGGGATGATCTCACTACTTGTTTCCTTGCCTAATTTTTCCCACCGGAGAGAACTACTAAACTTAGGAATGAAATCTTAATGTTCGAACAACGTCAAGGTGAATCTCTCTTCGAGGCATGGACTCAATTCAAGGACTTGCTCCATAAAGTCCCTCATCACGACATCGATCTTTGGCTTCAAATCCAAATCTTTTACGATCATGTCAACTTCTCAACTAAGTAATCCATCGACCAAGCGGCCGGTGGGAAGCTTAGTGATCTCACCGCGGAAGAATCGTGGGGTACAATAGAGGACCTTGCGCTCTATGACAACGAAATTGGAATGACCCTCGTGAGTTGCCCAAAACCGTCAAGGCAATCTCCTTGCCTCATATTGACTCACAAACTTCCAATTGTAGGATGCTCGAACTTGAAGATCAAGTCAAATTCCTAATGAGCTCCTATGAGAATCCTAAGTCTTCACGCCAAGTGAACAAAGTCTCTTCCTTGTGTGAGCTATGTAGTGGTCCCCATGACACTCGTACTTGCACGAGACTCCCCGAACAAGCTTCCGTTGACTATGCTTCTTCGCGTACCAATGGAATGGGAGGGAGATTTCCCATAACACCCGGACCTAGGACTTTCAACGATGCCCGAGAAGAATGGAGGGGCAAACCTGACTACAATTGGGGATAAACCAATGAATTCATTTCTAATGATTCCCCATGGTCCCACGGCCCTAGCCAACAAAACATAGAAGGGATGTTACAACACCTAGTTACATCCCAAGAAGCTCAAATAGCCAAGCTTTCGGATCGCTTTAACCAACAACAAGCCGAGATGGATAGGAAGATTGATAACCTTTCGAAAGCCATGACCAATAGTGATAGGAAGACCACCGAAAAGGTTAATGCCATCTCGATTCATTCTCCCAAAGCTTCCGGTGTGAAAATTAAGGACCCAAGTAAATTATCCAAGCACGGTCAATTCGTCAACGCCATCACCTTAGTAAAACCAAATAGGACTAGTGACGAAGCGAACCATGAGACTATACTGGAGGTTAGTGAAACTCCTAAGGAAGGATCAACCACTGAAGTAGATGAAGTAGGTGATGAATACTTTAATAAGTTTCCCACGAAAGAGGAACTTTCACGCCACCCACACTTAGTACGCGACCTTCGTCACATGTATGTTAGGAGAAGCCCTAGAATCATCTTCGGAAATCCTTGGAATCTCAACATACAATGTTGCATAGGACATCTTTTCGTGGCAAAGGCCTACATTGATCGAAAATCCCCATTAAACATCATGACTAGCACATACTATAATTGGGTAATGAAGAAACCTATCTCAAATAGGCAAGACCCCGATGATCCTAAAGTTAGTTGTAATTTTCTTGCTAGAGTTAAGGGATTTCCCGTCTATGTAGGTGGTTTCACGTACCCTACGGATTTCATAATTGTGGAGGATATTAATACGGCCATAGATCCTAGCTTGTCTCACGTTATTCTAGGAAAGCCTTTCATAGAAAACATCAGGATGACTTATGATCTATCGGTAGGAATAGTTAGATTCAAGGATGAGACCGATGACGTAGCTTACCAAATGCCATTTAAGATTGTGAAATTTTCATCACTATCCAATGATGAAAAGGAACTTAAGCTATCGGTCTACTATAGGAATGAGGAGGATAAGGAGAAGGGAGTAGATTATGTGATGAATAAGATTTTTGGGTTCTATAAGGATTGTTTGAAATTAGGACCGTAATATATAACCGATTGGGGGGAAGATGATTTTTTAGAAAGATGCATAATAGGACATTACTATAACATGGAAAACCCTAATAGAGATCGTCACGAGGAAGAAGGTGACAACAATGAAGTCAAGTAGGAGCACGACTTCGAGTCTAGCTACAAGACTCATAAATAAAGAAAAACGCTTCGTGGGAGGCAACACATGCTTAATTGTTTGCTTGTTTGTGTGTCATATGTCTTTTTCATTGTTGTATGTTCTCATGTTTGATTTTGTGAAAATGCTTTATTTTGTCTTTAACCTCGTCTTAAATACATATAATGGTATTTTACAAAAAGGATAAGTGTAGGGAAGATTACTTACATTTTTAAGAACGTGAACATGAGAGTTGCAATTAGTGAAATTGGTATATATGTGTGTTTGTTAGAGTCAAATGCTTGTATCGAGTCATAATGGATGTTTTGCAGGAATTTTTCCAGATTCTAAAGATGTAATTTTTCGAATTTTTCCAGAAATCGCAGCAGACCGGTTTGTCGGGACAACCCGACATCGAGATTAGAACCTAACGACGTCGTAGAAGCGAAACAAACTTATAAAAATTTCTCGTTTATGTGCTATTTATAAATTTTGGAAATTCTCAGGTCTTAATTTTCCAGAAAATCTACAAATATCCATTCCACAAGAATTATATCCTAGTGTAGTTGAGTCATATATAGTTTTACCGCCGATTTTACGTGAAGGTTTCATCTATTTTCTTAAAGTGTGCAGGTTTTATTCAGCAAGAAGAAGAAACTCAACATTGGATGGAGCTTATCATGAATATATTCTTCTTGGGAAATAATTTAACCACTACTTCACACGGATCCTACCGAGCTAATCAGGGGAGTATTAGTTTCTTTCTCTTTTACTTACCTTCTGATGATGTACCCTCCGAACAGCTCAAAGGACACTCCTTCGAGACGTGTCGAAGCCCTTCTATTCGAAGGCCCAAGTTAGGTCTCCAGAATATTCATAGGCGTCAAACCATTCGTTGTCATGAAGGTTACCTCCGGGGAATTCGCCATTCGAAGCCCTAAGCCATTCGGGGTACGGTTGACGAAGGAGTAATGGATAGGATAACCTCTTGACTTGGTCAAACCCACGATCTCCCTCTCTTTCATGGCTTCCCCGCCAAGCTTGCGAACGTGGGTCACTAAGCCCTAGCGGTTACCCACAAACATGGGACGCCCCCATGTTCTCCGACATTCACGCAAAAGTGCCCCTAACCTTATTTCTTCCACTATAAATAGGTTAGACGGGAAATGGATTATGGTAAGCTCATTTCACACTCATCTCTTTACTTACACACACTTATATAACCATAACTCATACTTACTCACGGGAGGTGGTTCGCGGCGGGCCCAACCCTGCGTAATCACTTAACGTGGTGTCTTCGATTTCTTATTCTCGGGTGAAAGACAATCTTGGTGAAACATACACCCTCATACCTTTGATCATCATCGAGCTGGTAGTGCAATTTATTGTACAATCGGTGGCGCCATCCGTGGGACCCGCTAATATTAGTCCCAGAATCACCAAGTCTTAAAACCTTAACCAATTACGCTACCTTTCCGGCATGGAACCAGGAATGGAAGATACACCTCCACCAGTTTTCTCTACCCTGGTCCCTCTCAACACAACTAACACCGAAAATCTCGCCCCCATAACAGCCTCCACCTTCATCACACGATCTCGTTTGGAAACCACTCCCGTAGATCACGCCTCAACTTCCGCTAACCCAATTCCAGAAAATAGCCCTGCCTTCGTTGAGGCTAACTTTTCGAAGCCTTAGAGTCTTTACTGAGGGCTCATAAAAGGCAAGTTTGCAACACTGAAATGCGAAGGGAACTGGAATATTCTAGTGAGGAATATGATGAAGAGATTGAGGTAGATGAGAGGCCTAAACCGATTAACAGGGGGCGTTCAGCCCTACAAAATGGTTCTCCTTCCATAAGAAGGCCTAATGGAAGGACTGTGGATTTTGAAGAAGGTCTCGGGGGAGATCCGAGAAGAAGGGAAAGGATACATGGCGAAAGAAGGAGCGAGAACTCTAACGGAGGAAGCAACCCAGTAGGGAACGGAGGGGTAAACCTACCACCTCTCATAGCTGCCCACTTAAGAAGAGAAGGGATGGGGGCTCTGATAACCCCATCATATGTCTCGAGTGTCAGAGGACCTCCTCCACACTCATGGATAAATCAGTTACCCCCTCTGGGAATGAACCCCTACCTATCTGCTCAAACCTATAACACCTACCCTCCGAATGGTTCTCTTCCCAACCAGAGTTACCAACAAATGCCCTATGGACACGTTCCTACACAGTCGATGGGTGGAAACCCTTCGTATCAACCTTCTACTATTTACCCTGCATACACAAAACCATTTCCTAACCCGTATAACCCTACACCTGTTTATCCACCTCCATATAACCCTTACTACGCCGAAGCCTCTTGGAGCTTGCACAATTTTTGTGAAGTGGATCGAAGACTACCCTCTACCTGACGGTGTAAAGATGCCCACTCACATAGGCACCTACGATGGGAAAGGCGATCCTGATAACTTCCTACACTTGTTCGAAGGCGCTATCAAGATGCAGAAGTGGGTCATGCCGTAGCATGCCACATGTTCACTTACACTCTCCGAGACTCCGCAAGAATATGGTGGAATGGACAGAAGTTGGGGAGCATTATAGGTATGGACGACCTTAAGGCTAAGTTTCGATCACACTTTAGCCAACAGAAGAAGTACACCAAGACCCATCTAGCCGTGCATACCATCAAGCAAAGGGACAACGAAAGCACCAAAGCCTTCGTCACAAGGTATACCGATGAAACTTTGCAAATTCTGGGTTTGCACGAAGATCAGAGGATCTCTGGTTTTGTACATGGCCTCCGGACTCGAAGCTTGGTGGAATTCCTGTCCACCGATCTTCCTACCACTTACAAGGCACTGATGGAGAAGACTTACACTTGGATTGAGTCTAAAGAAGTAGTAGCAAACGGAGCCCCGATAGAACAAAAGGAAGCCTCTGATAAGTTCTCCAGAGGGTCCTCCTGGGAAGGATCCAAAAATAGAAAGAAGAGCAGAGACCGCTTCACCCCCTACAACAAAGGCTCGAATCACGGACTCTTGGAGAACTTGGTCAAGTCTCCCAGGGAGATTCTGGCTACCGAGAAAGCCGTAAAGTCCTTCGACCCACCACCTCGGATGTCATCGCGAAGCAAAGCCAGGGACGTGTCAAAATATTGCCATTTTCACGAAGACCATGGGCATGACACAAACAGCTGTAGGGAGCTGAAGAAGCAGATCGAAGAAGCAGTACGATCCGGACAACTAGCACACCTGGTTAAAGGCATCAAGAAGGGAAAAGACAAGTTTTCCGACACCCAACTAGGTGAATGGAAACGAAACAAGAAAAAATAAATATCAGTGCTACATTGGTCCTACATTAATAAAAGTAGAAAAAACATACTTTGTCCATGGTAAATGATAACAGGCTTGTTGGGAGACCCCTCCCAGCTCTGGGCAATCCCAGCCATATACAAGATGGGCTCGGGAAACACTTGCACATCTGCAAGATATCTAGCCAAACGTTGATAGCGTGGATCCCTTCGTACCTCATATGGCAAGGGGTCATTGTATCGTTTTGCATCAAACATATACTCCTTACTCAACAACTCTGGATAGTTGGGTGGGATAATGGTGTCTTGCACATAGAAAAAACTGCCCTTCCAAGCTGTTATATTGGTATAAACTCTCCCAAACAGATTTGGCACATTCCCTTCAGGCCTTTTAGCCAAGGTTAACCAGTTACCCCTATGATATAAATTCAAAAAACCCCTTAACACCTTTGGAGTTGGTTCATAGCCATATGCTTTACACATTACTATGAATGTGGTCAGTTTGGCTAAACCAAACGGGTTGAACCTAGAAATATGCACCTTGTAGTACTGCATTAACTCTAAAATAAGTGGGTGCAGTGGAATCCTAAGGTTGGAACGGCTAAACGCATGGGTGTATAGCCCTATGAAATCTTGGGGAGCATCAAAGATACCCTGGTTAGACTTGGGCAACATGATTTTAAATTCTAGTGGGATCGGATAATCAGCTAGATGGTCGTGTAAATCTTGTGCGAGATAACGTACATTTTTGCCGTTTAATAATAAACTTTGAATCCATACTTATTTTTTTAAAAGAACTACAAGCGAGAAGGATGTTTACCTTTTGGTTTGGAGTGAGGCGATCAAATTTCATCGCGTGGAAAAGAGATGGAGAGAGTAAATGTTCTAGGGTTTCAACTACCCCTTTAATACTCTCTTTCATCGTTCTTAACGCCACACACGTGTCCCAAAAATTACTCTTATCTGAATTCAAAACGTTTTTAAAATTTAAAAGTCTTTTGGTCACCGGGTAAGGTGGGGATTTTTTATCACTATAGCGGGCAACTTAGAAGTGTAGTTGGCATTAAATGCGCTAGTTAGGTGCATAGTTATCTCTTAAACAATAAGCTTAGCAGCAAGAGGATATATTTTCGCAGGATGAAGTCGAAAGCAATGCCTCTTCGCTCATATGCATCACTTTCGACTGGGGGGCTTGATGATGTACCCTCCGAACAGCTCGAAGGACACTCCTTCGAGACGTGTCAAAGCCCTTCTATTCAAGGCCCAAGTTAAGTCTCCAGAATATTCATAGGCGTCAAACCATTCGTTATCACGAAGGTTACCTCCATGGAATTCTCCATTCGAAGTCCTAAGCCCTTCGGGGTACGGTTGACGAAGGAGTAATGGATAGGAAAACCTCCTGACTTGGTCAAATCCACGATCTCCCTCTCTTTCTTAGCTTCCCCGCCAAGCTTGAGAACGTGGGTCACTAAGCCCTAGCGGTTACCCACAAACATGGGACGCCCCCATGTTCTTCGACATTCACGCAGAAGTGCTCCTAACCCTATTTCTTCCACTATAAATAGGTTGGACAGGCAATGGATTATGGTAAGCTCATTTCACACTCATCTCTTTACTTACACACACTTATATAACCATAACTCATACTTACTCTTACGCCAGAGGTGGTTCACAGGGCCCAACCCCTGCGTAATCACTTAACGTAGTGTCTTCGTATTTCTTATTCTCAGGTGAAAGACAATCTTGGCTAGAACATAAACCCCCCATACCTTTGATCATCATCGAAGCCTGGTAGTGCAATTTATTGTACAATCACCTTCCTTTATCATAACTTTGATACTTTCGGAGAACATTGGGGACGATGTTCAGTTTAAGTGTAGGGAGGGAGAATAAAACGGGAACTTTGAAACTATGCTTATCCTTGATTATTTGTCTTGTCCTAGTTCATTTGTGTAATAAGCTATGAGAAATATTCGTTAGGGAAATTTTAGCGCCAAATTTTAAATTTTTTATGACATGTACGAGTGGGACTTTAGTCTTAATAAAGCGTCTCATGGATAGGAGTTATATGACTAGCGCAAAAACCGTTTACCACTCAAATTCCACCCAAAAATGTGAGGTTCGCCCCTAGATCTTTAGGAAAAAAAGCATTCATCTTTAATGCTTAGAGAGTGTACCGGTTGTATAATAGATTCTAGAACTTATTTTGTGATGCATTCCGAGATCACTAGTGAGACTACACTTGTGTAGTTAGGAATAACTAAATGATAAGAGGCATTAGGATAACCCTTGTTTGAAACCCGTATTATAATTACTTCTTCCACATCGGTCGAGTAATTACCCCACACCCTTGCGATGTACTCATCTTTAGTACACGATACCCCTAGTCAACCCCTCAGAGCCTATCCTTTTCACGGTTCTCGTGATATTTCGGTTTTCTGGAATATCAATGAAGAGCATTGTTTATAATCCACCCCCAAATGTACACCCAAATCGCCTTAGCCTACCTTGTATGCACTCAGTTTTAGTGCATTATTATTATCACTATTTAACCCTTAGTTCAATTATCTAGTTACTTGCATGGTTTCTAAGTCGAGTCATATCTTTTATACACATTTTTGGGATGATTGGGACTCATGGGCAAAAGTAATATTTTATGAAGTAACGGGAAGGAACGTCAAATTCAAATTCCCTTTGTCTATGTAATTAAATACTCCAAGTGTTTTGATCTTTTCAAATCAGGTCAAATTAGTGTTAGAGTAATAAAAACTCAAGTGTAGGGATGCTCCTATAAATCCCTTATATTTTGACTTGCCACCACTAAATCGCTTATCCAACCAAACCCTTTGTTTCCTACCATAAGCCTAACGTTACAACCCTTGAAAAGACCTCTTAGATAGTTGTTCCTAGGTGATTACGCCAAAGCGATAGAGGTTTGATCTATTCTCAAGCCTATGGTAATCTATGTACTATGACCAGGTAATGAGTGTTTATCTTCCATTTCCATTTACTATATTTCATATACACCCGAGAGATGAGAGAACCCAAACACCCCTTGTAAGGTGCTAGTATATAATTTTTGTACTTGTTATGACTATTGCGGTGCTTTTACTTGTTGTGAATTATGTTAAACTTATGCTTCATGCCCCCTAACTTATAAATTGATTGGTCAAAAGCACATTTGCTTGAGGACAAGCAAATACCAAGTGTAGGGATATTTGATAAGGATTTAAAACGTACACTTTTAAGGGGTGATAAGGATTTAAAACATACACTTTTAAGGGGTCATTTAAGCCCTTAATCGCCCACTTTTATATTCGTTACTGCTTAAATTCGTTTCTTTTCGCTTTTTAGGTCTCTTGAAGGCAAAATGATGGAATGATGCTTATTTGGACGAAAAGGAGTGAATATGTGAAGAAAATGGCTAAAGTCAAGATCAAGACACTCAAGCTGCTGGAACTGAAGTTGACAGCATCACTATTCAAGGGCGACGCCGTAGCAACGTGCTCAAAAATTATGATGACTCACTAGCGAAATTGCTATTTTACACCTGACGGCATCAGGTTTTGAAGAGTAGGACGTCATGAAGACTTCTTCCCCCAGACGGCCTAGATCCAGATTCAGACGACCTCAGAAGCTGAAGCTTACGGCGTCACAACCATAAAATGACGCCGTCCCAATGTTGACTTGGCCAAGATGAAACCCTAATGACGGTCGATCTGATGGCGTCACAATTTAAAGGTGACGCCGTCATAGCTTGTAACTCTATATATAGAATTCGATTTTCGACTTTTAGAGAGGTAGATTTGTGGAGTAAATCCTAAAACGATTTTTGTCCGGTTTGGGCGATCTTAGGATTCTCATACCTATTTTACATCAAGATAAGTTATTTACTTCATTGATTTCATTATGTCTTCGATTGTATGTGTGTATGCTTGCATGTTTACCATGTCCCATTAATTTACTTGTGTGTTTGCTTAGATCTATGAAACCTAGTTATTGAATATTGATTGGTTGTCTCTTATCTTAATTGTAATTGGCTTAGGATTGCAATAGGCCATCGTTGTATTTTTAATGCTTGAGTATCTTTGTGAACCTTAGTTTATGATCACCTAGAGTAATTATAGGCTAAAAATCCAAAGATAAACTTAGAGTTAGTTTATGAATCCTAGAGATTTTGTAGGCGATAACCTTAAGGTATTCTCAAAGAGTTAGGGAGAAAAGAATACCCTACGACCTTAGAAGACACAATGCGTTAAGAATAAGGACGTGACAATTCAACCACCAATAAAAGATAACTGGGGAGTAATAGTATCTAGGTAAACAAATTTTTAATCATCATACGAGCACACATCAATTAGACATAGACTACCTCTTAGCTTAGATTAGATAATTAGATAAGTAGAGTAATCGGTAGAAGTACCACCCCCCCAATCCAATACCCCGAGATCGTACCTTTTATTTTCTAAAAAATATAAAAAAGATAAAAAAAATAATCTTCCTCAACCCCAACCTTAGCGTAGTAATTTCTCACTAGCATTCCTATTCCCCTATAGAACGATATCAATCCCCGAGGCTTAGCCTAATACTATACTACAACGATTAGGTTCACTGCCTAGGTGGTTGAAAAACTTGCTCGAAGGAAAGGAAGTTTCCTTTGACCCAGAACGCACGTTGTACTCGTATTAAGTTTTTAGCGCCGCTGCCGAGGAATAGAATAGCTAGTTAGATCTCTATCTCGTTTAGGTTCCCTTGCCTGATTCCTATCAAGTACGACTTTTTTTCTCATTTTTAGCTTCCTTGTAGTCTATCCCCTTCTTCGTGACCTTTGTTAGTAATCCCATCACTTTTCATCATGGAAGGTGATAATCAACCACCACTCATCAACCCACCACCAAATGACCCGCTAAGAGGCCGTACTCTTGGTGAATACTCTAGACCAAGCCACCAGGGCTATAGGAACACTATTGAGCTCCCCGATCAAGCTCAAACTACGGCCCTACGATCCGGCACCATCCGGTTGGTGCAAAACGGATGTGCATTCCATGGACTTCGTTCCGAAGATCCTAAACAGCATCTTAAGGATTTCCTTAAAATCGTCAATTCCATCGACCTCGATGCTACTACTCGGAGACCACGCGCTGCGTCTCTTCCAATTCTCTCACGGACCAAGCTAGTAATTGGCTTGAGCGACTTCCCCGCTCCATCTCAAGTTGGGATCATCTCACCACTTGTTTCCTTGCCCAAATTTTCCCACCGGGGAGAACTACTAAGCTTAGGAATGAAATCTTGATGTTCCAACAACGTCAAGGTGAATCTCTCTATGAAGCATGGACTCGATTCAAGGACTTGCTCCATAAAGTCCCTCATCACGGCATTGATCTTTGGCTTCAAGTCCAAATCTTTTATGATCATGTCAACTTCTCAACTAAGCAATCCATCGACCAAGCGGCCGGTGGTAAACTTAGTGATCTCACCGCGGAAGAATCGTGGGGTACAATAGGGGACCTTGATCTCTATAACAACGATAGTTGGAATGAACCCCGTGAGTTGCCCAAAACCATAAAGGCAATATCCTTGCCTCCTATTAACTCACAAACTTCCGATCGTAGGATGCTCGAACTTGAAGATCAAGTAAAATTCCTAATGAGCTCCTACGACAATCCTAAGTCTTCACGCCAAGTGAACAAGGTCTCTTCCTTGTGTGAGCTATGTAGTAGTCCTCATGACACTCGTACTTGTACAAGACTCCCCGAACAAGCTTCCGTTGACTACGCATCCTCGCATACCAATGGAAAGGGAGGAAGATTCCCCACAACACCTGGAACTAGGACTTTTAATGATTCCCGAGAATCATGGAGGGGCAAACCCGAATACAATTGAGGACAAACCAAAGAATTCACCTCTAATGATTCCCCATGGTCCCACGGCCCTAGCCGACAAAACATAGAAGGGATGTTTCAACACCTAGTTACATCCCAAGAAGCTCAAATAGCCAAGCTTTCGGACCACTTGAACCAACAACAAGCCGAGATGGATAGGAAGATTGATAACCTTTGAAAGCCATGACCAATATTGATAGGAAAACCACCGAAAAGGTTAATGCCATCTCGACTCATTCTCCCGAAACTTCCGGTGTGAAAATTAAGGACCCAAGTAAGTTAGCCAAGCACGTTCAATTTGTCAATACCATCGCCCTAGTGAAACCTAATAGGACCAGTGACGAAGCGAACCATGAGACAATACTTGAGGTTAGTGAGACTTCTAAGAATGAATCAACCGATGAAGTAGATGAAGTAGGTGATGACTATTTCAATAAGATTCCTACGGAAGAGGAACTCTCTCGCCACCCACACTTAGTGCGGGACCTCCGTCACATGTATGTTAGGAAAAGCCCTAGGATCAAGTTTGGGAACCCTTGGAATCTCAACATACCATGTTGCAAAGGACATCTATTCGTGGAAAAGGCCGACATTAACCGCAAGTCCCTAATAAACATCATGACTAGCACGTACTATAATTGGGTGATGAAGAAGCCTATACCAACTATGCAAGATCCCGATAATCCTAGAGTTAGATGTAATTTCCTTGGTAGAGTTAAGGGATTGCCCGTCTATGTAGGTAGTTTTACGTATCATACGGACTTCATAATTGTGGATGATATTAGTATGACCATCGATCCTAGCTTGTCCCACGTAATTCTAGGAAAGCCTTTCATAGAAAACACCGGGATGACTTATGATCCGTCGTTAGGAATAGTGAGATTCAAGGATGAGACCGATGACATAGCTTACCAAATGCCGTTTAAGATCGAGAACTTTCCTCATTATCCAATGATGAAAAAGAACTTAAGCTATTAGTCTACTATAGGAATGAGGAGGATAAGGAGAAGGGAGTAGATTATGTGATGAATAAGATTTTCGGGTTCTTTAAGGATTGCTTGAAACTAGGACCGGAATATAGAACCGATTGGGGAGAAGATGACCTCTTAGAAAGGTGCATAATAGGGCACTTCTATAACATGGAAAACTCCAATAGAGACCGTCATGAGGAAGAAGGTGACGGTAATGAAGTCACGTAGGGGCACGACTTTGAGTCTAGCTACAAGACTCATAAATAAAGAAAAACGCTTCGTGGGAGGCAACCCATGCTTAATTGTTTGCTTGTTTGTGTGTCATATATCTTTTCATTGATTGTTTATTCTCATGTTTGAATTTGTTAAAATGCTTTATTTTGTCTTTAACCTCGTGTTAATTACATATAAAGGTACTTTACAAAAAGGATAAGTGTAGGGAAGATTACACAGGTTTTTAAAAGAACGTGAACATGAGAATCACAATTATTGAAAAAGATATGTATTTGTGTGTTTGTTAGAGTCAAATGCTTGTATCGAGTCATAATGGATGTTTTGCAGGAACCTTTCTAGATTCTAAAGATGTAATTTTTCCAGAATTTTTCCATAAAATCGCAGCAGTACTACTGTCGTGATAACTGACGGCGTCAGATTGCAACTTGATGGCGCCAAGAGGAGCGTAAACCACTTATCTAACTTTCTCTCAATTTCGTGCTACTTATAAATTTTTGAATTTCTCGTGTCTTAATTTTCCGTAAAACTGCAAACATCCATTCCACAAGCATTATATCCTAGTTTAGTAGAGTCATATATAGTTTTACCACCGATTTTACGTGAAGGTTTCGTCTATTTTCTTAAAGTGTGCAGGTTTTATTTATCAAGAAGAAGAAACATAAGATTGGATGGAGCTTTTCACGCATACATTCTTTTTGGAAAGAATTCAACCACTACTTCACACGGATCCTACCGAGCTAATCAGAGGAGTATTAGTTTCTTTCTCTTTTAATTACCTTCCGTTATCATAACTTTGATACTTTCGGGGAACATTGGGGACAATGTTTAGTTTAAGTGTAGGGAGGGAGAATAAAACGGAAACTTTGAAACTATGCTTATCCTTGACTATTTGTCTTGTCCTATTTCATTTGTGTAATAAACCATGAGAAATATCGGTTAGGGTAATTTTGGCACCAAATTTAAATTTTTCATGACATATAGGAGTGGGCCATTAGCCTTAATAAAGCGTCTCATGGATAGGAAGTTATATGACTAGCACAAAAACCCTTTACCACTCAAATTCCACCCTAAAAATGTGAGGTTCACCCCTAGATCTATAGGAATTAAAGCATTCACCTTTAATACTTCGAGAGTGTAATGGTAGTATAATAGATTCTAGAACTTGTTTTGTGATGCATCCCGAGATCGCTAGTGAGACTACACTTGTGTAGTTAGGAATAACTAAATGATAAGAGGCACTAGGATAACCCTTGTTTGATACCCGTATTATAATTACTTCTTCCACATCGGTTGTGTAATTCCCCCACACCCTTGTGTTGTACTCATCTTTAGTACACGATACCCCTAGTTAACCCCTTAGAGCCTATCCTTTTCACAGTTCTCGTGATGTTTTGGTTTTTCGGAATATCAATGAAGAGCATTGTTTACAATCCACCCCTAAATGTACACCCAAATCGCCTTAGCCTACCTTGTATGCACTCACTTTTAGTGCATTATTGTTATCATACTAAACCCTTAGTTCAATTATATAGTTACTTGCATGGTTGCTAAGTCGAGTCATATCCTTTGTACACAGCTTTGGGATGATTGGGACTCATGGGTAAAGTTAAATTTTATGGAGTAGCAAGAAAGAACGTTAAATTCAAATTTCCTTTATTTATGTAATAATGTACTCCAAGTGTTTTGATCTTTTCAATTCGGGTCAAATTAGTGTTAGAGTAATAAAAACTCAAGTGTAGGGATGTGCCTATAAATCCCTTATATTTTGATGTTATCGTAGAGGATGGTAGAGTAAAAGTGTATGAAAAAAAAAATGAAAAAAAACCATACGAACTACCATCCTATATCTATCTTTAAATTTATATTTGTTTGTTCCAAAGTTATCTAGAGTTTAGAGAGTCGAGTCTTGGCTTAGCAACGCCATTCTTTTTATGCTTGTAACGTAAAGATTTTTAACTTGCCACCACTAAATCGCCTATCCAACCAAACCCTTTGTTTTCCTAGCGTAAGCCTAATGTTACAACCCTTTAAAAGACCTCTTAGATAGTTTTTCCTAGGTGCTTACGCCAAAGCGGTGGAGGTTTGATCTAGTCTCAAGCCTATGGTAATTTATGTACTATGACCGGTTAATGAGTGTTTATCTTCCATTTCTAATTTGATATATTTCATGTACACCCGAGAGATGAGAGTATCCAAACACCACTTGTGGGTGCTAGTATATAATTTCCGTGCTTGTTATGACTTTTTCGGGGCTTATACTTGTTGTGAATTGTTCTAAACCAATGCTTCATGCCCCCTAACTTATAAATTGATTGGCCAAAAGCACATTTGCTTGAGGACAAGCAAATAGCAAGTGTAGGGATATTTGATAAGGATTTAAAACGTACACTTTTAAGGGCTCATTCAAGCCCTTAATCACCCACTTTTATATCCGTTACTGCTTAAATTCGTTTCTTTTCACTTTTTAGGTCTCTTGAAGGCAAAATGATGGAATGATGCTTATTTGGACGAAAAGGAGTGAATATGTGAAGGAAATGGCTAAAGTCAAGATCAAGACACTAGAGCCGCTGGAACTGAAGCTGACGGCATCACAATCCAAGGGCGACGCCTTCGCAACGTGCTTAAAAAATTGTGACGACTCAGTAGCGAAATTGCTATTTTACACCTGACGGCGTCAGGTTTTGAAGAGTAGAACGTCACGAAGACTTCTTCCCCCAGACGGCCTAGATCCAGATTCAGACGACGTCAGAAGCTGAAGCTTAAGGTGACACAACCATAAGGTGACGCCTTCCCAATGTTGACTTGGCCAAGATGAAACCCTATTGACGGTCGATCTGACGGCGTCACAATTAAAAGGTGACGCCGTCGCAGTTGTAACTCTATATATAGAATTTGATTTTCAGAATTTTAGAGAGGTAGATTTCTGCAGTAAAAACCTAAAACGATTTTGTTCTGGTTTGGGCAGTATCTTAGGGTTCTCATACCCTATTTTACATCAAGATAAGCTATTTACTTCATTGATTTCAATATGACTTCGATTGTATGTGTGTATGCTTGCATGTTTACCATGTCCGGCTAATTTACTTATGTGTTTGCTTAGATCTATGAAACCTAGTTATTGAATATTGATTGGTTGTCTCTTATCTTAATTCTAATCGGCTTAGGATTGCAATAGGCCATCGTTGTGTTTTTAATGCTTGAGTAATCTTTGTGAGCCATAGTTTATGATCACCTAGAGTAATTGTAGGCTAAAAATCCAAAGATAACTTTAGAGTTAGTTTATGAATCCTAGAGATTTTGTAGGCGATAACCTTAAGGTATTCTCAAAGAGTTAGGGAGAAAAGTATACCCTACGAACTTAGAAGACACAACGCGTTAAGAATAAGGACGTGACAATTCAACCACCAATAAAAGATAACTAGGGAGTAATAGTATCTAGGTAAACACATTTTTAATCATCATACGAGCACACATCAATTAGACATAGACTACCCGTTAGCTTAGATTAGATAATTAGATAAGTAGAGTAATCGGTAGAAGTACCACCCCCAATCCAATACCACGAGATTGTACCTTTTATTTTCTAGAAAATATAAAAAATATAAAAAAAAATAATCTTCCTCAACCCCAACCTTAGCGTAGTAATTTCTCACTAGCATTCCTATTCTCCTAGAGAATGATATCAATCCCCGAGGCTTACCCTAATACTACACTACAACGATTAGGTTCACTGCCTAAGTGGTTGAAAAACTTGCTCGAAGAAAAGGAAGTTTCCTTTGAACCCCGCAGGCGCGTTGTACGCATATCAAGGGGTCATTTAAGCCCTTAATCGTTCACTTTTATATTTGTTACTGCTTAATTTTGTTTCTTTTCACTTTTTAGGTCTCTTGGAAGCAAAATGCTGGAATGATGCATAGTTGGATGAAAATGAGTGAAAACATGAAGAAAATGGCTAATGTCAAGATCGAAGACACTCAAGTCACCGGGTCAAGCTAACAACGTCTCAACTAAAGGCGACACCGTCCTCTCTCTGATTTAATTAAAATACACCGACGACTCAAAGATACTTTTGTTAAAATACACCGACGCGCCAGATTTGAAGAGGAAGGGCGTCACTAAGAATTTTCATCTCGCACGGCCCGGATCCGTAATCGACGACGCCCCGCTGCTCGACGGTGTCACAACTACAACGTGATGTCGCCCCAATGATAACTTGGCCAAGACGAAAACCCTAATGACGGTAATCTGACGGCGTCCCACCTATAAGGCGACGCCGTCGCAAGTGTAAAATTATATATAGAAATCAAATTTTCAGTATTTTAGGAGGTAGACTTGTGGAGTAAAAACCCTAAACGTTTGTAGTCCGACTTGGACAGTATTTTAGGGTCCCAAACCCTATTTTACTCATCAAGATAAGTGTTTTATTCCATTAATTTCATTATGTCTTCCATTGATTGTGTGTATGCTTGCTTGTTTAACATGTCCGGCTAAATTTCTTGTGTATTTGCTTAGATCTATGAAACCTAGTTGTTAATTATTGTTAGGTTGTCTCTTATCTTAATTGTAATTGGCTTAGGAGTACGACTAGGCTATCATTGTGTTTAATGCTTGATGAATCTTTGGTAGTTTATGAATGACTTAGTGGATTTCGTTTACTACACTCAAAGGTGACTTCAAAGAGTTAGGGCATAGGCACCCCCTACGACTTTAGGAAACACAACGCTTTAAGAATAAGGACATGACAATTCAACCTACAATAAAAGATAACTAGGGAGTAATAGTATCTAGGTAAACACATTTTTAATCATCATACGAGCACACATAAATAGACATATGACTACTCGTAGAATTAGATAATTAGAATAGTAGAGTAATCAGTAGAAGTACCACCCCCAAATCCAAGCCCCGAGATTTTACCCTTAGCTTTCTAAAAAAAATGTAAAAAGATAAAAAAATAATCATCCTCAACCCCAAACTTAGCGTAATACACTTCTTATTAGCATTCCTATTCCCCTATATAACGATATCAATACCCGAGGCTTACCCAATACTACACTACAACGATTAGGTTCACTGCCTAGGGTGTTGAAAAACTTGCTCAATGAAAAGGAAGTTTCTTTGACCCTGAACGCGCTTCGTACGCTCATCATTACTCTATTAGTTTCTAAATTAATAGGTTAATGATCGATCTTTATTTTGTATTAGATCATGAATCTTATTCGTTTCGTTTGGGTATTCGATGATGAATAATTGAATATCATTACTTTGATACTTTTAGTTTATGTATTAGATTGTGAGTAGCATTAGGTTTTAGTATGATATCATTTTGGGATGGGTGAAGTGATGGAAATTTGATATCATTTTAGTATGATATATTAGATTGTGGAAGGTGTTTGACAAAATGCTTTAGAGAGGTATGCACAAGTTGAGAAGCAATCACATGTTCCTATTTGTCCATCATTTCATATATGTAACCAAATCAAAAATATTTTATTTGAATAAACAAGCTTTAGGGAATTAATCAAAGTGCATTGTAGTTATTGTAAATGAGTAATCGTAGCCTATGTTGCATTAGTTGACGGTT
Organism: Chrysanthemum lavandulifolium; assembly: GCA_022545495.1. Lineage (NCBI taxonomy): Eukaryota > Viridiplantae > Streptophyta > Magnoliopsida > Asterales > Asteraceae > Chrysanthemum > Chrysanthemum lavandulifolium. The sequence continues at coordinate 240,118,351 of CM040244.1, read as the reverse complement.
ATTTTCATTTTTCTGAATGGCGTCCTTTTGAATTATTTTAGTGCGTTTTGTATTTTGCTTTCTCCATCACTCTATATCTGAGGTGATGCAAATTTGATGCATTGTTCGATAGTTGCGCAGTTACCTAGAGCTTAAGCCACAAGGACTACTTACCTTAACAATCGTGAAGGCAAATCATTTGAAAAACAAGGAAATGATTTGGAAGTCTGATCCTTATGTGATTGCATATATGCGGCCACTTGAAAAGTTCAAAAGAAAGGTTGTTTATTACAACTTTTACCCTGTTTGGAATCATGTAATTCAGTTAATTGCAGAAGATAAGAAGACCCAGTGTGTTGTACTTGAGGTTATGCTTTTCTCCTTTTTGCTTTTCTGTATTACCTCGTTTCTCAGTTGTATCACATTGATATCAAATGTGATATCACATTTGATATCACAAGTGAGTTTACAGGTGATATCAAATGTGATATCATAGGTGTGTCAGCTTTCTTTTACTTGTTGAATCAGTTGTGTTAATGGAGGATCTTATGATATCACAGGAGATATCAAAGTTTTTTGAGCTTCTTCAATTTGTTTATGGAGTTGTTGTGCTTTTTTGAACCATAGCTACAGTTGTTGTTGATTCTTTCATTTGATGGAGCATGTTGATACAAATAAGCCATAAAAACGTTTATTTATATTTTAGGGTTATTATACAAAAAAGTCACTAAAGTTTGCGGGAAATTTATCCTAAGTCACTATAGTTTAAAAGTTTTCATTCAGGTTACTATACTTTGTGTGACCGGTTATATTTGTTACTCATTTTTTGGTAACCTTCAATTATCGGTAATTTGTCCTACGTGGATTATATGTTTCATTTATGTTTATTATATTTGATTAAGACACCAAACGTGGCTTAAATATATCTGACTCACTTCCCAAACGTTTCTTTAATAATCCCAACTACACACACACTTCCTAAACGTTTCACACACAGATCCCAAACCCTAATTAAAAATTGTGTAATTAGGGTTTTCTACAATCAAATAAAAATTTATTAGTGTTGTCATCTTCTCCAAAAAGGTAACCTTAATTTCTGATTACCTAATTATTTATTTGTTTCAACAGTCATAAATTAGGGTTTTGTTTGTAAAATTAAGGTTTTCTGCAATTAACAATTTTTTTTGTTTTATCTTCTTTCAGATGGCATCACCATCCCAACCAATCCACTTTTTTGCTAAAATATCATCGTGGCGGTGTATTTGTAAGAGATCCCATTTCGTATGAATATGAAATTCTATCAGAAATTCCTAATGTTGATATGCTAGCATTAGACTTGGTAGGTTTTGTGAATCTTTTGGAAAGTGAATGTACTGGTGAGGTGAAGTCATTGTTTTATTTGGTTCCTGGCTTAGACTTTTAATTAGGATTAAAACCTCTAAAATCAAATGCTGACTTTGATGCCTGTGTGCAATGTGGTGTAGATAATGATCATGTGTTGCATATATATGCCTCTCATTCTGAGTTTGATTTAAATGAAACCACTGAACAACAAAATTCTGATAGTGATAGTGATTTAGAAGATGATGATTACAATGTGTATGACTACTGTGGTTCTGAAGAGAGTGACACTGCATCACTTAACCATTTGTCTGATGGTGAGGAAGAGGTTTTGGATGTTAGGACTAAGAAAGTAGAGCCTGCACCTAAGAAGAAAGTTGTTAAGTTGTTTGATGAAAATTTTTTGACTAGAGTTTATAATGGCTTGCCTAAAGATGAATTTAGTGATAAAGACTTTGTTCCTAAAAAAGTAGATGACCAAGACAAGTTGGGTGATCACTGGCCAATCCATGATCCTAATGTTAAATGGAAGTTCATGAGACCACACTTAGGGAAAGGTATGAGAACTCAACAACTTAAAAGAGCAATCGCATACTATGCTTTGGCAAATGGTTATAAGCTATATTACAAAGTAAACAATCCTAAGAGATCATAGCTAAATGTTCAAAGGATAATAAAGAGAAGAAATGCCCATTTAGATTGTGGGCATCTTGCAGTGAAAAATCTTTTCAAATCAAAACCATGAATGATAGGCATGTCTGTTCTAGGACATATGAGTATGGCGACTTAATAACAAGCAATCGGGTAGCTAGGAATTATGCTAAAAAGATCATGGTCAATCCGTCTATAACAGTTAGGTCTCTTATTGAGTTGATATTAAAGAAATTCAAATGCAAAGTGACTATTAGTTAAGCTAGAAGGGAAAGATTAAGGCTTTGCAGCAATATGAGACATGTTTAGAGGATCACTATGGAATGCTTTGGTCATATGCTTCTGAAATCCTTACTTCCAATCCTGGATCAACTTGTAAGCTATGTGTTACCACAATGCCTGATGGAAAGAACTACTTTGACAGTTTTTATGTATGCTATAAAGCTTTGAAAGAAGGATGGTTAGAGGGATGCAGAAGGGTAATAGGTCTAGATGGATGCTTTCTGAAAACCATCTGCAAGGGTGAACGTTTATCATCTGTAGGAAGAGATGGCAATAACCAAATATATCCAATTGCATGGGCAGTGGTGAGTGTAGAGAACAAGGAAAATTGGAGTTGGTTCATGCAATGTCTTATTGATGATTTGGGAATTGTAGCTGGTGAAGGACTACAATCATATCTGATCAACATAAGGTAAGTTTCTTCTTCATTTGGACAAGGATTAACTTTTGTATATCTGTTATGCATTTGATATCTGCTTAAGGTTTAACTAATCTATTTTGCAGGGTATTGTTGAAGCTGCAAAGGATGTAATGCCTTTGGCTGAGCACAGACAATGTACAAGGCACATATACGCTAACTTCAGGAAGAAGTTTACTGGTGTGCTGTTTAGGAATCTCTTTTGGAAAGCTGCTAAGGCTACATACCCTGCTAAGTTTGAACAAGCAATTAATCAGATCAGAGATGTCAACAAAGAAGCACATAAGCATCTGATGGATAGACAACCAGAAAGCTGGAGTAGGGCATTCTTCCTCACAGATAGAGCATGTGATGTAGTTGAGAATGGAATAAGTGAGTGCTTCAACTCACTTATTGTTGAGGCAAGAAGAAAGCCAATCATTAATATGTTGGAGGATATCAGAACTGGTATGATGGAAAGGATGCAAAGAATGAGAGAGAAGCATGATAAATGGGAAGATGTGATATGTCCAAACATAAGGAAGAAGTTTGAAATACTCAAGGATAAGCACATGTAAGTCATTTTAAATAAGTACTAATAAATGCATACTACTGTTCACTAATAAATGCATATTATTGTTCACTGTAGGAACTGGAAAGTTATTCCAAGTGGTCACAGCAGGTTTGAAGTGAGAAATGGGTATGAAGGTTTCAAAGTTGATGAAAAGGAAAGGACTTGCAGTTGTAGAGGTTGGCAACTGACTAGTCTACCATGTAAACATGGCTTTGCAGCTATCTACTTCTTGCATAAAGACCCTGAAGACTATGTTTCTAATTGGTTCAGGAAAGAAAGGATTGTATCTGCTTATAGTCATTATATTGAGGGTCAAAATGGGATGGATCAATGGCCTTTAACTGAATATCAAAAGCCATTACCTCCTATGATCAGAAGAATGCCTGGAAGACCAGCACATAAGAGAAAAAGAGATGCAAGTGAGAATGATGGGAATAGGACTAGGATTAGCAGAAAGGGGCAACTAAATCACTGTAAGCTTTGTGGTCAGAGTGGACATAATCAAAGGGCTTGTCCAAGTAATCTAGAAGATGAGATACCAAGTGGTGGGTCTACAAGAGGTGGTAAGACTCCTAGAGGTGGTAAAACCCCAAGAGGTGGTAAGACACAAAGAGGTGGTAAAACACCAAGTTCTGCTAATACACCAAATGATGGTAATACACCAAGTGGTGGGTCTACACCACAAGACCCTTTTGTCTTGAATGAACAACATGAGTTGTCAACACCAAGTGGTGGGTCTGCACCACAAGCACCTTCTATTTTGAATGCACCACAAGATGAGATGCCAACTGGTTGTTCTGCACCAGCTCAAATTTCAACTCCTCCAGTTGGCTTTGAAATGTCTACACTAGATCAGTTGCCTTCACCAACTAGGGGTGTTGGTGTAAGAATCAGAGGTAGGGGTAGGGGTAGGGGTGTACTAATGAGGGGTGCTAGTGTTAGAACAATGGGTGGTAGTGTAGGAATACCATCAAGTGAAGCTGCAAGTAGTGAACAAGGTGTTAGCAATAGAAGGCTTAGGACCATAAATGGGAAAGTTGTTAGAATGAGAGGGAAAGGAGATGGATCAAAAGCTCATATGTATCATGGTGGAATAAAACCTATAGGGTTTGGTCTTTCTTGGGATCCTGTTGATGGAGAGCCAATGTTAGGAGTAAGTACTTCAAATCTTTTACATTAATTTTGTTTATGTATGCTGATTATTCATTTTGTTAATTAATGTAAAAATTTTGCAGAATACTATGGGTATTCCTGCACCATCTTGGCCAATTGGTATTACACCTGAAGATGTTAGAATCCATGCTGAAAGACCAAAGCCTGTTGTGGAGCAAGAGCCAATGCTAGAACCACTAGTGAGGATGAATGCAGAATACCAAAGGAGATTGGCAGCTCAAAGGAAAAGACAACCAGTGGAGAAAAGGCAATCAGAAAGGATCAAACAGATCATCTTCAACAGGCCACCATCACCTGGGCCAGGATTAAATGAAGATGATGCCATCTCTCTTGACTAGATTGTAGGAATGACCTTAAGATGGCTAGCCAGTAGTTTGGCACTTTTGTATATCAGCCATTAGAACTAATCCATAGGATGTGCTACATGTTGATGATGCTACTTACTTAACTTTTTCAGTTCAAATCTGCACCATATTTTGTATGTACTTAAACTATGCAACCTGTTGTGCAGTTTATATCTGCACAAACATTTTCAGTTTATGATGTATGCAATTTGAATGCAGTTTATGTATGCACTATCCATTTGCAGTTTTTGTTGTGCGGTTTACTTCATTAAATCATTATAACCATTGTTACAAGTAGAATGTATAAACTATTTCAAACACAAACACATGTAAACAAAGATAGAACATTTCACTTCATTAATTCATTAGAACCATTGTTACAAAGATCCAGTAGGTACATCATCTACCACAAAATACCATAGTCTTACAAGAACCATTCTAACCTAAACTGCATAAACTAACCTAATAAGAGACATCACTTACAAAATACAATAACAACTAAAATAACCTAATAAGAAACATCCCAACAATAACCACAATCAAAACCCTATTGTATAATGCAATTCGAGAGTTTTGATTGGTGGCTTAAACAACTTCATCTTGTGCATTCACCAAATTAACATGGATCTTATACATGGTTGCTTGATACCAATGATTTGGTAATGGCGCATCAACCCATCTGAAATAGTTGCAATTTCTTGTTGGATCCAAGAAATTGGGGCAACCAAGAAATCTTCTTCCAGGGTTCATTTGTGTCCAAGAGGTTCGACACCTTGCTATTTCACCACACCCACAAAGGTGCGCCATTGAATTGTTGCAAGAAATGGTGGAACGGATTTAATGATTTTGGGTTTAGAACCCTAATTTTGGAATGGATAATTGGGTGAACTTTTGGGTGGGTGGGTTTTTTATAAGATGGTAGTTAGTAGTTTTCCAATGTGGCAAACATGTGATGATGTGTATGTTTGGCCTGGTCCACGTGGGCACCAAAATGGTATCTCAACCGGTTGCCCACCCTGGGAGTGAGCTAAGGAACAGGTTTTAAAATGTTCAATGACACGTTTGACAAACCTGTGTAGTATAGTAACCTGAATGACAACTTTTAAACTATAGTGACTTAGGACAAATTTCACGCAAACTTTAGTGACTTTTTTGTATAATAACCCTATATTTTACGATCTTCTAATGTTTTGTCGATAACAAACGTAAAATCATTTTAACAAAACAAATAAAATACGTAAATGGTTTCAACTAATAGTTTATAACATATTCACATTTTCACATAAAACACTAAAACAAGTATAAGTGATTTTATGATTTAATATTACATATGTACAACAACTAGTGTTTACATATTTGGGTAAAATATACACATAACAAGTATGTAGTATATTTTGTAATATAAATGGGTAGAAACTTAAGTATCATAACCCATTGGGCAAATACATTGAATGTATTTGGGTACAACCCAAAGCCCATGAACCATGAAGCTTGACCAATAACCCATTGCATGACATCATGCTTATATCATATATGGATAATATCCATAACCCATGGTTTTGACCCATACCCATGTGACTAGGTGCATTGTACTCAAGAGATACATTGTATCTAGCTAAAGACCCATGGATCAACCCATGACCCATAACCAAAATACCCATGGGTAAAGAGGAGCGTCCCACGGATCCCTAGCTTTATGCTAGACGGATCCCTTGTGGAAGGGATCCGTGGGATCCGAGGAACAGTAGAATTTTTCCTCTATAAATAGTGAGTCATTTCTTCATTGTTTCTCACCACTTTCACACATACTTTCTCCAAAGTATAATATCTCTCTAACCTCAGATCCAAGAGATGTATGTAGTTTGTCTTTTGTTTTTGTGTGATTCTCTAGGTTCCTCTTAAAGGCAAGATCACCACGTCTTGAAGTCGAGCAAGCTCAAGTACATGAGTTTCCATGCTTCGTCATCATCAAGACAACTGAGGTTCGATCATGCGTTTTTTGACTGTGTCTTAATATTTATAGTGTCTCGCTATACCTATGGTCTACCCTAGTGCACTAACAGGCGGGTACCCGGTCGCGTGTAGTGTAGTAAATGGTAAAGCCGAGGTCGTCCCAAGAGCTATGTGTGTTGGATTATTACTAAGTCTAATTGTCACGTAATAATAATGGTTTCGATAGGGATTTAATTAATTAAACTACTAATGCGTAATAAAATAAAAGCGATAAATGGATAAAGGAAATCAATAGAGGAATAGTGGTGCTAACCTAGTCAATCCTCCTAACTAGTTATGTCTACGCTCACCTACTTCCAATTACTTGTGTGGGTCAAATTCGAGAGGACAACATTTGGTCAATTCGCCTAACCTATCAAAGAAAGATGTCACCATAGGAGAAATCAAAGCACCACCATAAGTCCTGTTGTTCCCGGTCCCCAAAGCCAAGTCATTAAGTACCGCTACATACTAGATTCAAAATAGTGAGTGCCCGGCCGTTAGGAACTTAGACACTACACCCCCCAATTCTTAAGTTCATCCAAACGATAGGTGATTAGTTGGTCAAATCGCACAAGTATAAAGGGTCGTCAGTTGGTCATATCTTACCCTTCCTGTCTCAGTCTGCTCACCTAGGGTCAGTTGCTCATATCTCCTAGGCAATTGGCCTCTACCGCCATTCAAAACTACCGAACCAAGGGTGACTACCAAAGAACTATGCATGCATACACTTAGAAATAATTATATGGAACTAAAGGTAAACACAAACAAAACAATTAAGGAATCATAACTAGGCTAGCACCAAAGGGTGCTTAGCAGCATATTAATCATGCAAATCAATTCAATATTCAAAGGTATGAAATACATGAATTGAAAGTAAAGAAATATAAAATGCTAAAGCTTATCGTAATGGAGTGACTTCTCCTTGAAACAACCCAGATGCTCCCTAGACCGCCTTTGAGCTTTTTCCCACGCTCGTGAGTGTTGTGTGTGGAATCGGATGATTAGAAATGTCAATTGTAGGGTATTTATAGGTTGTGTCCGGGTTACTACGTAACCAATATAGGAGTTACGCGAACCTTCTATTTCTTTGTAAATGCACTAGATCGCTAGTTACGGCGTAACCTTATTAGTGGTTACGCCCGTAGTCTTCAATAAACTCGGTTATGTCGTAGTGATGCAAGATTTACGGCGTAAGTATCGATGGCGTGGAACCTCTTTTGACCCAATGGTGTTACGTCAGAACCTTTGGGAAGAGTTACGCCGTAACCTCATGATAAGTTGGTATTCGGGTCACGCAATAGTTACGGCGAATGTGAGAGAGGAGTTACGCCGAACTTCTTCAAAATAGGCATACCGTGATAAATCTTTAGTAATGTTTCTATTTCCGCCTCTTTAGCTCCAATGCTCGTAATTTACCCGAAGTGGAAAACAATGGAAACAAGCGTAAATCCATATGAATGATATAAATAACTAGCATTATCGGGGAAATTGACACTTAATATTTAGGACTATTTGATGTTATCAAATATCCCCACTTAAACTCTACTTGCCCTCAAGTAGACCTTGTTAGATTGATTCCTAAAAGATATCTCCCAAAACCTCGAAAATATGAGTTTACAAACCTTTATGCTAGAATAAAACAAAGTCGAACACCGACGAAAGGGGAACAAACACTCAAATCTCTCAACTATTCTAAGTGTCAATTTCGGGTGATCACCAATCGCATACCATAGCATGTATTCTATCATAAGCTTGGCGGTTACACAAATCTCCACCACTAGAGTTAAGGGCTAAACAATTCTCAAGGCAATATGGGTAGACACGATAAAGGTTAAGGGTGACTCGTCATTACTAACATGTCACGGCTAAGTGGACAAAATCAATGATACATGACCAAATCCATGGCCAAGACACCAAAGATTGCTCACGCATCACCTAGACACGCTTCATGACTAAAGGGTAGGATAAGACATGGGATAAATAATTGGTATAAAATGAAAAAAACAAGCAGGTAGTCTAAATCTATAACCAAGTCATCACCACTTACCGTCCGCCCAAAGTTCAAGCTTAGAAGTCTAGAAACCGGATCATGAAATGCAAGGTAGATGTATCATTAGAGGACGTCGTGATGGGCAAACTACCTTTTCTTCTTCTGTTGGCATAACTACCAACTCCAATCTTCAAATGTGACCGAGGTGGCCTCCTCGATACTAATCAATAAAGCTCATACAATAGTGCTTATAGCATCGCACTTTACAACATCATAACTCAATCAACTTTTTTTCTTTTGTTTTCGAATCATCATTTTTTTTTCAACTTAACATAATAACATAACATCCCCCCACTTGAGATGAACAATGGGAATTCGGGGGGTCTTCAATGATCTTCATAAATGTTGTCGATGAAAGCGTGATTTCCAAACCTTTCCATTCGAACCTTGAACTTAGGCAAATGATGACTTCCCAATCACAAATAAAGACAACAGGGTAGGCTAAGGTGTATAGGTGTAACGAAACAATATATTGAGTTAACAACATGAAAGGAATGGCTCAGAAGGGTGTATCTAGGGGTATCTTGCACTAAAGGTGAGTGCAACAAAAGGGTTTCACATGGGGTCGAGAATTGAGGTGACTAATCGATAGACTCACAATGGTAGGTCGTTTGGGTGATAATCCTATAATATTGCCTTCTAAAACCGAAAAGTCCAAATACATCGAGCTACCTCAACATACCTCGTCTATGGTCTCGAAATGATGCAAAGGCCAAGTTCTAAAGTTTACAAGCTACCGACACACTCATAATTTGGTAGATTTGGGGTAAAATATTGGAAACGGATAAGGCTAATCTCACCATGTAATGTCAAGGGTTGTATGTGCTCGGCTAAGGTCTAATCTAGTTAGGTTAGGAAAACATGTCAAAATTAAAATGGCATAATTTTTCAAAATAAACTAGAAAATGAGGGCGAAATAAAGTTCAAGAGATAATTCTACTCCCGTCCCCACTTGAATTGTACAAAGTCCCTTTGTACTAGGCATTAAAATAAAGGTGAAGAGAAAGGTAGAATTATAGTGAGAACTTCCTTGAAATTTGCTCCAAAAGAAGAAGGCCCACTAAAAGAACCGTGCCTTCGCTTAAGTGTCATGAACAAACTTCAATCCTCGAAATCACAATAACGACAAGCATAATACTAAAAGAAAAATGAAAGAAATGAAAACAAACCTAACTCACTTTCGAGAATCACGGTTGCATTTAGCTTAATGCAACAAGTTTTTAAACCACTTGGTGTCCCAAGTGGACGAGTGAAGTCTCGTGAGGGTTTACAGGAACACACCACAAAGTTCATTTAAAACTAATACAAGGTTACTATGTTTTAAAATGAAAGAATTAAAGCGTAGGAAAGTTACATCGAATTACTATGAGGAGTTACGCCAGAACTAGCAAAACCGGTATGTGCCAAGCGAGTAGTTATGGCGTAACCACCGAGATGGTATTAAGCCGTAATTGGTAATGCGTAAAGAATTTCTGGCGCTAAAATGTTGGTTACGGTGTAATCACCAAGATGAGTTACACCGTAACTCGCTCGTATCAAGAATCGCAGCAGAATTAGTTCCTCGCTTCTCGCAAAATAGTTAGAAAACACAAAACCCAACAGAAAGGAAATAAAACAAAAGAAAGGGATAATTCGGGTTGTCTCCTAAAGAGCACTTTTCTTTATTAACGAGTCTTTAAGTTAGACTCAGAGCCGCGGGGCTTCTATGGGGGCCTTTGGGCTTGCCCCACTTCCATCATTCGTTGGTATTCATTCATCCAATTATCAAGCCTTTTTTTCTTGTAGAATTATTGACTCCATTTGTTCCCAACTTATGTGAAAGCCATTTATCACATGATTTTCCCCGGTCATCATCTTCAAGAATAATACTATCAAGAATGTCGATGTCGGATCTTGCACCGCTTATAGTGTCGATGAGATGATTGCACCCATACCGCTAACCAGGTCCTTAATGAATTTTGAGCTTCCAAATTCTAATTTGTACCAATCTTCCAATGCTAACTCAACATCATGTTTCTCTCCTTATGAGGGTATATCCATTCATCCGCTTTTCTTTCACATTTTGAGGATGAGTAAATGGTATTATACCGATTCGCTTTCTTTGGTTGACATCGAGTTGCAAAATGTTTGTTCGATTCGTAGTTTCCTCAATGCTTTAGACAACTTCATCATGTTTCGCTTAAAATTATCAATACTCTCTACGATCACCAAGAATAGGTTTAGAGTCTAGAGGGGATTCAAATGATTGAACATTAACAACATTATTTGAAATTTCGCTTTTGGTTTTAAATGCTCTTTCATACTAAAAGTTATTCGCTCATTTTCGCTCCCAAGGAAATTTGTTTTCAAAACCTTAATCGAGCCCCACAAGTGGCGTAAAAGGTCTTCCAACAATCGTTGTAAGCCTCCCGCTTCCCATGTCAATAACCACAAAATCGGTGGGGAAGAAAAATTTTCCAATTTTAAAAGCACATTGTTCACAATTCCCTCAACCTTTAGATGAATCACCATTTCAATCATAATAGTTGTTTCTTTTAAATTGGTAAGTTTGATTTTTCAAATAAAGTGGTGGAGATAAGGTTTACCCCGCCCCTAAATCGCCTAATGCGGAATCTTAATGTTACCAATAGTGCATGGAGAAGAAAACTTTGTCGGTATTGTCGCTTTCAAGAAGTTGGCTTGGTAGGAACTCGCTGCCTTCCGCTTTATCATCCTCTCTTAGGTAGTTAATCCCGAAACATCATTAGTGATAGAGGATGTGCACTGCTCCTTTTTTGCTTTATCTTGTGCAAATATGGCCTTGCAGCTAATGCGGGAATCTTAATGTTACCAATAGTTCAAGGTTCTTAGCCAATTGCCCAATTTGTGTTTTGAGGTTCTTAATTGCAGCATCTTGGTTACGAAGGTTCATATTGGTGTCCTCCTTTACTTTGACCATCCATTCCTTGATTCTATCTCCCTTTTTTGCAGATTCTTCGATGTGCCGGTGCATTATTTCTTCAAGGCTAGATTTAGGAGGATTATTGTTGATTCTTGTGTAGAACCCATGGGATTTTTCACGATACCTAGGTCCGTAATTATTGTAGCTGTTGAAAGGGAATTCTTTTCCATAGCTAACTTCTCTGATCCTTTTAACTTCTTCATTGGAGGAACATTCTTTAGAAGGACGAGTCCCATATCGCTCAACTTGAATGGAATGCACATTTTCCTTGAGCTTCTTTATTTCTCTTCCAAGGCTTTCTAATTTGTTGTTTATCGCTGCAAGGCCCTCAACGTCATCATTCTTACTTCGGTTGTTTCCTCCATTGTGCCATTTGTGAGAGTGGTCTGCCATTTTTTGAATAGTTTCCAAAGCCATAGTGGGTGTCATACTAGGAATCGGTCCTTGAGAATCAATCATTTGTCTTGAAGAGATGTTCAGTCCCTTGTAGAAGACGTTCCCTTTTTGTTGGCTGTTGAGATCATGGTTAGGGCACTTGTATAACAATTCGTTTTATCTTTCCCAAGCTTGGTATAACTTTTCATCACCCTCTTGCTTGAAGTTATGAATTTCTTCTAATTGCTTAGCCGCCTTTGATGGAGGACAATATCTCCGAATGAAATATTTTTAAGATAGGCTAGTGTTGACAGTCCTCGCAGTAATCGATCGACCCATCTTTTGCAGCTCCCGTAAGAGAAATAGGGAATACTCGAGCATTATAGCATCGTGTGAGACTCGAATTTTGAATAGGTCGACAATGTATTCGACATTGTCTATGTGTTCATGGGCATCATCGATGATGCTTCCAGAGGCGGATTTGCAAGCAATTTCCTCATGAATTGAGGTTTGATTTAATTGAGCATCTTCTCGCAATGGTCGGCCTAATAATCCCCGGCCCTTGTTCTTCTCTTGTCAATGTCAAATATTCCTCAAGAGTAAGGTTATCGATGTTAACAGCTTCCATAGTACCTGTAAACTTGAAATATGATCGTGAGAAAAGTTTAAAAATGAAATGAAAGACTTAATATCAATCCTAATATTACTCCCCGGCAGCGGCGCCAAAAACTTGATGTAGGTTTTACTGACCAGATCTTAATATTTATAGTGTCTCGTTATACCTATGGTCTACCCTAGTGCACTAACGGGCAGTGTATCCGGTCGCGTGTAGTGTAGTAAATGGTAAAGCCGACGTCGTCCCAAGAGCTATGTGTGTTGGATTATTACTAAGTCTAATTGTCACGAAATAATAATGGTTTTGATAGGGATTTAATTAATTAAACTACTAATGCGTAATAAAATAAAAGCGTATAAATGGATAAAGGAAATCAATAGAGGAATAGTGGTGCTAACCTAGTCAATCCTCCTAACTAGTTATGTCTACGCTCACCTACTTCCAATTACTTCAATTCGAGAGGACAAGATTTGGTCAATTCGCCTAACCTATCAAAGAAAGATGCCACCACAGAGAAATCAAAAATCATCATAAGTCATGTTGTTCCCGGTCCCCAAACCAAGTCATTAAGTACCGCTACATGCTAGATTCAAAATAGTGAGTGCCCGGCCGTTAGGAACTTAGACACTACACCCCCAATTCTTAAGTTCATCCAAACGATAGGTGATTAGTTGGTCAAATCGCACAAGTAGAAAGGGTCGTCGCTGGTCATATCTTACCTTTCCGTCTCAATCCGCTCACCTAGGGTCGCTTGGTCATATCTCCCAGGCAATTGGCCTCACCGCCATTCAAAACTATCAACCAAGGGTGACTACCAAAGAACTATGTATGCATACACTTAGAAATAATTATACGGAAGTAAAGGTAAACACAAACAAAACAATTATGAATCATAACTAGGCTAGCACCAAAGGGTGCTTAGCCGCTCATAAAAATCGTGCAAATCAATACAATATTCAAAGGTACGAAATACATGAATTAAAAGTAAAGAAATATAAACGCCAAAGCTTATCGTAATGGAGTGACTTCTCCTCGGAAACAAATCCGATGCTCCTCTAGACCTGCTTTGAGCTTTTCACCACGCTCTCGAGTGTTGTGTGTGGAATGGGATGATTAGAAATGCCGGAATTGTAGGGTATTTATAGGTTATGTCCGGGTTACTACAGAATTAATATAGGAGTTACACCGTAACCTTCTATTTCTTCGTAAATGCACTAGATCTCGCTAGTTACGGCAGAACCTTGTAGGATCGATATTTATTGTGTTTGATGATTCGGGTGGTCTTGGATGATCAAAATACATGTTTGCCATATTTAGAGAGATAAAGATAGAGAGGGTGTTCTTGCTAGAGGTTTACACAAAGGAAATATTAGATTGAATGAAGAAGCACCACTCCTTCCATGGATGGAAGGGGTATTTATAGTTACAAACATACCGTCCTCCTATCGGACTGTGGATCAGGCATACAGTGGGTAAAGACCCGTCCTTCCTCCACGGTGTTACTCTAAACTATACTACGCTACTAATTAACTAATTAACTACTACTTAATGTCGACGAGCTAACATATGCTAGACCATTATTGGGGTGACCGACACTTTAACATGGAATTTCCAATTCCTAACAATCTCCCTCTAAGGGAGGTCACCCCATGAAATACATTTTGCTTCCTAGCATTCTATCATTGACTTCGCTTCTTGAGCTCAGACTTGAATTCTTCATTTCGCGATCTTTGTGCATTAGTAGTGAATCTTCAAAGTCCGTGATAGTTTTGTACTTTCGGAGGCCTTTCAACCGATCCACATCTTTGATGATCTTCGAGCTTTCATTGAGATCATCACCACAAGAAATCGATCACCCTTTGTTGTGTTGCCATCATGTGAAGTTGTGACTTTCGGACCGACATGCTCACACTTTTGAATCATGACATCTTTCCATCGAGTAGCGGAAGCCTCATCGTTCATGATATTTGCATAGCAAAGGTAAGCATAGTATGAAATATCGAGCCGTGTTATGTAGATATGCACCACCATGATTTCTTCAAGTTAAGTGGATGCTGTGAGCATGCGGCTTAGGATTGACTCCTCAATTCGATCACCGCAACCGTCCAAATGTACCGCAAACAACAGCTAGCAATAAAGCGCACGAAAAGTGTCTTTGATCACTTTCGTGAATTGAGGTACACGCCCACGGTTCCCGCTGATCAAGACAAGTACCGCCTGTGATCGTAGGATTCCTAAGAATCTCCTTGACAGGGTTTCGCAATGTTCTAGCCGTTCTCAAACCGGAACGCCTCAAAGAAGACAACACGGAGTGAGTGCACCAATAATTGAGATTCACCGATTGATGAAAATGATTTGAAAACAATCGATATTGCTTGAAAGAAAGAGTTTTGCAATACGACAAAGGTTTTATGAGAAAGATCAATTTTCAATCATAAATACTTTTTATATTTGAAAGAGTACACATTCGACGTGCTAGTAAGAAGAAGATTCGCACATCGAACGGTTTTTCCAAAAGTATTTTTTTCAATCAGAGATACTTTTTGTGTATGAAAACATAAGTACACATTCGACGTGCTAGAGAAAAGAAGGTTTGCACATCGAACGGTTTTTCCAAAAGTATTCGTCAATTCTATTCTCGACCAAGGTTGATTCAAGATTGAATCTCCCATCGCTTTCTATCCAGCTTGTCACAAGCTTGATCTTACGAGAAGATCTCACATGTTACCCACCAAGAGCTTGTTTGATGTTGGCTCTAGAAGGATTTCCATCTTCATCGTGAATACTTTTACATACCACTCGGATGTTCGCAAACCACAAGGATAATGCGAGGACTCTCAATATATTCTTACTTTCCACATTGTGTGAAACAAAGAAGTTTTCATTAATTTTGTGTCCTAATGAGATATTGTGGTGATCTCTTGGCTCTAGACTCAATAGTGCACATTTGGTTCCTGTGTTGGAGACTAGGAGAGGGTCTCCTTCTTCAATATCAACAATCTCTAAGAGAAAGTCGATAGATTATGTAGGTTCCCGTGAGAATGAAACAAGCCCTTTAAGAGGAACTTGAGTAGCTTGGGAAGTTTTAGTGCGGGCCGTCCATCGGGTCCATGACGCCTTGTCTTCAATACCGATGTTACCTTAGTAAACACCAAGAGTATATGAATTGAACCCGTTATCGCCTCTAAGGTTGAATTATTGAGGCTATTTCTTTTCACCCTTTTTCATATTCATTTCTTTTCATTCTTCAACCCTTCAGCAGCTTACCGAGACTTCATTACTAGAACCTTGTCGGGTTTATTCCAAGATTAGCCTGCCTCATCCGCCTCCCATATTCTCATTTTCTCCTTTTTCAATATACCTAAGGACTCTACACTATCTAGTGGATTGTCCTCGGTAGATCCCTCCGTTCTCAGCGGATCGTGGGAACAAATACCTAACCTAACCATCCTTATAACACCATGCATAAAGTAAATTTGGTCGGTCTTTGGTATTGTTCATTCCTTCTCGAAACCAATTGAAAATCATTTGAAAACCAATCAAGGTACTTGTGATACGAGATCAAAGCATTTTGTACCTTAATAGTTTTGATCATTTAGAAAACCTCCCTCAACATGTGCATATGATTTAGAAATTGTTTAGCACACGGAGGCAAGAGGACTTTAAAATATTTTCTTTGATCATAATTTTCATAGAAAAGCCATTTGATTTTCTTTGGTAAATTCTCCCCTCAATATGTGCATAGGATATTTTAAAACATTTTATCACATGTAGGCAAGAGTTAATTTGAAGCACATCCACAATCACAAGAGCCATTAAGAAACCATTTGAAAACTCAATCAAGGTACTTTATAAATCACTTTAAAAGCTTTCACTCGATAGTTTATTTGCTCCCCTCAATATGTGCTTCAAGATTCGAAAGCGCTTAGCACCTATGAGAGAGCAGCAGCACAATTAAATCAAACGATCACCTTTATCAAATTTCATTATTAAATCACAAATTCTCCCGATCAAAAATATCAAACCCTTTGAGATTTTGGATCCCAAGTGATTTAATTAGGTTAAGAAAACATGGGAGAAAATGTGGCCTTGTTTAAATACTCATCCGGTTTTTGATAAATCCTCCTCCTCAACATGTGCATTATGTATATTGAAATCGTTTACACATGGAGGCGTATGCCTTTAAAGGACTAAAACCAATTTATTTAAAATGATTTGAGATTTAAATCACGATCTCTACCCCGATCGAAATATCAAACCATTTGAGATTTGTGATCCCAACCGATTTAAATCATTTAGAAAATTTTAGGAAAGACGTGGCAAGATTTGATTTTGAAAATGACGAGATAAGGACCATTTTAAGACATTAAAGATTGTTAGTGTCGTATGATTGTTTTAAGAGATCTTTAAGTAAAATAAAATAATTTCACAATCAAACAAGAATGTAAAAGATTTCATTTGAAAGACCTTGATTCAAAAGAAAAATCATACCGTGACATAACATTAAATCTTTAGATCACCACATATTTTCGCATAAACGGACTTGATAGATAAAATATCGCTTGAAAATATTTAATTTGAAATCACTTGAGATTTGACAAAATAAAGTCCGTTGATTTCAAAACCTTGAATTTATTTTCAAAACAACATTTTTCCATTTTCAAAAGCAATATTTTTTAAAAAATTGTTTTTAAACAAATGTTATCATCCACTACTTGTCCTTAGAGGTGGCAAAACGGGCGGGCCGGGCGGGCATGGGCTAAAACGGGCACGGGCTAGAATGGGCACGGGCTTAAACGGGCACGGGCTAAACGGGCACGGGCCAAACGGGCACATGTTATACAAATCACTTAATAAAAGACCTAAAACGACTAAATAAATTCCTTAAACGTAATATCTTATTTATATTAACAAAAATAAATATATTATATAAAAAAAATCAATAAAACGATCGTTAATGTTCAACAATTAAGAGAAAAAAAAGTGCCCGTTTGTGCCCATTTAAGTTTTCAATGGGCTATATGCCCATTTCAAAAAAGAAGGGGCTAAATGTGCCCAAATCTTTTAAAATGTGCCCATTTAGCCCATTTTTTGCTTCGGGCACATTTTGTCACCTCTACTTGTCCCGCATAAAGATACGTTAGGTGGTTGAGAAGGTTCTTGTTGTTGTGTAGGGCTTGGAAGAAAACCGTCGCAGATGCAATGAGACTTCTTTACGTTGCATTTTAATGCCAACCGAGGTCAAATTAAGCTCCGCTTCTTCAATCACTTAGAAGAAAATCATCTCACGAAGCAAGGACACCTCTTACGTTGCATTAATGCCAACTCCATTGAAGTCCAATTAAGCTCCGCTTTCTTCATTTGTCAACCCAAGATATAGTTACCCTTTCCTTACGGCATCCAATCATCTTCATTTGTGGGATCCGGATCGGAACATTCTTATATACCAATATACCGCATACGCTAGTGAACACACATACGATATATGGTGGTCGACATCACCCAAACAACAATCGACTAATTCAAGTCAATTCAACATATTAATCCGTTCATATAAGGTATGGGAATTATGTGTTCATCAAACTCTAATCATCTAAACGTAACAATCATATCCTAGAAACCTAGTCCTTTAACATAGGCAATTATATTTTATAATTAAGCACATAGGATAATTAAGAAAGTTCGTTAGATGATGTAAATTTGAAAACATTCTCCCCCTCAATCAATGACTAATTTTCTGAAAAGTTTGAAAGCACTGAAGTCATTGATTGAGTTTTCAATTTTTACGAAAACTCTGAATCTGATAGATTTTCAAGCAACTCATTATCCACCATTTTGAAATACAACAAATATTTTTCTAAAGAATTTTAGACCGAAAAACATTTGTGTAGGAACAACAGTCTTTTGACATACTTTCCTCATTTTTGTTTTAGGATAAGTGCACGAAAATTTTGAGAATTTGTTTAGCGCAGCACTTTCCTTCCTTTAAGAGCGGGTTGCTATCAGAAATTATAGCAAGCCATAGTTTTAGCACGGGTTACAGTCTGAAGTAACTGCAAGCCATATTTTGAGACATGTTTTGAAAAGAATATTTACACCTCCTCGCCGAACTTCATCTATGGTCCCGTGCCATTATTGAATGACATTTCTAAGACCGTAGATGTTATCGATACCGTAAGACATGTCATGTGAAAACATATTTTGGTATTTTTGAAATTTTCTAATTTTTATGGGTTTTGAAGGTTTTATATTTTTCTATTTTCTTTTTGTTGGTTTTCTATTTTTGTATTTTGTTTTGTTGGTTTTATATTTTGTAATTTGCTTTTGAATAAATATATACAAAGATAGAGAAGATGATATAGTAAGAGAAGATGATGATACGAGTACCGAGATAAGGATATCAAGCGACCCGTTGTAGAAGATAGAAGTCATCATCTCTAAACATTCACCACCAAAGCAAATCGAGGCTCCGTATAGAAGATGTAACATGAGCCTTTGAGAAAAGGAGACTTTGGCCTTCCCCCAAACCAAAAATCCATAAGTTGAGCGATTTGAAGCTCTATTTCAAGCTTGCTTTAGCCAGTGCATGATAAGCACACCACTATCATAAATCCTACCGCTCCATTTAAGAATAATCACCATGATTCTTCGCTCGAGGTTATATCATCCATAAGAAGAACAAGAACGTATCATCCCACTCTTTAAATTTCTTCTCATATTTCATTACCACCAAGTCTCAAGCAATCCATTCCAAAAGTTGTCAAGAGAACAATTCCCCAAGTAGTTGAATTGATGCGCCACCTCTTTGTATAATGCTCAAGAACTCTCCCAAATATACATCATGAGGGAATGAAAACACCTTCCCATGTTCACATTTTTCTTCCCGGATGATCGTGTATGAAGCTCAAGAACCCAAGTACACCAATACCCAAGAGCTCTCCCGATACACATCATGAGGGAATGAAAACACCTCCCCATGTTCACATTTTTCTACCCCGATGATCGTGTATGAAGCTCAAGTATCCAAGTATACCAATACCCAAGGAAGGAATAATCGATAACATTGAAGAAGGTGCCAAGTCACCGATTATCTCCGAGGGTGACAATCTCATGGATGTCAACTCCGAATAAGTGATTATATCTCTCAATCACATATTAAGCACTCAAGTGAAACAATTGAGCATCCCCAATGTACACAATCTCTCCCCAATGAATCACACACTTGTGTACCTCTTTTATCTTCGTAAACTTTCTTTACATCACTTCCCCACGCTATTGGAACACTAAAAGCCTTGATGAGTAACACCTTGAGTTTCTCTCATGGTCATGACATTTGTTTTCCCGGATATCTTCAATCACTTAGAAGTATTAAGTTCATCAAGTTTACTCGCCATGAGTCAAACCTTGAGTTTCTCTCGGTAATAACATTTGTCTTCCCGGATATCTTCAATCACTTAGAAGAATTAAGTTCATCAAGTTTACTCGCTTAGATGCTTGTCTCCTTACCCTTGTTGGTTTTGATACTTGTAATTAGCAACTCTTTGAATGCCCAAATACTTGAAATTTGTTGAGAAGATCGCTTGAAGTCTTTGTGAGAATCAACATGTCAATAATGTGAGCAAGTCTAATTGGGGATTAAATTCGATATATCACATTCCCCAATTAGTGCTCTCCTCTAGACCGACAATCTTTTGATAAATGCCCGATTAAGAAGAAGTCTTTAGATCATTAAATGCAACCCGCCTTTGGTCTTCTAACATATAGCAAGAAATGTAGAATGCATCAGACTCGACCTTCTTCAAGATTGTCCAGCTTGGGAATAGAAAGTTAACATCTTCAACTCACACCAAAAGCATCCCACCAAAAGCATACCAATTAACTTACATCTTGCACATCCTCTTAACTAAAATCCCTCCCAATCAAACAAGAACAAAAAGATGTTCATCAAGGAATTCAGCAATCATGCCACAACGAATACACAAGATGGTAACTCCAAACTACCAATCACATCAAACAAGAATAGAGAGATTGTTCGAAATCATCATGTTGATGTATACGTGAAGCATTAACCAGAAGCACTTTGTCAATAAACTTATATCAGTCCGAGTGAAGATGTCAACCAACGGCTCTTAGAAGAGAAAAACTCCATGTGAAGATGACCCGATAATACGAAGCTCGGTTCTTACATGAGTTTAGAGCCGTATGACCATTTAAATTCTCAAATATCAATCGCCAATGCAAAAAAATCACACTTCTTCTCCCCTCAAGAATTGCATACGAGATGTCATTCTTGACTAAATAAGTGAAAATCATCCGATTGTTCTATTCACACTTCTCCCCGCAAAATAAGCACATGATGTCGCCATCTTCATTATAATCGAGCAAGTGGAATGAGAAAACAATCGCAGGTAGCCCGTTCACTTGATGACCAAGCGCATGGAAAAGTATGAAGCATGTTGATGAGAATGGTCATAATAGAAGATTTCTCTTCGTAAGATAAAGCGACCGACACGCACACTTTTCTTTTCTTTAGAGTACGAGGCATGAACTGTTGTGTTCATACGTCATAAGAAGATTTCTCTTCTTTCCAAGATAATGCGCACCTAAACGCATACATTTCTTTTCTTTAGAGTACGAGGCATGAACTGTTGTGTTCATACGTCATAAGAAGATTTCTCTTCTTTATAAGATAAAGCGCATCAAACGCACACTTTTCTTTCTTTGAGTACGAGGCCCGAATCGATGTGAATGTACGTCATAATCTCTCTTTTCACTCTCTTAGCAAAACATGTAATCATCACCATTATCATTCAGTAGGCTCTTTGTAGTGACATCTGATGGAGATAACCCAATATGATGAATTTGAGCCTGAAGTAAACTAACCCGAACTCATGACTTAAACTTGCACATATGAAACGAAGAGCGGTGCCGATTTCCATTAGCATCTCTAAGTACTCTCTATATACTCTATACTCTTCAACCAACCAACCATCAAGTATAAGACGTACATTACCTCTTGAAAATCCACAATTGAATGTGACACTGAGCACTACAACGTAACTCCTTAAAGTGATAGTTATTTTGAGATGATAAGAGCCCAATTCCCCTAAGTGGTAAAAAGAAAAGGTAAAAGTCACCCAACAATAACTAGATTTCCAAGTCTTCATTTTTGATAATAAGCTCGAACAAGGATCTTGAAGAATCTTCATCCATCCATCCCCGATACCTTTAGATACTAAGTACACTCGCCCGTGATATTTCACTTCAACCTCAAATAAATAATAGTGAATTAACTCCGTTGTCACATCTTTTGATTAAAAACTCAAATCTAGCCTCCTTTGACATTTAAACGAACTTTGATAATGGTTTTCATCCCGACCATGATTAAAAGCACATAATCCCGAAAAACCATGTAATAACCAAACTGTCATGAAGACAACCCAAACACACACCCATTCATGACGTACACCCTTTTATCCCTTCTTTAAAGCAGAAACCGTAGCACCATCATCAAAAAAGATCCCGAAATACACTTTCCTTTCTCCAGGATGGTTCTATCATTACGGGATTTTACAACTCTATGGTTTAAACCGAAAAAATAGATTCTTTCGCGGAATTTTACAAAACCAAGAATAAACCGTAAGATAGATCCGGAAATGCACTTTACTAATACCAAGATGTTTCCATTGTCACGGGATTTTACAAGTCTATGATTTAAACCGAGAAATAGGTTCTTTCACGGGATTTTACAAAATCAAGACAAAACCGTAAACAATGTTAGCTTGAATGTGTTATGACAACTTTGGTTTCGTGAATATCTGCTTTTAGGAACATGCAGCGTTCATCAACTGTTCTTTATCCAACATCAACAAAATCATCAACCATTCAATACACACATTGGTAAACACATCATTCATGCATTTTGTCAGCAATATATTGTAGTGACCACTTGAAGAAGTAAACCCGATATACCAAATTTGAACATGATGTAGAATTCCCCAGATTGGCTCCTTAACCTTGTACTAATCCTTGTGAAAAAGAAACGGTGCACCCAATGTACAAAACCTCTTGACATTCTCAACTGAGTGAGACACCGAAGTGATAGTTACGTTGTGGGTTAAGCGAGAAAGAATCACAAACGTAATTAAATAGCCAAGTCTTTATCACACTCTATAAAAGCCCAAACAAGTCATCCTCGCGGAAGGGTAGAAAGAAAGAAGATGAAATAAGTAAGTGCGCCCGGAAAACCTCACTTCAAATTTAAATAGGAAATACCATCCAAACAACTCCGTAGTCAATATTTGTTCAACCATTAACTCAAGCCGAGACATAATATTTTCCGTGAAAATGTATATACCAAAGTACCAACCCTCATAACAAAACGAATCTCAGCATCATATCATCAATTCTCATTATTACTCACATCATCAAGACATATCTTGAAAGCACATATCTCAACAAATCACTTCAACAATCAAGTCTCAAATCGCATCCCATGATGATACAACTTAAGCACATCTTCTTAGCACCATATCAGGTCCAAATACAGATTGAGTTATGACTTAGAACGTGCACGGTTGTACCACTCAATAGTAACCAATGAAAATGCCAGATATGACACAATGTATAAGAACACATTGATAATCACATATTCAACCCATTGGCAATATTCGGATCATATTCGGGAACAACAACCCAAGAGTTATTTCATTATATCCGTGAGTCATCACTTCACCACCAAATCAACAATCCCGTAAAAGAGCATCGAACACGAAATGAGACAAATAATGGTACACATTATGACTAAATATCCTCCTTTGAACAATTTAGACCATAGTACTAATCTTTATAGAGAAATATCAAGTCTTATGTCTCCAAAATAATAGAGATGCCACAATTTTGATGGCACAAAAATCATAATGCCAAATCTCACGAATGAAATCAAGATGAGACCGCCTACAAGAGTTAACATGATAGACCCATGAACGAACCATACCATATCAATTCAATAAACTTCATTTAGGCCCAAGAATAACCACACAACCGATCCATGTTAAATGTGACTTCCTTCATCCCGTAACTAATTATGTCCGCCCATTACTATTCAATAATCCGCACAAACCCATACAATATAACTACCCTAAATTTATGGGTATATAGCACCTTATAACACACAAAGGTTTGCCCTAATCATTCACAAACCCTAAACTCACAAATATCCGCCTCCCTTCTTCACTTTCCCACTTCTGCTTATAGTGTACGCCTATCACACCTCTCAATCCTACTCCATCTATCACAAACTGCTTCTCAAAACCCAATACAATATCCCTTGAATCAAAACTCCAAAACCAACTAATCTTACAAACATACAGTCGAATATAAACACAAGGACCATCTTGCTCACCACAGGGATGGCTCGAGCCTTGCATACACGCCACAGGGATGGTATTGGTCCTTCATCAACGCCATAGAGATGGTTTTCGTTTAGAGATGGTAACGAGATTAAAAACAGCTTCAAGGTCCTTTTGAAAGGGTCTCGTGTAAGATTTAAGTTATGTATAGAGATCTTGTGTCATAACGAATCAAAAGAAATGATTATAACGATATTGTTATCAATCTTTCTTTACATATTCGATAGAAACGGCTAAGCTTCAAAACTATGATCGATGAAGATAATAATTTGTGTGAAAGTCCTTGAATACTTTTGATGTTTCTATACATGGCACGGATTAAATATCTGAGATCTCGTTGTATTTTAGATAGGTTCGAGTCTTGGATAGGATTGTGACAATAGGTTAGAACAGTTGTTGGTGGATGGACATATGGGATTAGGATAGTAAATGGTTATCAACTGCTTTTGGTCGGTTTATCTTCCATTTCATAACTTTTGAACATTTAACTTCCTGTATTAAGTTTTGACTAATGATGTTTGGAATACTGAGGTCGATTGGTAATTGGTATATGTTGGTCTTGTTGAGTAGTTGTTGGTCTTGTATACTCATTCTTCATTTCTGTCCAAGTGTCAAGTCGCAAGACTATAAATTGCACCAAGTCGCTACACCAAGTCGCCACGACAAGTCGCCACACTTCTTAATAACATATATTAGACATGAGTCAACTCGCTAACCCAACTCGCTAACCCAACTCGCTAACCCAACTCGCTAACCCAACTCGCTAGGTCAACTCGCTAGGCCAACTCGCTAGGCCAAGTTGCTACGACTTGTAAATACAAGTCGCTATAATTTATTCCAGTAACACAAGTCGCTACACGGTAAGTACATTGAATATGGACACCTGGGACAACTCGCTAACATGAGCAACAACAAGATTTGACCTTTTTAATTATTTCCGGCGATGTTTACGACCTTTTTCCGACCATTATCATACATAACCCAGAATAATGTATATGAAAAAGCTTTGAATGACCCATATGACCACATTTTTTGACCAAGCATATATGACCAATAGACCACATGGATATGATATCAAAGAAAATGTCTAACGAATGATATCTAAATGTTTTGACCAAAATATTATTTTGACACAAGACAAATAACCACTGTTGAACTAGAAAAATAGACATATTCATTTCGACATTAAAGTATGGTGATAAAGCAGTTTCAACAACAACACAAACCAACATAAATCAATAATACAAATAACCATGGCACGAAACACAAATCAACACAACACAAAAACCTTGGCTCTGGTACCAATTGTAGGATCGATATTTATTTTGTTTGATGATTCGGGTGGTCTTGGATGATCAAAATACATGTTTGCCATATTTAGAGAGATAAAGATAGAGAGGGTGTTCTTGCTAGAGGTTTACACAAAGGAAATATTAGATTGAATGAAGAAGCACCACCCCTTCCATGGATGGAAGGGGTATTTATAGTTACAAACATACCGTCCTCCTATCGGACTGTGGATCAGGCATACAGTGGGTAAAGACCCGTCCTTCCTCTACGGTGTTACTCTAAACTACACTACGCTACTAATTAACTAATTAACTGCTACATAACGTAAACAACGACAAATCTACGAGCTAACATATGCTAGACCATTATTGGGGTGACCGATACTTTAACATGGAATTTCCAATTCCTAACAAACCTTATTAGTGGTTACACCGTAGTCTTCAATAAACTCGGTTACGTCGTAAGTGATGCAGAGTTACGTAAGTATCGCGCGTGGAACCTCTTTTGACCTAATGGAGTTACGTCAGAACCTTTGGGAAGAGTTACGCCGTAACCTCTTGATAAGTTGGTATTCGGGTCACGCAATAGTTACAACAGAATGTGAGAGAGGAGTTACGCCATAACTTCTTCAAAATAGGCATAATGTGATAAATCTTTAGTAATATTTCCATTTCCGCGTCTCTTTAGCTCCAATGCTCGTAATTTACCTGAAAGTGGAAAACAATGGAAAACAAGTGTAAATCCATATAAATGATATAAATAACGAGCATTATCGGGGGAAATTGACACTTAATATTCATGACTATTTGATGTTATCAGGTTCTCTTGTTGATAGTTCTTTCTTCCTCCATAGATGTTGTGTTGAAGGCATTAGTGAAGGATGCCGAAAGTGTCAAGACGAAAGCATTAGTGAAGGGTGCTTATCGTCCGTGTCAAAAGCATTAGTGAAGAATGCTAAAGGTGTCAAGACGAAGGCATTAGTGAAGGGTGCCAAGCGTTGTGTCAAAGGCATTAGTGAAGGATGCCTAAGAATCAAATCAAGTGGCATTAGGGAAGAATGCCTAGGTCGTATAGTCGATGAGGTGCATCGTTATACATATAAGTATTTGTTTATTTCCAAGGATGGTGATATCCTTGATAGTATTATAACAAGGAGTGGATCTCTTTGAGATTAGGTGTTGTGTTGTAAAGGGTAGTAGTTCCTCCATAGTAATGGAACTAAGGTGCTTAGCCTAGTACCTAATAAAGGGTAGGCGACGTTGTGATATGATTAGTTCTCCTTGGTGTGAAAGAACTCGTGGTTAGCCTAGCAATCAGATAAAGGGTAGGCGACGCTGTGTTAGGTGTGGTTCGCCTTGGTGTGAAAAAACCTGGTATTTATCTGTGTACCGAAAAAGGTGTAAGCGACGCTGGAAGGCTTCTCCGCCATAAGGAGATTGGTGTAGTGTTTACGAACTCTCGAGTAGGTGACTGGGAGTGGAGTAGGGCAAGGAAGGTGTCCTTGTAGCCGAACCACTATAAATATTCGCGTTGTGGTTTTGTGCTTCTTACTCTTATCTTTTATTACATACCTTTATATGTTTGTTTATCAACATCCAACACACACTTCCAAATAGATTGACATAAGTTGATCTAAATAGATTAAAAGAAAGTTTTAATTGGCAAAACTATTCAACCCCCCCCCCTTTCTAGTTTTCCACAATTGGCATCAGAGCTTCGTTACCAAGTTTCTTGAAGTATATTGTACTTTAAAAACTTGATACGATCCATGGTTAATTGAAAACTACAAAGAAGGTTTTTCATAAAAACAAACACCATGTCTTTTAAACTATATGTTTGGATGTTGATTTGATAACAACATTTTTGTTGTTCACTTTTTTATTTAATTGCACTAATCCTCTTTTTCATGTTGATTAGTCATAGCTCACATCTATCAAGCCATAGGATTTGCTTGATAATAAAGATTACCTTCCCTAAGAAGGTATCTTAAGATTAAAGGAGCTGGAATTGTCTTCTGACACTTATTGTGTCATTTGTAAAGACATTCCTAAGTGCATTTGAGGTATGACTTTCCACTTATCTCTAAATGATATTAGTCTTATAAATAAGTGTGATTTCTTAGGCTTTTATTTGAGTATCTTTCGTGTATACACATGTTTTACATATAGCTTCATTAGGAAGCATTTTCTCACATACGTGTCACTCTTCCGTCTAAAAAATCATGGTTTATAAAACTTTTGTTTTGTTTCACTTAATTCAAAAATCATATCTTTAAATAAAACAAAAAACGAATCTAAAAAATTCCTCCTTTCCCATAAATAATCCCACCATCAATCACTCTATCCCCACTTTTTCAAATCTTCCAATTTCAAAAATTTCTCTCATTCAAAACTTCATATTCCTCTCCATTTCCTCTCAATCGAAACCAAGAAGGATCATCTTCAACATGGTTTACATCGCCCTCGTGCTCATCGCCTTAACACTCATCGCACGTGTGTTCCCTATGATGAAGTTCACATACGGAGACATTTACTTTGTGTTGTTAATCTACATTGGGGTTATATACCCAATCCTTTGTATCATCCTTAGCATTGAAATGAAATATTACTAATAATCTAAGTTTATCTAGGTTATTATCATAATCTGTTTATCATTTCTCTTTGTTTTATTTCTTTCTCTCGTGATACATTAGAAGTCATGTATGCATGTTAAACAAAAATGTAGGCTAAAACACATATCTTGATATAAAACTATGAGATATAAAAACCTATGCTTTTCATTATAAAATCTGGTTCTGTAACTACAGATCTACGGATCCCGGAAGATATACTAGCCGGATCCCTTTGTAAAGGAACCGGATCCGTCCCTTCGAGAGAAGCCATGCAAAATAGAAACCACTTTTCTTCTAAAAGTAACACTCACTAGTATGTCAAAACCATAAGTGAGTTAAGTGTCTTTCTTGTTAAAACCATTGTTAATAAAATCTAGTAAAACATTAGATAATCATAGGTTGACCACAAACATCACTTTCTATTAACTCATCTCTTCTATAGGTTCAACTATGACGCATGAATATGAGTTTGATTTTTCACCACTAGCATCTACACTCCAAACATCTCCCTTGAACTCAACACACCGCATTCATGTCCGTGGGTTCAATAACCTCAAAACCGCTACTTCCACGAAGGACGACAGACACCTTTCACAACTCAAGAAGGTATCAATACCTCCTTCCGAGCCATAGGACTAGAATTTCTTCTTGAAATCAACGAAGATATGTCCAGGTTCATAATGGAATTCTTCCATCAAGTTGAACTCATTCGTAACGAGGATTGCTCTCTATCTCTTTGGTTTTATATCAAAAACCAAAAGTTTACTTTAACCCTTGGGCATTTTGCTCACATCCTCCGAATTCCAAAATTATGGACATTGTGCCTTCACCAAAGATTGGTCTCTTGATTGTCTCTTCAACTTTCGTGAAGAAAATAGTCCATATTGTTCACACATACCCTCCCGGAAGATTTACATCGCATAATATGCAAACCTCGACCATATTACTCGATCCAAACATTATCTTCACACGGACATCCGAGAAGAGTACAAGCCCTTGCACTCATCCCACGTGAAAATGTTTGGAGTCTTAGGGAAATCGAGAAATCATTCCCGCTTGTTGTGCTCACATAATGTATTGTTTGCTAACACAACAACCATACAATCTCGCCTACTTCTTCGCAAGGCTAATTGTAAATCTTCAAGGCTCCAAGAATAAACTCATCCCTTATGGAATGTTCTTGACGCCTATCATAAAGTTATGCACTTTCATCCTCAATTTCAAAGTCCGTTGTGCGTATTTGTGAACAAGATGATGGAACCGCTAAACATATCTCTTATGAAGACTTTCTTCATTCTTGATTCCACCAACACTCATCAACCACGTGATGATCCTCCTAGCGAAAACACTCAAGGAACCTAGTAGTTTTTCAAATAGGATCAATCCTCTTGTACTCGTGCTTTATCAATGTAATCCTATTTCCTTCATGAAATAAAACTTCTTACATTTTGATATCTTAATGTTAGAACCCCTTTAAACTAACCTTGGAATATAATGCATTGTCAAGATCATTGCATACCTTTAGTAAAGGTTCTCACGAGCGCATGAACGGATCCCAAAGTTTGTGCTAGACGGATCCCTACACTTAGGGAACCGTGGGATCCCAAGAAAAGAAAATGCAATTGCAAGCATTGTATTTCAAACATATCCTTAGAACACCTCACACTAAGCTAAACATAGTGTCTTAAGGCAAATTAAGTCCTTATCAAGTTAAGTAGATCCTTCCCACTCACACATAAACTCACCTAGATCACACCCAAAGACACTTATAGATCTATCGCTTCATTTTAATCCATTACTCTTCCACTCTCAAGCTCACACATCACTTTTCACATGATCCTCATATCTAAAATTTTGGAAACCTCTTATAGCAAAATTGATCATACTCATTCTTACGACAAAATTGATCAAATTCTAGTTTTTCCATCTTAAGCCTTTAGGATATTCTCCAAAAGGATTAATCTAAGTTACTATCTGATCTCTAGGATCATTTAGCTTCAATTGACACTCTCATCTTTAGTTTCATCCTTGTTCATTCATTGGTACTCATGAAAGTTCCAATTCCTTCCATAAAAGGCAATCATTAGCTACATCACTCATTACCTTCAAGTACTTAAGCATCCCTTCATTTAAGACACTTAGGAGGACTGAAACACTCAAGATGATATAGATCTTAGACCTTAAAACATCATTTCTACTCTTCCATAGCCGAGAGCCGATCCCTAGATTAGCCTAGACGGATCCCCCGAGGAGGGAACCGTGATTCGGTCACTGATTATGTCAAACCTTGCTAAAACAATCATTTCAACTCATCTTTCTAATTCAAACACTCCATCTCATCTTAAATGAGTTCCTAGGTCAAGACAAACTCGAGTTGACTCTTGTGCATGTTAATCATCACATTCCAATGAATTTTAGTGGCTTAAGGCTTAAATGCACTTGCTAAATCTCTTGCTTTATAAACCACATTGTTAGGACTTCCATAGTCATCACCTTCATCCTAATTTTCAGCACTTTAGAAATCCTTACAAACTTCTTGAAATCATCTCATCATGAGGAAAACTCTAAGTAGTAACTTATCCACCAAAGAACCACCCAAGAAAATTGCTCGTGCTGTACACGAAATTTCTTCAACCGAATCATCTCCGGTCAAACCAACGAATGCAAGGATCTTTTCTCAACCAATCAAACCAATTCCCAAAAGGATAGTACCCACAAAACTACCTATGCCAAATACCACCATACCTCCTAGGCCAAATCATGTCATCTCCACTAAACCATCACCATTGGTTCCTAGAGCTATTTCTTTTACATCTCCACTATCATCACCACACCTCTACAATTTAGAGGATTTGCCTCCCAGGCCGCCTCATCCTCCTCCGCCGACAACATTCTCCTCATTAGAGGAATAATGATACAAAATCAAGGTGTTGAGTCAACATTTGCTCCGGCTTCCTTTCGTCAAGCTTTCCATCATATAATCCCATTTGGATTATGAGAAATCATCAAAGTCAACCACCCGACCATATGGAAGTGGACACTTTCTACCACCACCATCATTCTTGGTCGAGCCATTCTCAAATGCGCCTCCACCAATCCTCCGTCCTTTGAAGCTCCATTATCCGCTTCACTTGATCCTTCGCATCAAGCCATCTCATTTCTTCCACCACCACTACCTAGCCATGACAAAGATTGCTATCATTGTCAACATGTTGAAAGTTTGATATATGAAGTACGAGAAGACCAACGTTTATGTTCTATCATCTCCTCGAACGCTTCGACGAGATTAAACTTAAACAAAACTTGAGCTAGAAGATTTTAGTGGTGTCCTAGCAACAAGCAATAGTTGGTCTAGAAATTCCTAGTCGATATTTTTTTATTTTCTTAGCTTTTAGAGTCATGTATATCATAACTCTAGTTTTATTTACTGAAATTACATGCTACTTGTTATATTTCTGAGTATATGATTACGTTGTATTCATATCTCACTTTTGTGATAACATTACTTGTTATATCACCATTGCTGAAATTGATAATCAGCTATACGGATCCCTCATAATTGCCTAGATGGATCCCTACTAGGAGGGAATCGTGGGATCCGTGAGACAAAAAACTATTTTTCTACTAACTTGGATCACATATGCAGGAAATTGTGCATTATACTTGTTTTCTAATCTTTGTTTTGTAGTTATTCAATTTATACATGAAGACTTTGACATCCTAAAGCTAGGGGAGCTTTGTGTCAAAGCAATACTTTGCAAATCACTTGCAATATTAGGATTACATTTCGACATCCCTTTGCATAATTGTAATCATCAAGGGGAGCACATTCGTCACTTAGAAGAAATCTTTGCAAACTTAGTTGCAAACAAACTAGCTTAGTATTACTTTCTTGACGCCTTACATAGGGATGGACTCGTCAAGGGGATTAAAAACTAGATCCTTTCCGTTACTTGCTCTCTATTTCTTTTTATTTTTTCTCACATTTGTTTCCTAAAATAATGTGTTAGTTTCCTTCAAGCTCTTTTGTTTCGACAAAAGGGAGAAGAAAGTAAAACTACAAATTCAAACTTTACAATTTCAGTTTTTCCTTAAAATAATTTTATGTTTTGTCATCAACAAAAGGGGAGATTGTTAATACAAATAAGTTGTAAAAATGTTTATTTATATTTTAAAATCTTCTAATGTTTTGTCGATAACAAACGAAAATCATTTTAACGAAACAAATAAAATACGTAAATGGTTTGAACTAATAGTTTCTAACATATTCACATTTTCACATAAAATACTAAAACAAGTATAAGTGATTTTATGATTTAATATTACATATGTACAACAACTAGTATTTACATATTTGGGTAAAATATACACATAACTAGTATGTAGTATATTAGGTAATATAAATGGGTAGAAACTTAAGTATCATAACCCATTGGGCAAATACATGGAATGTAGTTGGTACAACCCAAAGCCCATGACCCATGGAGCTTGACCCATAACCCATTTAATGATATCATGCTTATATCATATATGGATAATATCCATAACCCATGGTTTTGACCCATACCCATGTGACTAGGTGCATTGCACTCAAGAGATACATTGTATCTAGCTAAAGACCCATGGATCAACCCATGACCCATGACCTATAACCAAAATACCCATGGGTAAAGAGGAGTCCCACTGGATCCCTAGCTTTACGCTAGACGGATCCCTTGTGGAAGGGATTTGTGGGATCCGGAAATGAGAATTTTTCCTCTATAAATAGTGAGCTATTTCTTCATTGTTTCTCACCACTTTCACACATACTTTCTCCAAAGTATAATATATCTCTAACCTCAGATCCAAGAGATTTATGTAGTTTGTCTTTTGTTTTTGTGTGATTCTCTAGGTTCCTCTTAAAGGCGAGATCACCACTTCTTGAAGTCGAGCAAGCTCAAGTCCATGAGTTGCCATGCTTCGTCATCATCAAGACAACTGAGGTTCTCTTGTTGATAGTTCTTTCTTCCTCCATAGATGTTGTGTTGAAGGCATTAGTGAAGGATGCCGAAAGTGTCAAGACGAAGCATTAGTGAAGGGTGCTTATCGTCCGTGTCAAAAGCATTAGTGAAGAATGCTAAAGGTGTCAAGACGAAGGCATTAGTGAAGGGTGCCAAGCGTTGTGTCAAAGGCATTAGTGAAGGATGCCTAAGAATCAAATCAAGTGGCATTAGGGAAGAATGCCTAGGTCGTATAGTCGATGAGGTGCATCGTTATACATATAAGTATTTGTTTATTTCCAAGGATGGTGATATCCTTGATAGTGTTGTAACAAGGAGTGGATCTCCTTGAGATTAGGTGTTGTGTTGTGAAGGGTAGTAGTTCCTCCATAGTAATGGAACTAAGGTGCTTAGCCTAGTACCTAATAAAGGGTAGGCGATGTTGTGATAGGATTAGTTCTCCTTGGTGTGAAAGAACTCGGTGGTTAGCCTAGCACCGTATAAAGGGTAGGCGACGCTTGTGTTAGGTGTGGTTCGCTTGGTGTGAAAGAACCCGGTATTTAGCTTTTACCGAAAAGGTGTAAGCGACGCCAGGAAGGCTTCTCCGCCATAAGGAGATTGGTGTAGTGTTTACGAACTCTAGTAGGTGACTCGGGGGAGTGGAGTAGGCAAGGAAGGTGTCCTTGTAGCGAACCACTATAAATACTCGCGTTGTGGTTTTGTGCTTTTACCTTATCTTTCATTACATACCTTTATATGTTTGTTTATCAACATCCAACACACACATCCAAATAGATTGACATAAGTCGATATAAATAGATTAAAAGAAAGTTTTAATTGGGAAAACTATTCAACCCCTTCTAGTTTTCCACGAGCCGTTTTTGCAAATTGCAATCGAAATAGTTTTGTGACATCGCTCTATTTTATGCCACCGTTAGCATTTGGTAGATCCATGTAGAAGAGTCACCCCCAAATATAGTCTAGCGCGATGTTAGCTCAGAGACTTAACGTTATTTAGTAGTTATAGATTAGCGTAACTAACACCGTGGAAGAAGGACCTGTCTTTACCTCATCGTATGCCTAATCCACACCCGAAGGAGGGAGTAAGAAAGTCAGAAATAGCCCTCTCCTCACACGGGAGAGGTTGGATGTTCATTTGAACTGATCTTCCATATTTTGTTTCTCTTCTAGCATCTCATTATCTTATCTCTTTCTCTCTAAACACACGAATCACACTAGTCTTTTGTGGTGTTATGATATCAATAATCTTACAATTGGTATCAAAGTCCATGGTTTGATTAGCTAGGTTGTATGTGTATTTTCTTGGTTGTTTTAGATTGAAAAGTTGGTTTTGGAAGGTTTTGGTCTTATCTTCGCTTCCTTTGATTCTCACGCTTTTATGTTACGAGAAGTGTTTTAGGGTAGTTATAATCTAGGTCACTAGTTTTACAACACAAGCTTATATGAAAGAGATAGAGAAGAGAGGCGGATGAACAAGCTACACTAACACACACAATACGTATGAATAAACACGGTTAAGAGAAAGAGTGTATGTGAAGAGAATAACTTGAACAACCAACCTCAAATGAGGGTTTACAAGAGTTTATATAGGCAAGGAGCTAGGCAACACTCCTCTCCTTCCCTATTCCTTATTGGACTTGGATCAAGCTTATGGGCCTTCTACATAAGCTTGACCTTAAACAAACATAAAGGCCATAATAAAGCTACCTATTACATATGAAATATAAATACTTGAAATACTGTTTAGAGTGATTCCAACAATCTCCCTCAAGTATATATGAATGTAAACGGTGAAGGCGTTGATGTAATAGTAGTCGTGACGCCTTCGACATTCTTCTTTCTTGTGAGAGAATTGTTTTGATTCGAACAATCTCCCAGTAGAGAGATTGTTATCTTTGAACAGCTATGCTTTAACGCCATCTTTAACTTTGTTCTTTGATCATTGTTCTTGTGGTGAAAGTGATAGTATGTTGTTGTATGCATCGATCACCTCAGTGCGCTTCGTTGCTCCAAGTGTCTCCGTCATTCTTCAACATGCTCACACGCCTATGACGTTGGAATTCAACACCGATGAAGTTCTCTAAGTCTTTAACTTTGTAGATTCTTTGGTTTGACGAAGAATCATTCTCGACGGTTGTGTTGCTTTTGAATAGAACTTTCATTAGTGTTGATGTTGGCGTGAGCATGAGAAGAATCAAGACGATCATCCCGCTCCGTAGCTTCCATAAGAAGAAAACATTTCAAACGGTTAGTAATAAGCGCTTCCAAGCACTTACAAGTTTGAACTTCGAGTGTTAACAAGATAGTGTGAAAACACAACTCTAATTTTACAAAGGCCGCTCTGAACTGGAGTCTCACAAGTGAGATAACGCGATGTATCAAGTACATCTACGCTCGATGAGTCGCCGAGGTACATCAAGCA
Organism: Chrysanthemum lavandulifolium; assembly: GCA_022545495.1. Taxonomy (NCBI): domain Eukaryota; kingdom Viridiplantae; phylum Streptophyta; class Magnoliopsida; order Asterales; family Asteraceae; genus Chrysanthemum; species Chrysanthemum lavandulifolium. Next base: position 240,082,899 of record CM040244.1, on the reverse strand, counting down.
TCACCTCACGACTATAGACCGTTGAGACACACCGCGAATCCACGGGAGTTACCGAAGCGACTTGTCGTCGTGGTCGTTGATGTTGACCGGCAGAGTTTCCATTCAATCACCGAGGATCACGATGTGAACCTCTCATAAATGTTCTCGATGTATTGCTAAGATCTCAGAAGGACTCGATATGAACCATCGATGATCTTATTTGTTGATCATCATGATTAAATGTCAAGTGTACCTAAGAGATCTTTGATGAATCTCGTGGCTCTAGACTCAACAAAGGCATTTTGGTTTTCCGAGCGGAGACTAGGAGAGGGTCTCCTTCTTCAATACCAACGATCTCAAGAGAAAGCCAATAGTTTATGTAGGGTTCCTGTGAGAATGAAACAAGCTTCGCTGAGAGAAACTTGAGTGGCTAAGAAGGTTTAGTGCATGCGCCATCGGGTCCATGACGACTTTTAATCTTCAATACCGGTGTCACTAAGTGACAACCAAGAGTATATGAATTGAACCCGATTCCGCCCTAAGTTGAATAACTGAGGCTATTTCTTTTCACCCTTTTACAATCATTCCTAAGGACTTCTAACACTAACTAATGGTAGTGTCCTTGGGTAGATCCTCCGGCTCAAGGGATCATAGGACGGTTATTCCTAACCTTAGTCACCTTATAACCCATGACTAACCTATGTTTGCCATTTAAACCATCAGATGTGAAGAATATCTCTCAAAGGGTTTGTAAATGAAAACATGTTTGAACCATCTGAGAGATAAGTTTTGCATAAATACCCCTCCACATGTGCTAAAGAGTTTTAATGGTTAAATGCACAAATGAGGAAAGAGCGCACTTTTGAATTGATCCACTAAAGATAGACAATCTCCGTGAGACACGTTCGTTGAATAGTTAAAGAGTTACATTGTCGCTTTTAGGTGACAACTAGCTCTAATAACTACCTTGAAGGTGTAGACAAACCTTGAAGGTTGTCAAACCCGCCGAAGTTCATGTCTATCAAGAGTTTCTAATGGTACATTCTACTCAGACGAGTCCTTTGCAGAAGAAACTTGTGGGTTTGTTCTCTTGTCGACTTCTCCAGCTCCTTTTGGACTTTTGGAACGATATCCCGAAGGTACTTTTGAGTGTAACCTTCAATCATTTCATTCAGCCTCCTCCTTACGATGACTTCTCATGAATTCTCGAATAGCTTTCCTATCTTTCCGCATCTCGTCATTCTCATCATGTAAGCACCGCATTTGTTCAAGATACCAATTAAGTTTTCTATGAAGCATGTCCTTCTTTCTAACTTGTTTGACTTTCACAATTCTTGCATGTGTTTGAGAAATCCAAGATTTAGGTGGTTTCTTCACGGATTGGATGATGATCCGTTGACTTCGTTGATGGTGGTGGTGATGAATGAGATGAAGAGTCCGATGATGAGGAGACATGAGGAGACTTCATGTCCTTAGAAGTTTCGAGGTTTTCTCCGTTGAGTGTGTTGGATCGTCGAGAAGAAACTTTGTATAATCATCCTCGCCATCCTTAGACTTTTCTTTCTCGCCTCTGCTTTCAAAATCATAGACAATAGTGTCCTCCACAGTCGTTGTTGTTGCAGAAGAGTGGTGGCACCGGCTCCCTTATCGGGTTGATTAACCGCATCGAGATGGTTTAGAGTGGCAAGACCACTTGAACCTCCGGCCACCCATTTGATCTTTAGCAAATTCTTCGGCCTTATGAAGGTGTCGACTTTGTGAAACTTCTTTCTCAGAACCTTGATCTAGTTGCTTTCTTCATCTTCTTCGTAGCTCTCATCATAAGGTACAAGTGCAGGAGTCTTCCCTTTTCTTGGATAGTTGGAGGACTTGGAGGTTTTGCTACCGATGGATTATCATCCTTGCGCTTTGAGTATATGATCTCTTCATCTCGTGTCGGTAGCCTCGAGTCCTCGTCCTTGAGTTGTCTTTGCGGTTCGTGTGAAAGGATCGGAGTGGCTTCCAGAGAAGGAACTTTCTTTGTGGTAGGTTTCTCTTTGGAATAGGTTTCTTCTTTGGAACATTCCTCCGACTATCTCGAACTTGTGACACTTCCAGCTTCCTTTTCTCGGTTCTCCTTACAGTGTTCCGTAAGATTTTTCGTCGAGATGACCAACTTTGCCTTGTCCGGACCGCTTCGGATACCTTTCATACGATTTGAGCTTTCGACATCTTCGCTAGAAGGAAATCAAGATAGCACCTTGTTTCTTTGTAGACGCTTTCCTTGATTCCGACGGATAGAATAGGTTCCACAACATGTCGTGATTGTCGGGGTCATTGAGCCTCTTGGGAATGTCGATGAAGTCCAAGTGCTCTCTAGATCAACAATTTAGTATATCCGATGTAAGGAATCTTTGAGCCAAGTTTGTTGAGAAATGACATCATGTCATCCCAAATCGAGCTTCGATAGCGATGTGTTTCTTGTTGACCAATGCCCGAATATCTGCAGCTCCATGAGCTTGGGTGCTCATAGTCACTGTCACGACCGTAAATGACTTGGTGATGATCATGTAGAGTTCTCGTGGTTGAGGAATACTCTTAAGCTCTACGTGAGAGTGCTTGTTGATTACTCCTCGTAGCCTCGTCATAACCGATATCGATTAAGAATTGGAGAGTGAGCTCTTCAACAGTGAGGCATATAGTTTGGTTGGATCGACTTGAGAATTAGAAGAATGACCTTAAGTCTGCAGGTGTAATGGTGACTTGTTTGTGATTCGAGTCACCGTCACAAAGCTAGCTTTGTCCTTGACCCTTTCCATAGTGTTCCGAACTGCTGGATGTAGATCTCGTGACAGCTGCAGAGTGAGTAAGCATGTTCGATACGGATGTGTCCTCGTAATGTCAATAGCAATTAAACACGATGATTCGTAGCAAGTGAGGGTGTCAAAGTCAACACGGAGATTATTCTTTCCTATCTTCATTGGATAGCCATGAGGATAGATATCGAATGGAGAGAACTTCAGTGCATCCACATTCATTTGTTCACCATGTCGTGATCTCGAAATAACATTAGCCAAAAGAACCAACATATCGAAAGACATAATGTTAGTCAATGTAAGGTCTTATTGTCTAGTTATTGAATGTACAACAATCAATGATTGTTACGAGTCCTAAGTCACTTGTATGTTCAATAGTTCAATGATGTCGTGAAATGTTTCATGAGTTAGTTAACTTTAAGTTTTAAAGTTTATTTTATCACTTATTGTTCACAACATATCGCATTTATTTAAGTTTATTAGTGACATTTTGGATTCGAGATGATATGATTAGTTTATTTACAAGTTTGTACAAGTAACAATTCATCATGAAGGTAAATCCGTGGATGCGCGTAGTTTTGGCAAAGTTATGCGCGAGACGTGAATGATATATGCTTAGGCGAAACTTCGCGCAGAATCCTATCTTCGCGTAAGAAATGTTACGCCGAGGAAAAGGAGACCTTATGCGTGAGCTTATGCGTAGGCATATATTTACCTTACGCCGCAAGGCTACTCGTAAGAGTTGACCTTATGCGTAGAGGTCATCGCTTACGCATATCCTTCACGTGATACGCCGTAGTCCATTGTAGAACCTTATGCGTGGCCACGCGTAAGACTAGTCTTCGCGATAACAAGCTACGCGTAAGGTGATCCTTATGCGAGATTAATAACCACCTTGATTCTCGAATATTACGTGTTGCAAGCCCGAAATAAAGCATCATTTCAACAAAGTTAAAACCATAGCATTCGTTTTATGACAGATCAAAACACATTTTCACAGTTTAATAGTTACGCGTAGAACTGCATACGCGTAATCTAAACCCTAAATCTACGCGTATGAGATCTAGCCATGGATTATGCACCAAACTTTTTCTGGTAGCTTAAGAGTGTTGAGGAAGTCTATATACTGAGTTATAACACCTAATTCATGGTGAATCAAAAGTACCCAAACTTATGAACTTTAAACCCTAATTTCACATTCTGAATAAATCAGTGTTTCTGGGTAGTTTTTGAGCAAGGATATAATCAATTCAACATTATATAAGCATAACCCAATAATCTTTTTGACCAAAACACTTCACATTTGAAAAACACCCAATTCGACTTATAAACCCTAGTTTTCAAAAATCATCAATTGGTGTTTCTGGGTGGATTTTGATGGTTAAAAAAGTATCATTGATGTATTATGAACGTTTTGACACAATCATTTCACCACAAACACACACGTATTGATTGTGTGTTCTTACGCATAAGCGTAGAACACTTAATCACGCGTAGTACAAGTTTTAGCCGTAGGATTTACATGAGATTCAAAACCTTATCATAAAAACATGTTGTGATTACGAAAACACTTACAAGATGAGGATCAAAAACATGGTTTTCTTGAGTGAATCTTAAGCGTAGGATGGTTTTAGGTATTTTGTAATAAATGAGAAGTGATAGTTAGTGGAGGAGTTTTATTAGAAATAACTTTAAGTTTTTGACAGTTTTGGTCCCTCCACCTTTTCCATTTTCATCCAAAGCTTTTTAACTTCCATTTTTGGTTACTTGACGAAGATTTTAGGAAAGAAACATGACGACACTCCCCTTCGATTTGAGAAAATAATGAAAAGTTATTAATAAAAGTCTGAGGAGTGTCTTTGAACCAGGAAATGTACCACCATTTGTAAAAGAATCAACCGAGATGTGATAACATGCAAGTACACGATGTTTTGAAACAAGCATGGATTATTTTCTCCTCAACATTTGATCGGAAAATACCGAATTTTGAAAGATTAAAGTGTTGACGGAAGAAATGTACTTGCCATGTTGAAAGAAAGATAGATTGGGAGAATATTTTTGTTGTTTTATCGGATTTTATATTTTGTATTTTGTTTTTGAAAATTTATTTACAAAAGATGTTTTTGTATTTTAAGAGGTCATCCAATTCCTCTTGAGTCAAACACCTCATACCAATCCGTGGACCAACTCATTAAACCTAGCGGAGGCAAGGCTTTGGTGAGCAGATCTCGCTAATTGGTATTCAAGACTCACAAAGTATAATTCAACGGCACTGCTCCACGTGGTCCTTGATGAAATGATAGCGAGATCGATGTGCTTTGATTTCGGTCTTGAATCGAGTTGCACGAGATTGCAATGGCACCGATTGTCGCAAAGACATCGGATTCTGTCAAATACGTAACCATAGTCTTTGAGTTGTGTTCTCATCCAAATGACTTGAGCACAACACGCGGACATGGTTACATATTCACCTTCTGGTTGATGACAATGTACAATCCTCGCTTCTTAGATTGCCAAGACACCGCTTTATCATCGAGAAATTGTAGAGCTCTCAAGTACTTTTCCTTGAGTCTAAGCATCCTGCGTGGTCGTTCTGGCGATTAGTTCAAAACCGAATCCTTCTGATACCGATCCCCAAGTTAATGGTTCCCTTGATGTATCGAGATTCTTTAGCCTCGTGAGAGGTGGGTTTCAGCTTGGTCGCGATCGATAACGGGAGCATAGATAAACGGCAAAGACAATATCGTCTCGCTAGTCGTTAGATACATGAGGACCCAATAATACTTGGTATTTGGTGGGGTCAACTAATTTCCCATGTAAATCAAAGATCTAGCTTCTGGTATGAGTCATTGGTGTGGCATAAGTATCACAGTGTTTTCATTCCAAATTTGTTTAACAATTCAAGGGCATATTTGATCGACTCAAGAAAATACCACGGGTGATTGATGAACTTGCGGTCCTAGAAAGAACGTAAGTTCACCCATCATGGACATTTCAAAATTTTTCTTCATTAGTTTTGCAAAAGCGATTGAAAACTTTTATGTGTTGACCCAAAATGATGTCATCTACGTAAATTTGAACGATTAAGATATGTGCCCGTGATATTGTATGAAAAGAGTTGGGTCAACCGAGCCTTTGGTGAAATTATTGGCAATGAGGAAAGATGATAGCTTATCGCACCATGCCCGAGGGGCTTGTTTGAGACCATAAAGAGCTTTGTTCGCTTTGTAGACATGGTTCGGGAACTCAGATCAACGAATCCATCCGTTGGTGACATAGACCGCTTTTAAGTCGCCCATTGAGAAACGCCGCTTTGACATCCATCCGATAGACCGTCATGTTCATATGAGCCGCGAACGCGAAATATCCGAACGACCTCAAGACGAGCAACCGAGCAAAAGATTCTTCAAAGTCTATTCCTTCTTCTCGACGATAACCCTTAGCAACGAGCCGTGACTTGTTTCGGATAACATTCCTTCAAAGATCCAATTTGTTTTTCCAAATCCATTTGAGACCAATGACGAGACCCATGTTGGTCTTTCAACCGCCTCCCATACTTCAAGACGCTTGAATTGGTTGAGTTCTTCCCGCATGGATTCAATCCAGCTTGTCTTTAGTCATTGCGCTTTAATGTTTTAGGTTCGATTGGCGTATGCGAGTGTATAAATGCAATGTTCACCGTCTGAGTGAAGACGTTGTCTCAGAACGATCGGGTTGATTCGGGTTGCCAATAATATTAGCCGAGGATGGTCTTTAGTCCATCTATGTGTAGAGGGTTGATGTTGGTATACATTGTGCGCATTCCGAGGATTCAAATGGTTAGTTGAAGATTCCGCAATATCCGTGCATCGCCTCATTAGCAAACGGGTCAAGAACGCATTTGGATCAAAATCGCAGGTGGGGTACTTCATTCGTAATATCATCACCGGTTCATCATTGTTGGAAGCGGTGTGTTCAATCGTTGTGTTGGAGTCAACCGTGTAGGTGCATCTTCAACAAAGTAGTTGTTGTAGCAGTGTATCGTATAAGAATATTATCGTGTTGTGCAATGAAACAATGGATACACCAGAGCATCGCTCATCAATATCGTCGCGTAACGTAGGAGCAAACAACCTTCCATTTGTTGACGAGTTAGTCGAGGGCTTTCTTCACCGATGATGGGGTTGAGGGAAGTTTAAACGGTTGAAACCGGTTCTAAGTCATATACTCGTGGTTTATTTCCGTGAGTTCATCGAAATGAGCATGAATCGCTTCCATTACCTCCTTAGTTCGACGATTCCGCATTCGGAAACCTTTAGAATTGTCACAAGATCCAATAAAGACTCCAATATCGCTTTGGCTTTGAGCTTTCCAAAATCATCACGATCATTATTTGATAGCAAAGTGGAGCCAAATACATGAAAGTGTTCGAGGTTCGGTTTATAGTTGTGGACAAGCTCAAAAGGTGTTTTGTTGTATGCTTTGTGATCATAGAACGGTTTTGAGTATAGCATGCAGAGATACACGCCCATAAGTAATCTGGAAGTTTAGCATTGATTAACATTGTTCTTGCGCCCACTAACGCTCGTTTCGCCTTTCAACAACTCCGCTTTGTTCGGTGTGTACGCAATAGATGTTTGATGTCAATTCTACTTTCTCATAAAATTCACGAAGGGTTTTGTTAACAAATTCAGCCTTTGTCTCGCTCGATGATTCGACGGTGTTATGGAGTCGAACTCGTATCTTTGTGAGAAAGGTGATGATCATTTGTGGAGCTTGGTCTTTGCTATGAAGGAAGTAGACCCAAGTCCATCGCGAGTAGTCATCAACAATTACTAATATGTAGCGCTTGTCGCTGATCGCTTGCACACGATCGGGCCACACAAACCATGTGAAGAAGATGAAGCACATGTCGAGAGTCGTGTTCCACCTTTGAAGGAAAATGAGCACGAGTGCTTTTCCTTGTTCACGTGCCGAGCAAAGGTGATCTTTGAATACCGAATCGTGAGTCCTTCAACTAGTTTGTGTCGAGCAAGGTTGGTGATGGTTTGAAAGTTTAGATGTGAGAGACCACGATGCCATAGCCAAGATTTTGTTGATGTTGCCTTAGAAAGTAAGCATATGGGAGAGGAAGCAACCATGTCTTGCATAGAGATAGTGTAGAGACTAGAATTACGAGCGGACATAAGGTCATTTCCTTGTAGATCACGAATGAAACAAGTTTTCTCCCGAAAGCAACCTCCAAATCTCCATCACAAAATTGACCCATCGAAAACAGACAGACCGAGGCCTTCCACATAGTAAACCCCGCCGATTTCGATGTTCCTATTAACATAATCTCCGTAGTCCATGATGGTCATAAGCGATCGTTCTTATCTGACAATGCCAATGAACTTTGCAATAAAGTTTGATAACGCTTAAGGTTGCTCTGTCATGTGTCGGGAACATCCGCTATCAACAATCCAGAATGATCTCGTATCACCGCATTACACATGCATTTACATGATGGAATAGAAGTAGATGTGGAACCCAAATGTTAGAGGGTTCAAGTAGATATGTTAGACATACACACATTTATAATTTTAGGCATCCATTTAAATCCTAGTGTGTTATATATCCATTTCGCCATCTATAACTACTCTTTGCTTTAGTCATAGTGAAAGCACTAGGTGGTACTACATTCTAGAGGTGAAGCGGAGCTACCGTGATAGCACCGGTTGCCTTAGAATCTAAAGAAGGTGGTTTACCAAGCACGCACTTAGAATGATTAGTGGGCCTAGAGGTATTCGATTCTTAGATTCCGTAATCGAGATTATAGCTTTAGCAACACATTTGTCATGACAATGAATTCATACTCTTTTCGACAACAACACAAGGTGCATCGAATCAATATCAAAAATACTTAACGGTTTAGCATTCGTTACATCACTATGTCTATTACATTTGCCGATCGAACATCTATAGTGGAAGCAACATGATTTTTATTCGAGTCCTAGGTGTTCTTCACTTTAGCATTCCTTATTGATCTTTTCTTAGGTCGCAACTTCCTATTCTTCGATTGAGTGCTCCTAGGTCGTGAAGTGCGGACGCTTGGAAAAGATGCAACTATTCCTCGCTTCAAGAGAGGGAAACACATTAGCAACTTGTGATTCGACAGCCGGGAATTCTAGGTTCATGATTACTAAGTGTGACCGGTGCTAATCTCTTAATCATAGTAGGCGGAGTTGTTCATACTTTCCTAACATTTCCGTAACTTAGAGATGGTGTGAATCGATCTTGATTTTCGTGAACTAATATTACCAAAGAAAATTCATGACTTCTAGTGTGAGCAAGATAGTGATCAAGTTCGTTTGATGCTTCAAGTCGAGTCTTGTTGAGTAAATCAAATATGACACCATATTCTGCTTAACTTTTAAAAGTTCTTGTTCATATTTTGAGATTTGACTTTTCAAAGACACGCTTTGATCATCCAGCTGCTCAATTTTAGGATCGAAGATTTTGCACTCACCGAGCGATTTTCTTTTGGCCGAGTTGATGGTTGTGAATATCTTTTCACACCAATGAAGACGACGCTTGCATTGTAAATTTCCGTGTGTAATCGCTTATTTTCGCCTTTAAAGACTCGATCCGGGTTATTATTATCGGTGTTCTCAACAAGAATAACAGTCAACAATATCGAGGATATATGATCGATGCATATGGCAACGAATAGAATAGCACAACATTATGGATATCAAGACGATAACATCTTCCAAGAGTCGATCAACATCTTTTCTCAACAGCTTCTTTTTGTTTCGTGTTAGTAATAGATGTTTCGCTTTCGAAACGTTTTCATTACCCCAAGTTCCTTATGAAAATCCTTTTCCTGTGCAATTGCACAACTTTTCAAGTTTTAACATTAGGTAAAAGATTTTTCTCAAAATGTCTCTTTGTTCTCGCTACGAGGCGATTGAAAATGTTCAACTTTGATTTCGGATCGATATTCTATCTCATGTTGTAAAATTTTGAGGTCACCATGAAATGTCAAAATATCGAAGAATTTTTCGATTTTCAGTTGTGAGTTTACTTCACTAATGGAAGGTAAAGGACCATAAGTTTGTGCAAAGACTGCTTTGGGATTAATAATAGAAGACTCGGTGTTTTGATGATAACCCCGGTGTGTTTGAAGAATCCGCTGGTGTGAAAGTGACCGCTTTTATAATTAAAAGGTTTGTTGTAAACAACGGTTTTAATTTAGATCGACTCTCGCCTTCGCATCTAATTCCTCTTGACGATGATATTCAACAACACTCATGACAAGATTATCAATTTTGTATTCTCGTGACCGAAACTTCGAGTTGGTTTGAATGTTTTAGTGAAAGCTTTGGTTTGTAATCGCCTAGATTTTTTCCATATCCATTTGGATTGGGTTTTAAGGTAAACTTTTCAATAGTCATATCGATTCACCATGTTTGTAAACAATGCTTTAAACTCTTTAATTTTGTTTTGCAAACCGAGAATTTCTCAAGAAGGTCATCTACCCGATTCGTTGAATGCTTTTTGTATGCGGAGAACTCTTTTGACAATTTAACAACTCACCTTTAGCTTTTGATTTTCCAAGGTGAGAGCGTTAATTTGCTTTTTATGTTCATGTTTCATTGTTCTAATTCGACAACAAAGCATTCTTCGAGGCGGCTAGATCACGATCCGTCTCTAAATATTTTCGCTTTGATGAGATTTTGCAAAAGCGGCTTCAAAACCTTTTTCACGGTTTTCGAGTTTTGAAAAAGTTGAGTTGCATTTGTAAACATTCAAAATCCTTGGTTAACAAAGCATTTTTACTTTTTAAGGACCCATTTAATGCATAACATTCCTCCATTTTGATTTTATGGTCTTGAATTAACCGAGCAAAAATCCGGATGAGGCAACGATCATCTTGTTCAACGCGAGTCTCATCATGATCATTCTTTAGATCCTCAAGTACGACCACGGAGTCAATTTGATTATCAAAAGAAACCGAAGGTCATCTTAATCGTCAAATGTAACTGTGGTTAACTTGAAAATCATCGAAAGAGATGAATAAGACTATTTTGACAGTCCGATCCGCGCTTGATTCGTGATATTGGCGGAGATATTAGTTCGATATGATGATTGTATGTTCGGTACTGAGACAAGCCATCGTGTCATACATCGGGCTCAGATCACTCATGTGTACCATGCATATTAGCCATCAAGATAACAAATGCATTAGCCTGCAAGTCCTCCATATCATCATCTCGAGTCTCGCATCCGCCATAAAGCTCGTTTTTGTCCGTGAGAGATCCACCGCCTTCATCCTTAAGAGCCAAAAGTAAGGCCTTTGAAATAAGCACCGCCCCTAGTCCTGGCTTTGGGCATGCATTAGCTGTGTGTCCTTCTCATTGCGCTTGTAGCATCTAAGACCATTTAACCGATTCGAGCATTTCCTGCTCCACCACTGAGCTCATTGTTATTCCTACCACAAAGATTAAACCCTTGACCACCGCCCATCCGACGACCATAATCACGATTTTGAACTTCAACACGTCCATTGTTCACAACAAATGAGTCCGTGTGTTAGATGAGGAACGAATACGATTGTTGGATTTGTTGGTAACGCCAAAAGCGTTAGCAATCATCACGAATCCTTGTTGCAATGCTCAACGGATCTGCTTTCCTCGCTGTTTCAACGACATATGCTTGAGCATTGTTGCCGTATGGAACCAATTGATTTTGTTGAGGTTGTGACCGTGAAGGTGTGTTTGAAGCAGCTGGTCGAGTTCCGGGTCGGAGGATAATTTTGTTGAGCATATAAGGCAAGTTGTTGATTGTCCGGTTGTGATCTGCTAGCAATTTGAGCACGGAGAATTCTTTCCCGATCAACTTCCTTTTCATGGGCTTCAAGTAATCGTACAACAATCCATAAGTAGAATGATGCATATTCTTCGCCGACGGAGAAAAATGACATACTTCTCCATTCTCGACCAAGACTACTCAGAACTTAGTATTCACCGCAATTCTTGGCATGATGATGTTGTGTTTATCCAAATCATTGATGATATCCAAAATCGATGATGATAGGACTCTAGTGTCTCCGTGTTCAATCATGAAGTGTTCATAAGCCAAGTAAATTTTGATTCCAAATCCTCCGATTGAGCATGCATCCTTCCATAAGAAGACTAATATGATCCCACATTTTTGTGCGCCTTTTGAGCATCAACACTATGAAGAATTGGGTTTGGTAATCCTAAGAGGATGTATTCCATTGCAAGTTCATCGCCTTCATAGTGTAGAAGTTCAGAGGATTTAAATCCACAAAAGAGCAATGTTGGTTTGTTCATCTCGTGGAACAAAGAAGCTGATCTCCGGCACAATGACAAGAGGCATCTCAAATGGTCCTTCCAAGATAACCTTCTTTAAGAACTTTCCATGTGGCTTCTTTAGATCACAAAACCTAAAGAACCTTATCACCCATTGATCGTAGTTTCGGAGTGAGCATTGAGGTCTATCAATTGATCCGCTTCATGAATTGATTGTTGGTCGCTAAAGCTTCACACATCTTTGCAAACCAAGTGGGTTCCTTCATAGTGCTTCGTGATGGATGTTGATTGAAATCGTTTGTGTAGGGTAGAGCTTGAAGACTTGGTGGTGGTTGAACCATTTGTGGTTGTGGAATTGCACCAAGTTGCGGAGTATGTTGTCGATTAAATTGTTGTTGATAAATAGCTTGTTGTTGATTCCATTGTTGATGTTGTGGAGTTAATTGTTGTTGTTGTTGATGATTATAAGTGTGAGGGAAATAATTAGAGTATGGTGGTTGAGACATGATGATAAACTTGTGTGGTAAGATTGGATCTTTGTAGTCGAATGAACCTTTGTTGATGAAGTGTCCTTAGGCGAGAACAAACAAGAACCAAGTAGCACTTATGCGTAAAACACCAAAAGTTACGCAGAACAATGAGGAGTTACGCTGTGGTTTTAGCTTATGCGTAAGTAGGAAAACACTAAAGTTGCGTAGACAAAAGTTAGGCGAGAAATGTAGGCGAGGATTACCTTATGTAGACCGTAGTTTACGCGTAAAGTGAATCTTATGCGGGAATTCCTACGCCGTGCTTATGCTTATGCGTAATTTTAGGTTTTGCTCAAATGATCTTTTACACTTCACAAAGGCAAAGATATCCCAAGTCGACGATTTTTCGCACTTATCCAAGTAAGAAAACACGGAATAAACCGTAAAATCAAGATCAAACCAAGGAAAATCTTACGCGTAATATTAGAGTTTTGATACGCGTGAGGATTACTCAGAACTTTGATTCTCGCCCAAATGTGTTTCTAAACCGCTTTTTGTTATGGAATAGCTTCAATAGTACCAAAAGAACACAAAGTGTGATTTTGATGTACCAAACCGCTAAACGGGTTACTGCGAGAACGACACCCACCTAAGAAAACAAGCTTAAAACGAACCACGCCAGAAGTTTGAAACTTTTGCCAAAAACAAGTATTTTAACACCTCAAAACATTGAAAGTACACTAATCTTGGATTAAAAAGTGTAAAACGAGTTTTAAGATAACCAAAGAATACGTTATCTCACGCAGAAGATGCAAAACCAAAACTTCAAAACAAACAGTACATCCAACTATTTGGCGATTGATACCATCGTTAGGTCACTAGTTTTACAACACAAGCTTATATGAAAGAGATAGAGAAGAGAGGCGGATGAACAAGCTACACGAACACACACAATACGTATGAATAAACACGGTTAAGAGAAAGAGTGTATGAAGAGAATAACTTGAACAACCAACCCTCAAATGAGGGTTTACAAGAGTTTAATAGGCAAGGAGCTAGGGCAACACCCTCTCCTTCCCTATTCCTTATTGGACTTGGATCAAGCTTATGGGCCTTCTACATAAGCTTGACCTTAAACAAACATAAAGGCCATAATAAAGCTACCTATTACATATGAAATATAAATACTTGAAATACTGCTTAGGAGTGATTCCAACAATAACATTCTAGGATCAAGTTGTGCAAAAGAAACCAAGCAAAACGCTCAAAAGGGTGATTTTAGGTGTTTTTAGGTGAAAAGGAACTAGTTCTTGTTTGCGATTTATCTCTGAGGTGTATTCATCGCTGCGATTTGCCCTTCCCGATTGCGATTTGATGATTCAAGTCTGCGATTTGATTGTTTTGGTGTTGCGACTTGATTATTTTATTAGTTGTTAGTTGCGGTTTGATAAAAAAATTGCGGTTTTACACTAGCAAAAAGAAAAAGGACAAAAGTGACATTTGTACTTTTTGAAATTGACTTGTGGTTTGTCCGCTTTCATTGCGATTTGTCTTTGGTTGCGACTTTTGTATTCTCGATTTTCCAATCTTGTGATTTGAAGCCTTGGGAGTTGAGTCTTGCGCTTGTGTTTTGCGGTTTGAAGGTTGCGTTTGGGTTTTTTGTGGTTTGATTATTGCGGTTTGACTACAACCTGCAATTTGATAATTACGCTTTGAGGGTTGCAATTTGAGCTAGTTGAAGACTAATCCTCGAAGTTTTGTCTAGGAGTCACCCACCAAATTTTTCCTTGGACCGTAATTCTATCCAAACTTTACCAAATCACAATTAAACGATAATTCACCTAATCTAAACACTCCACTATCCTTTTAACATACAATCACTAATCATTGAATCGATCTAATTGTTATCATAACATGTTCAAGTTAACAATATTTCACGGTCTCTTATTGATTTTGTTAAACTTCATCAACATCAACATCATGCCTAACACTCCTGATTTAGTGATATTTGAGGTACTTAAATTGTACGACGTTGTTGATAACCATGAAAGTCCTAACTATGCAGAACGGTTAAACATGTTTGAGTTAGCTAATGATAATGTGAGATCTTCGTGCTTGGATTCAGAAGAGAGAGAATTGCACCAGTTACAGCAACAACATGATCATGCTAAGGAGAGTTGCATTGAACCTTTTCGACAACTTCATTCACACCTCTCGGTACTTCTGAAAGGAAATAGATTCATGATGGGATTCGAACGAGCATTTAATGCACTTTTCCGTCAAGATGTACCAACTTTCACGGACACATTGTTCTTGAACTTAGGACAACTTGAACAACAACTGGACAGAGAAAAATTTCAAGAAGCCGGATCCAAAGCTGTACTTAAGGTGATCAACCAAAAATTTCAGTCATTCTTCAATGGTGAATACACTGGGGATTATGACGATCATATGACTGAAAAGTGTTTTGCCAGTCACACTGGAATGAAAGCTGATGTGTTAAAAGATAATTTAATCTAACACATGGATAATGTTAAGAAGTACATTGAGGAAAGAGCACAGTATGATGACAAAGTGAGTGAGTGTCGGGTGCAATCGAGAGATAGTAGTGTTTAGTTGGGTAAAGCATCGGTTGATGGATCAGTTGTTGCTGGATGTGGAGGATCAGAGACATATAAGCTTTACACAAACATTAGCTCAGTGCCTCTTGTCACAAAGATGTGGATGCAGTTATCAGACCGGTAAATGAACAGGTGTCAAGTGCTGAGATACACCTAACTAATCAACATAATGCATCTGCTAACATACTTGTACAAACTGATCATGATGCTGAACATGATATTGAATTATGTTCTTTGGTTGAAGCTGAGTCTAATTACTTCAAAACAAATGACATGGTTGATAAAGAAGCGTTTAATTAACTTTCATACAAATTTTCAAAACTTGAAAAACATTGCATTTCACTTGAAATTGCAATACAAAAGGGAAGAAAGTTTACAAACTAAGAAACCATGTAAAAATCCGGAATTGCCTGAATTCCGTGAATTTTTTGAAATTAACGAGTTAAAAGCTCAGCTTCAAGCCAAGAACTCGACAATCAACAACCTGAAGAAACATATCTCTTATATGAATGAGAAAAATAATTTAGTCAAAACTAATCAAGACAGTAATGCAATTAAGACAACGAATATTGAACTGTCAATTTATGTGGCTAAATTACTCAAGGAAAATGAGAGTTTGAAAAGGAATCAAAAGGATCTAGGTGACTCAATCAAAGAAATTAGGTCTAAAACTTTAGAACAAACAACATCTTTGATGGTCAAAATTAATGAAGTCAAAGCTCAACTTCAGGATAAGAGTTTCACAATAGTAGCATTAAAGAACGAGCTTAGAAAAACTGCAGAAAAAAGTGTGAACACTAAGTTTGCAATACCATCAATCTTGGGAAAACCAATTTTACACCCCAATAGGAACCGGTCAGTTGTTAGACAACCAACTGCGTTTATATCTAAATGACCAAAATCTTCAAAAACAAGGTTTGCCTCCCAAGTTGATGAGAAAGAAGTTTTGTCAAAACCAGTCACTTCACAATCTAATCCCAAGAAACTGAAAGAAAATGCTCATGCTAAGGTTCAACCTTCTAAGACTAGGAATAAGAAAAAGTCTTCCAGTGCGCAGAAGAAGCCTCATAAAACTAATTCCTCTCCTAGGAAAACACTTACTGATAAAGCCTCAGAAACTAGGAATAAGGATACATCTTCCAATGTGCCTAAGAAGTTAACACTCCTAGATCTTGCCTTAAGTGGATACCAACTGGTAGAATTTTTAAGAATATTGGATTTATATGGATTCCTACCAGCAAATTGACCACCGATGGCAACACCAAGGTTGATCGTGAAATTCCCAAGGGTTTGAATACTGTTGTTGCTAACCCACATAAATGAAAACATACTTGTGATGTTAGTGCAGGTGTTCCTCACTCAATTGCAGGTACATTGATCAATTCAATCAAGAAAAGGCTTATGGTCTGGGTGCCTAAAGAAAAGATGTCTCCTGGTTTGGAGCTTTGGAATGTCAGAATTGATGAACATGTACTATGATTCCTGAACATTTCAGCTTAGGACCCGTGCTTTAACAAACCTCATATGATAGTATATCCACCACTGGTATACTCTACACAAGTTTTCCACATTGTACATATCTTAATCATTCAAAAATCCATAAAAATTTGAAAAACCAAAAAATACCAAAAATAGTTTCCAAGGCATGTCTTCTGGTATCGATAACAACTACAGTCCTTGAAATTTTATTCAATAATGACACGGGTCTTTAGATGAAGTTCGAGCAGAAGTTCATATGTGTTTTTCAAAACATGCCTATACAAATATATTTTTCCGTATATGATTTTTCAGAAATGTATTCATTTTTCATGTGGTTGTTAAAGAGTATCATTATTTCAATTGGACTAAATTGTGCATAAATGTTTCATACTCAATCAATGACTACACTTGTTTACTTGTAATTGAGTCATTGATTGAAGGGGAGAGTAATTTTTCAAAATTTATGACATCCGTCAAGTGGCATCAACTTATTAAGTTCTATCCTATCTTTCATACTTGATGGCGTATCAATCTTGCATCAAATCCGATATGGTCTCATGTGTTGATTATGTGTTAAATTTAGGAACTTGCTTGCTATCTGCTAATTGTTTCTTAGATTTTCGTATATATTTGTGGTCCTGTCATGCTTGTGTTAATCCTGATTTGCTTCCCATTGTCTCTCGTATTTCTAAAATTTTCATAAAAATGATAAGTGAGGGTCCAAACTGGATTTAACATGATATATATAAACCTTTGGAACTGTGAGGATCTAAATCTGTCAATGCATGAAACTATTAATGAGTTTGAGACTGGGGTTTGACAAGTAGAAGGGCTAAATCTGCCAATCTATGAAACTGTTAATGACAGTGGTATTGCGGTTTGACAAACTGAGGGGCCAAAGTTGCCAATAAGTGATAGTTAAGTGAGGTAGTATAAAAACCCTTGCGGTTTGACCTGTCATATCTTTACCAAATCTTTCAAGCTTTCTAAACATGCTTTCTTTATCTCTCTTTATTGCGATTTGTCCCTTGTGATACTTGTGTGTAATCATTCTAGTTATGTGATGAGTTATAGGTTCATTATATAAGTTAGACATCTGTTATCTTATCTTCATGACCTTAAGTCTCATCCATTGATTGTTTTGATTAGGTTTATGTACTGAATCAGAATCATCTCATAGGTTAGTAATCCATATCATGTTTATATGTTGGGTTTAGTATCTATTAATGTTGTTGATTACATGCGTGTTGATTCTAGTTGATCTCCCTTTGATTTTGATAATGTTGTTGATTACATGCGTGTTGATTCTAGTTGATCTCCCTTTGATTTTGATTATGGCAGATTGATTAGTGGTACAATCTTAGTGATCTTGATGGTGATCGTTCCAAAGGATATGTTGTTAGGTTAGGACTAGAATGTATTTGTTGTTAATACTTGTTATGTGTTTGTTTTGAGTTGCTTGTATGAGTTCAGTAGGTTGTTATGTGTTAAGATCGTATATATGGGTGATATGGTGAATCGGGAGGTCTTGGAAGATGGAAGAACACCATCTTCAAGTTAGTGAGAGAAACTAGAGAGAGAAGGGAGAAACTAGTGTGTTTTATTTATGAAAGTTGAAAGCTTACACTAATGAGACTCACCCCTCCATGGAAGTATGGAGGGGTATATATACCCAAACACATATAACAATAGGAAATTGACATAACAAGCCCATGTGTTTAAGGTAAAAAAGATAGAAAATGTAATCCCGCCAATGTCGTTCCATTTATGAGTTAGGAGCGATTCCAACAATCTTCCCCCAGTGGGACGACATAAGGGATTACTTACAACATTTACTACAAATATAGAAAACAAATAAAGAAAGGTCTTCATAAGCTCTTCAAGTGTTGAGGATGATGAAAGTTTACGCTTTGTCTTCTTCGTGTACCTCGACTTGAGAACCGCTTTTCTTCACGTAGGCAATGATGTAATATGCATAAATTGGATTAACTTCCCCAATTCATGCCGCATGTCTTTAGCACTTCTCCGACACTCCTTTTGGCGAAGTTTCAATCGCCCCCAAACCGACAAACCGCCTTCAGCAGATTCAAACTTTGATGTAGTGAACATTTCTCTAACTTTGAAGTTTTCAAGACGCAAGAAAATTTGTAGATGAGCAAGAAACCACACAAGGTAACTCGACTTATTGCGGAAAATCTGCTCGGGGTACCACGCAAGAAATCGAGAAGATCTTCTCACATATGTAGATGCTTCACACCAAACAATTCGAAAAGACGAGATGAAACGACTTCTAATGTTGCGGTCTATCGGAATAATAGTTACCGTGAATATGCAATTACTCGATAAATTAACCGTGTGTAAGGCATCATAACATCATATTTAGGTAACTTCACGAACGATAACTCTGTGAAAGTGAGATGATAACACCAACTTGAGAAATTTGCACCACAGATCGTCTCATTTCTTCCCCCTGATTGAAGAAATTAATGAAGGGAAACGGGTTTTCGAAAAACAATCCAAAAACATCAAAGAAGCAATGACTACCTATACTCTCTTCCCCGATGTTTTCAATGAATCGTAATCATACACCACGATGTTGATGATGAATTGGAGACAATAAAACCATGTATGTCCAACTAAGCTTAACAATTGTGAAGTACCATAAATATCATGTGAGAATCAATCACGATAAACTTCTACTGTGTATACTCTTCTCGCCTAACTCTTTACCGACCCCAAGATTATTAGACGCTTTTTGTAGTGACCACCGATGGAGAAAACCCAATATGACGAACTTGAGACCTAAGTAGTATAACCCGAACTTGTGACTTAAACTTGCACTATTGTCAGACGAAGAACCCTTTTTCTTACTGGCAATAGAAAAAAGGTAAACTTAAATTTTCTCGAATTATCCATAGCTTTGTGTGACACTTGAGCACAACAACGTAACTCCTTAAAAGTGATAATTATACGCTGTGAGCACAACAACGTAACTCCTTACATCAGGTATAACTAGACAACTCAAGTCTTTGTCATTCGTAACGGTTAAAGCTCGAACAAGGATCTCGAAGAATCATGCATCCAACCAACCCCGATATCTTCAAGATACAAAGTACACGCACCTGTGATATCCCACTTCAACCTCAAATAAATAATAGTGAATTCACGCCGTAATCACATCTTGCGGTTAAACGCCCAAAACTAGCCTTCGTTAAAGGTTTAAATGAAACTTTGATAATGGTTTCCCGATTCTTGTCAAAAATTGTATACTCGTGAAAATTTTCATGAACCAAAATACCACCTTTTTGCCAAAAATTATATCAAAATATTTACCACAATGTATTAGAGATACATAGGTAAAAAAAATTTGATTTTAGCCCGTTTAGTTTATGATATAACTTTCATATGTAAGCATAAGCCTACTCTCGTATATTATCATGTTTGAGGTTTATTATCCGATCCAGTCCAGCCCATATACGAATAGTCCAGTCCAACATGTGATAACCAAGTTCACGATCAGGCCCAAAGACAGAATCTGATCCAACAACAAGTTACTTAACCGGTATTGTATTATACCCTAAATACACGGTTTGTTAACAACCCTAAAGACACGCACAAATAAAACACGCCTACGATCATTATTCTCTCACCCAAATCCTCCTTCCTTCAATCTCAGATTAATCAAAACTGAAAATCATACTCTCTTCATCTTAGATGCATCAAACAAAATCTCTCAAACATAAATCAACCATACCCGACCTATATCTTCTTTTGTTGCTAAATCTGGATCAAGAAGTCAAGACGGAATCTTCAAGATCCATTTGGGGTTGCGGGTAGGTTTATGTTAATTGATTGTTTTGATGTTTTCTTGTGATTTCTGTAATCGAATCAAAGAATAGACTATAGCAAGATTGCTATGAGTATTTCTTTATATTCGGACATGAATAGAATTTTAAGACTTCAACAAAGATCGATGATGTTTTTATTCGTGGTTTGATCTTTAAGGTCAGATGTTGCAGTGAATTACCACGAAATAAAGTTACTGAGATCTCGTGATTGATATTTCATTAATTTTTTTTTTCCGAGTCTTGGTGAAGAGAAAAGATGACGCTAGTAATAATTTTTGATGGGTTATAGGATAGGTTTGGATTTGATTGTGGTTGATATTGATTTGGGTGAGGGCGCGGTAACTTCGTTTTACCATCGGTCTCGAATTCATTTTTCTTTTGTTTTGTGACTGGGATGATGTAAACTCAAGTCACAATGAGTCGATGGTATTTTCTTGGTCAAGGTCAACTGCTTCATCTTCTTTCTTTATTTATGCGATAGATGTTGTAAAAGTCTTGCGTAAAACAAGAATCCCTTATACGTAAGAATCTTACGCGTAAGACCTTATGCATAAACAATCCTTACGCGTAAACATGGTCTTATGCGTAAACACGGTCTTACGCATAAAGCTTACGCGTAAGCATAGGCTTATGTGTAAAAACCTTACGCGTAAATGTTCTTACGCATAACTTCACAGTTATGCGTAAATATCTCTGAAGATGGCTCCTTAGGCATAAAAATAGGGTTTTGACCCTTTGTTGACATTTTTCGTGAGTTTTCCGACCAAAAGTTCCGTCTAACTGAGAAACCCGTAAACGCATAAGGATGTTACTTCGACCCATTTTGACTATTATAGACTTAGAAGAATCAACCATTCGACCACAAGACTTTTCACTAGATGGACAAAAATAAGTCACAAAAAATGTTACCAAAAGACTGCTTTTGGACGTAAATGTAAATATGGAAACCGCAAGAAAAAGTATGACTATTTTTACCATTATTGATACAAACTATGTGAAAATCTTTGAAACCCAAAAGTTAATGAAAAGTTTAAAACTTGGTAACAAAATGTATTCACAAGAGTTTTTGCCTAGAAAATATCACCAAAATCAACCAATAATAACAAACCGACCTTGCTCGATACCAATGTTAGGATCGTATATATGGGTGATATGGTGAATCGGAGGTCTTGGAAGATGGAAGAACACCATCTTCAAGTTAGTGAGAGAAACTAGAGAGAAGGGAGAAACTAGTGTGTTTTATTTATGAAAGTTGAAAGCTTACACTATCGAGACTCACCCTCCATGGAAGTAATGGAGGGTATATATACCAAACATATATAACAATGGAAATTGACATAACAAGCCCATGTGTTTAAGGTAACAAAGATTGAAAATGTAATCCCGCCAATGTCGCTCCATTTACGAGTTAGAGCGATTCCAACATTATGAGTTTTGGATTGAATTTCGATAAACATGTTCTTAGTCGAGTTGTCGAAATGCTCTTGGTTGAGATTTTTTGATGTTTCTTAGTTGCGCTTTGATTCTCAAATATGGTTCTCGTTGCGATTTGGTAAATTTTCTATTTGCGATTTGAAATTATATGTCAGATTTGGTAAATTTTCTATTGGTTGTTTAGGTCATTAGTAGGACACTTGTAGGAGATCGTTGTACCTATCCCAAGCTTGATACAACGCTTTGTCGCTTTCTTGTTTAAAATTATGGATCTCCATGAGTCGATTAGATATCTTCGTAGGAGGAAATATCTTTGAATAAAATGCTTCTTTAGAGAGCCCAAGTATCGATCGCCTCATGGAAATCTTTCAATCCATCTTCTTGGCACCTAGTAAGAGTCATGGGAAAACCCTATATACAAAGATCGTGAGAAACACCGTGTATGTGGAAAGGCTTGTAATGTACAAGACGCTCTCAACGTGCTCATAAGTGTCTTCATCTCTGCTTTCCCAAAAAGGGGTAGCACGTAGCTCCCTCATAAACCCGCTTTTGATCTCGAAACGGATATTAGCTCCACAGCCTGCCTAACGAGGCTCCCTCATAAACTGCGATTTGTTATTTGAAGAATTTTTTTATTATAAATTGTAGGACCCACCATGCCAAAAAATTTAAAATTACTGTGATTTGTCAAATGGTCCTGCATTTTTTCACTTGCAACTTGACTATTGCGTCTTGATCAATGGCGGTTTGCCACTTGCGATTTGGGTCCTTAGCGTTTTGTCATGTTGTGCAATTTGAATTGTTGCAACTTGATATTTGGCGATTGATTATTTGCGATTTGTTCATACATGAGTTTTTTATATGTTCGATTTGTCCTTTCGAGTTTTGTCTAGTTGTGACTTGTCCACCGCGATTTGTCACTTGATATTTGATCATCACTAGTTGTCAAACCGACTTTGTCTAACTTGTAATGTTGATCAAAGTGACATAATCCCGGGAGTGTGCCATGTCTCATTATGTACTAACATTCTTTCTACATGTCTTATGTATCCCGATGTCTTGGTGTTTGGTCATTCATGTCTATAAACGTCGATATGTAACTCACTTCTAACGCAACCAATCTGCATGTATCTGTTCTTGTGGATGTGTTTGTACAGATATATTGGCTGACATGACTACACCAGTTGACCAAGGTGCTACTATCCCACCACCCACTAGTACTGATGACGAGATCCTACCATATACCGAGTGGGTTAATATTGGGAAGAGTAACTGCTATGTGGATATGGAAAAATCTCAGTCAAATCCTATCTACAAGATTGCAGTGGATATCCTGAAGCACACGAACTTCTTCAGTGCATTCATGTCATGCTCCACGATTCCCTCAATCTACCTTCAGCAGTTCTGGGATACTGTGAAATGGGACAAGATCACAGGTGCCTTTAGTTGTCATTGGATGAAGAATGGTATGAACTCAAAGGACACCATCCGAGACGCTTTAAAAATCACACCAAAGGATAAAACAACCCTTTCACCCTCTACTAACTACGCATTTGTTAATCAATTTTGTCAATGACTTGGGGTATCCGTCAGAGTAAAAACGATCCTCAATAATCACCAACGAAATGTATCGCCCATGGACGGCAATCATCGCCATCCTAAACCTATGCCTCACTCGAAAGACTTCGGGTTTGAGAGACCAAGGGCTCCAGGTCGCAAATCTTGTGAGAGTTGTGAATCAAGCCAACATAGACTATGCCGAAAGAATTTGGGAGGAATTCACACAATCAATTCACACTTTCATCATGACAAGGAAAAGAAATCCCCAAACATCAAAGGCAAGAAAAAAGTGCATGCACGCGATCCCTAGTATCGATTCTCCAAATGATTATCAAACACCTTCAAAGCCAAGCACTAATTCCACCCAAGAAGCGAATCTACACTTCACCGGCCTCGCATTTAGCATGTTCTTGGATATCTCAAATTTGCAAATAAAGGTTCGAATCATGAGATCTTTGGCAAGGCTATACCGGATGCTCTTCTCACAGACAATATTGTCACTGCCTCATATTATCAAGATTATCTTAACAAAGTGACCAAGTCTCTCACCGGTGAATCACCTACTCCTACCCCAACCAAATCAACAAGCAAAACAAAACCAACCTCCAAGACCTCTAAATCCTCCTATGCCACCTTTCCCAAGAAACATCAAGACAAACCCACCGCCGATGACTCGCTACTGTGGTAAGAAAAGGCGAAAAGGAAAGGGAAGAGGGTCAAAGAAACCAAGAACCGAACCTACCCTAAAAGATATTGATGATATTAACCTACAAAAGGGCGTAGAAGCAAGTTTAATGGATCTCGAGGAGTCACCGTAAGTTCGAGGAAGAGTGTGACCATACAAGAATCGGACTGGAAACTTCACCTCTTCCAAGAGTTGAAGGTAAGGTGGGCATCAAGAGGTTAAGCGTGTTGCTTCGACATTGTTGGACATTTCCTCACCAACTCACAAGACCACATCCGGATACATACTCCAAAAGCGTAACCACCGAATCATCTCAAGCAACGGAGTCAATTGAGTCAAGTGGAAAAGTACTCGATATCCCGAAGTCAATGTCGAATCCAAAGACACCGAATCGTAGTTTCGGATAACCGAGGGTGGTAATGTTGAATTGAATGAGCCAGAAATCCAGACTGAGACTCATACTGAGGTTGGTAAAGTTGAAAATTCCGAGACTCACACTGAAGTTGGTACCATGGAAGGGTCCGATTTAGGGAACAAAGAAACGGAGATTGTCTCTCAAGATAGTGGGTTTGCTGCATATGAGTTCATATCACAAGCTTATCCAAGTATCCAGGAAAACCTCAAGCAAAGAGCAGACGACCTAACACATCTGGAGGAACCAAACAACTCTACAGAACCCTATCATCGCTTCAAAACCTTGAACAAGATCTCACCTTTGGTGACCAATTCATCAAGATAGACTCGCCGATGCTAAACAGAAAAACAAATGAAGAGGAAGAAATCGCTCCATGGTTTCAACACAATTCAACAAGACTCATCTACGCCCAACAATTTCCATCCCTACACTAACAACCTCAACTACAACACCATCTACAAAGAACAACTCATGCAACAACAACAACAACACCCATCACTAAAATTGCACTCCCACCACCACCACCACCTACAAACATGAAGGTAGAGCAAGAATCGGAAGAAGCTCTTAAACGACAGCTACGAACAAAGAAATCTACCAACATCGTTAAACATCATGGTAAACGTCGTCCAAGCTCGAGAACCTCAACTTCGACTACCGTGAAGAACGCTATAGATGAACATGTCAAAGAGGCAGCTTGAATGGGCAATGAAAGCGCCCACATATGCACGATTCAAAGATCTCCTACCTCCGACATGAAAGAGATTCTCATGCAATGCATGTACAAGACAGAGGAACACATGGAGCACAATGAACACAAGGAGTTGTATGAATCCCTGTAAGTCCATTGATCAGACAACTACCTTCGTGATGTGAGGACATGGTCGAAAACAAATGAAGGAAAATGAGGAGACACGACTCCCAAAGACACCATTGGGGTCTCTCCATGCCCACCTCCTCCTCCACCACCCGAGTCGCAGTTCATCTGGAGCCGTAGGGTCTTCCTGAATGGCGTAACCAAGCAAAATATTCCTCCACCTCCTCCTCCACCATCATCAAGTCAACCAGATCTTCACCGCCAAAGCTCTTCAAAGTCGGCCAAGCCTATGGAACTTGCAATTGGACAACGATTGACATAAGATACAAACCTTCGCCTCCCATTCTCAAGAGTTTGTGAGGAATGAAGAGTCTACGCTATCCGTGAGTCGATTAGAAAAAGAAGATATCACCAACAAGCATATTCCAAAGGTGAATCGAACAAAGACTGTGGAAGACATTCATGGAGAAGACAAAGGTCAAACCTCGTGAACTACATGGTTTGCTCCCACTAAGGAAATGACTCAAGATTGGTGGAAGAATGAACGACCGCCACCTGAACCAACCCGGTCATCCTCTTCCGATCTATATACTCCCATACAACCGGGCAAGTGCTATTGCAACCAACCATGTTGCCCCACCAGAACTCACTCCTTAATATTACCGTAACATGGGAAGCTTTATCAAATGATACTACAGTAGCAAGGATCACAAAGCTTACACCAAAAGATCTCGAGGGTCCCGCTTATGGAATAGTCAAGGCTTTCCATCCGAACGTGGTTCACTTGCAATACCAGATAGAAGAATGTTACAAGCTGTTGACTGATTAAGTGGACAATAATGAGCTTTAGTACGAGGTCAGCAAACCTCTCCCACTAGGAGGTCCACCGGGTCAAGTCACAATACAATCCGAGTTCTTTTTCAACAAGGATCTGGAATATTTGCACTTCGGCAACAAGGGTAGCAGGCCAGCACTATCAATTTCCAAGATGAAGGATGCACAAGACCGATGTCGGGTTAAAGCGATCGTTCCGATCGCTTTAAAAAGAGTACAGTACAATATCGCTACTTCTTATGGTATCACACATTGGTGGTCTCACAAGTAATGCTTCTACATTGACAAACATGGTGCCGAAGTGAGTCGAAGGGTTGCATTTAACGCAATGCGTATCATAAGTGTTGTCAATGTACGATCTTCCCAATGTACGGGTATGACTACTTGAAGAAGATTGTCCTCAAAATAGCATACCTCAAAGAACACGTCATGAGGAAAACTTCAAGAACTTGTACCCAAATGATTTTGAAGATATGTACTTGTTGAATTTCCAAGGTCAATTGAATCATCTAACTCCACATGACAAGAAGACTCTAGCTACGCATCAACCCATGGACAAGAGGTTAGTCATCAGGCAAAGAGTTGGAGACTTTCAGCTTGGTATTGAGAGCTACCAGACTTAAGTAAACCTTACTAATCCTAGGTGGGAAGCAAAAGGATTTGAATTCAAACATGACTACTTAGTGATCGAGTCTCCAAGAGCTGTTATCTTTAGTGACAAATACGGGGTTAGGATGATCATGAGGTTTAATGAGTTACATAAGTTCAGCGACGGTACTCTATAACAGATTGAAAAAACTTTGGATTACAGGGTGAAAGAGTATAAGATCGGAATGAGACCAGCGAGGAACATCAGGTTTTAGACTGACAAGTATCTGGAAATGAGCGAGGCATTCGTGTTTGCAATCCGGAAGAGGCTCAAGACTAGGAGGATCTTCCGCAGCCTGGAAAGTTTTATGGGTGGAAGAGTTCGTGATGGTGATTATCGACTACTATAGAGAACCGTATGATTATATGATCTCTGTTATAATTAGAACTTTGTGTGTGGTGTGCTGTTGTAATATGTGTATATAAAAACTTTGCAGTGAATAGTAGTGTAATGATTGTGACTTGTAACCGCCCTTTCAAATTGAGGGGGAGCACAATAATGTTTCTTATCAAAAAATATTGAATCAGACCACATTTTCTCAAATTTTTTCTAACATATTTAAATCACTTGGGATCCAAAACCTCAAAGGATTTGAAATTTTTGATCGAGGGAGAGAATGTGATATAAATATGAAATCTGATAAAATGTGATCTTTTATGACTCAAAGTATATGTTGTTCTCCCATATGTCCTAAACGTGTTCATAAATTGATGCACGTATTGAGGGGCAGCATTTCAAAATCTTCTAAACTATCAAGGTACAAAGGCATTAATGTTTTTATCATAAGTACCTCAATTGATTTTCAAATGGTTTTTCTATGGCAATTGGGATTGTGGAAGTACTCCAAAGACCGACCTTGTATTTAATTTACCTAGGGTATAAGGATGATAAGGTTAGGTAATCGTTCCCACGATTCCACCAGAGCTAGAGGGATCTACCCAGGGACAATCCACTAGATAGTGTAGAAGTCCTTAGATATGATTATGAAAAAAGGAGAAAAAGTGAGAATATGGGAAGAGTGCCGACTGAGGCGGAGCTAGTACTGGAACAAACCCAACAAGGTACTAGTGGTTAAGTCTCGGTAAGCGCTGAAGGGGTTGAAGAATGAAAAGGAAATGTAAAGTGAAATGGTGAAAAGAAATAGCCCTCCAATAATTCAACCTTAGGGCAGAAACTGGGTTCAATACATACGCTACTGGTAGTTACCAAGGTAACGCCGGTATTAAAGACAAGACGTCATAGACCTAGTGACGCACTGCACTAAACTTCCCAGCTACTCAAGTTCTGTTAAAAGAACTTGTTTCATTCTCATGGGGAACCTACATAATCTATCGACTTTTGATAACGTCAAATAGTCTTGAATATTAAGTGTCAATTTTCCCCGATAATGCTCGTATTTTATATCATTTATATGTATTTACGCTTGTTTTCCTCTTTATTTCACTTTCAGGTAAATTACGAGGATTGGAGCTAAAGAGACGCGGATTTGGAGAGTTTATTGAAGATATATGATAGTATGCCACTGTGAAGTAGTTACGGTGTAACTCCTCTCTCTCATTACGCCGTAACTAATGTGTGACTCAGAAGGCCAACTCAGCAGACGATTACGGCGTAACTCCATCTAAGGATTACACTATAACCCATTAGGTCAAAAGATGTTCCACGCCGCTGCAAGCTACGCCGTAACTCCTTCCAAAGATTATGGCGTAACCATATCATTTGTGACCAGATTGAAGATACTGCAGTAAC
Source organism: Chrysanthemum lavandulifolium (assembly GCA_022545495.1). NCBI lineage: Eukaryota > Viridiplantae > Streptophyta > Magnoliopsida > Asterales > Asteraceae > Chrysanthemum > Chrysanthemum lavandulifolium. The sequence goes on along the minus strand of CM040244.1, from coordinate 240,054,268 downwards.
TCATCCCATGTGTTACGCCTTAACACTTCTGAGAGCTTTATTATGGAAATATTAAAGGTTATGACGTAACTCTCAACTTGTTCTGTACCAGAACTAAATTTCGCCTATAAATACCAGCCTAACTTTCGCATTTCGCATCATTCACTCCACACCAAAAGTAGAGAACGTGAGTAAGGAATCAAAGGCAGATCTTGAAGAGCATACTGAAGCCATCTCCAGGGAGAAATCACTCCTAAATGATAAGCATTAGCGATTATCTTTTCTTTAACTTTTGATTCATGTATTTCATTATATTAAACATTGAATTGGTTGTTTCTCTTAATATGATCGGCTAGCACCTTTGGTGCTAACCTGAGTCATGACTCCTTAATTGTTATGTTTATGTTTACATTTCTTCCGTATAATTGTTTCTAGTGTATGCATTCATAGTTTGTTGGTAGCTACCCTTGTTTCGGTAGTTTTGAATGGCGGTAGTGTATAGTTACTTAGGAGAATTGACCAACTGACCCTAAGTAGGTAGACTTAGTGGGAAGGGTAAGAATTGACCAACTGATGACCCTTCTTTGCTTGTGCGAATTGACCAAATGATCACCTGCCATTTGGGTGAACATAAGAAGTTAGGGATGAGTGTCTAAGATGCTAGCGCCCGGGCACTCATTGTTGCGAATCTTGCATGTAGCGGAACTTAATGACTTGGCTTAGGGGACTTAAAATAACTGGACTTTCAAGGGTAGAAGCTTGATCTCCGGTAGATACCTTTGCTGATAGGTTTGGACGAACTGACCAAATGTTGTCCTAGCGACCTAAACCCCCACTTGAAATAATTGGAAGTAGTTAAGCGTAAACATAGCATGATAGGATGAATAGCTAGGTTAGCACACTTTTCCCCTATTGATCACAACTATATCTTTAATTGCTTTCTTTCATGTATTACTAGTTTAATAATCATGTCAATCTCAAAATAAATTAAAACCAAATGACACCTAGACTTAATTAGAATCCGCCACATAGCTCTTGGGATGACCTCGGTTTACTGACATTACACTACACGACCGGCACACCTGCCCAGTTTAGTGCTTAGGGTGGACCATAGGTAAACGAGATACTTATAAATATTAAAACCAGTCGTGAAAACCCGCATCAAGTTTTTGGCGTGCACCGAGGAGTTATAATAGATTTTCGTTAAGTCTTTTATTTTTGTTTTGTTTTGAATTTTCTTGTTTTCTCACGATTTCTTTTAAGTTTCAGGTACCATGGAGGTTTTGAATATTGATGACCTCACTCTTGAAGAATATTTGGCGTTGACTAGGGTTGAACAAGGGTTCGGGCTCATTAGGCCGGCTGTTGGAGCTAATATCCCTCGAGATCAAAGAGCAGTTTATGAGGGAGCTACGTACAACCTCAGAGGATATTGGTTTCACATACATATCATAACATTAACACTTAAGCATATAGATGATTTTAGAGAGAGAGAAAGTGGGATATTCTAGAAAGAGAAACTTGTGGAATATTAGATTACCAAAGAACATCAACCCTCTACCTTGCAAGGTGAGGGTATTTATAGGTTACAAATTAAACGACCTCACGAAGGCATGTGGATCGGTATACAATGGTAAAGACCCGTCCTTCCTCCACGGTAGCACTAAACTATACTATTCTACTAATTAACTACTAAATAACGTAAATAATGACAAGTCTACGAGCTAGCTTAGGCTAGATATCAATTGGGGTGACCGACACTTTAACTAATGGAATTTCCAATTCCTAACAATCTCTCCCTAAAGGAGGTCACCCCATAAATTACATTGTGAAAACTAGCTTTCTAATAAATCTTCATTCTTGAGCTCGTAGACTTCTCTTCAGCAAAGTAATCAAACTAAGTGCATCTGTGGAGAGTACAACAATGAACAATGAAATGAATAATTCAGTGGAGGATGAGTGTCGATCCACTATGATAACCTTTGACCATTATAAGAGATCATCACCATGAAAGCTTAAGATCATACAGGTGAAGGGGTGCGGTATATGATAAATTGACAACATGGACGGACATGCTGCATTCTCGATCATGAAATCTTCTCATCGTAGTAGCGGAAACATTCGATGATTCATGATATTGGCAGCAGCCAGAAGCGAAGCATGGAGTGAAAATATCGAGTCATTGGAGCGGATCATGATTTCTTCGAGATGAATGTGGTGTGAGCATGCGGCTAAGATTGACCGCATCATTCGATCATTGCAAGCGTCGGGCGATACCGCATACAACATGTTAGCAATAAAGCGTCTGAAAGTGTCTTTGACCACTTTCGTTGAATTGAGGTACCTGACCCGGCTCCCGTTGATCGATACATGTCTTGCTTGTGATCGGGTAAAATTCAAGAATTTCCTTGACGAGGTTTCGCAATTGCTCTAGTTGTTCTCAAATCGGAACGTCTCAAAGAAGACCACCGGAATTAGTGAACCAACGTTTAAGTCCATTGATTGATGAAAAGAGATTTGACAAACAATCGTGTATTGCTCAATAGAAATTGTTTTTGCAATACAATGAAGGTTTTATTGAAAATCAATTATCAATCATAAAAACACCTTTTGATTTGAAAAATTAGTACACGGTCGATGTGCAAAAGAAAAGAGTTTTAAGCACAAAGACCGGTTTTCAAAGGTATCCGTCAATCCATAAACCGAACCGAGGATTGATTCAAGAGATTGAATAAGCCCCATTGTTTCATTGGGTTGTCACATGGTTGATCTATATAATAGATCTCATATGCCACCTACCGGGAGCTTGTTTGATGTTGGCTCGAAGGCTTTCCATCTTCATTGTGAATATGTTAACACATCACTCGAGATGTTACGGCAATACCACAAGGATTATGCGTGGGACTCAAGATATAATCTCTCTTCCACATTGTGTGAAAGCAGAGAGTCTTCATGGAAAGTGTCCTAAGGAGATTTATTGATGATCTCGTGGCTCTAGACTCAATTTTGTGCATATTTGGATCCTATATCAGAGACTAGGGAGAGGGTCTCCTTCTTCAATATCAACAATCTCTAGGATAAAGTCGATAGATAATGTTGGTTCCCCGTGAGAATGAAACAAGTCCTTTTAAGAGGAACTTGAGTGGTTTGGAAAGTTGAAGTGCGAAGGCGTCCTTTGGGTCCATGACGTCTTGTCTTCAATACCGATGTTACCATCGGTAGCATATGAATTGAACCGGTTTACGCCTAAGGTTGAATATATGGAGGGCTATTTGTTTTCACCCTTTCTCATTCAATTCTTTTCATTCTTCACCCCCTTGATTGCTTACAGAGACTTCACACGGCAAGAACCTTGTTGGGTTTGTTCGATGCTAGCTCGGTCTCGAGTCCGCACTCTTCCCATATCTCATTTTCTCCTTTTATCATCATACCTAAGAACTCTACACTAACTAGTGGATAGTCCTGGTAGATCCCTCCGTTACGGCGGATCATGGGAACACATACCTAACCTTATCATCCTTATATCACCATACATAAGTAAAGTTGGTGGGTCTATTTGGTATTGTTCATCGCCATAGAAACCAATTGAAAACCATTTGAAAATCAATCCGGATACTTGTGATATATTATCAAAGTATTTTGTACTGGTTGTTTTGATATTTTTAGAACAAGAGCTCCCCCACACATGTGCATCAAGTGATTGAAATCGTTTTGCACACGGAGGCAAGAGACGGAATTAATTTCTTTGATTACTATTTTCTAAAAGATATCAACATCACTTCCCTAATCAAATCAAGTAGATAAAGCATTTTCGGGAAGGATGAGGTTTTCACACTTTTTCTCCCCCTCAATATGTGCCTCAAGGTTTGAAAAGAGTTTTGCACATACTAGAGGGAACCATTTTGAAGTCTGAACATGATCACCAAACTATTAGAAGCCATTTAACACACAATCAAGGTACCTTAAAAAATGGGAAATTGTGTACCCTGAAGGCTTGAATTTGTTTAAAAATGTTCCCCTAAATATATGCTTGAGATTCGAAAATTGTTTAGCACATATTAGAAGCGATATGCACTTAAAAGTGGTCATCTTTTAACATCTTTCATATTTATATCACATTTTCTCCCCGATCAAAAATTTCAAATCCTTTGAGATTTTGGATCTCAAGTAATTAAATATGTATTAGACAAAATATTTGTTGGAGAAAATGTGTCCAATTTTATATGATCGGAGTGGACAACACTAAAGTTCCCTTTTTGATACAAGGGAAACCACGAGACATATCCTAACACTATTACATGCATTACTGGTTGTTCATAGTTTGTACACCACATTATACACAAATTTAATACATATGAAACTACTTCCGAAGATGTCTTCATTCGGTTCTTTGAAGAAGTTTGTAATGACCATCACGAAGTCTACCACCAACAAAACTTTCAAGGCTGCGGAAGATCCTTGAGTCTTGAGTCTTCGCTGATTGCGACAATGAAATCTTCACACCACTTTAAGTCATCATCGATCCGAGAAAGTAGTCTTTACCCATGATTTCATATCAATTTTGATTTCTTTCACTCTAAGTCTAGTTCTTCTTCAACCAATTTAAGAGTTCCTTCACTAAACTTGTAGAGCTCACATAGTCGCATAAGCATGCGAGTCCCATATCTGTCGGTGAAGATGGCGGCTCTAGGGTGTCAGGACTTTGTATTCGCGATGAAATTCATGCCTGTTGCATTCCATTATGGACTTGTAAGTTTGATCTGGTTTGGTAGCTTTCCATGCCAAGTGAAAGTCCTCAACTTGTTTTTGAATGACTAAGCCCACGATCCAAAGATTGATTGACGACGAGAGGGCCTTTTTCTCACAGACGAGGCAAATGCTTAAGGTGTCCTTGGAGATTCAAGAGATAGAGATCTTGAAATCATTTGGCGAGAAGATGTTTGAAGTCGTTTTCTTCAATAGTATACACTTTCAAGTCTGCTCTTTTAAGGACTATCTTCTTGAAATACTCATATCCATAGATTGGGAAGATCTCTACGAATCACACTTAAGATTTGCGACTTGGATCGAACATCATTGCGTCTTTTATCGACACCATGTCTTCGATGTAGAAGTTCTTCTTTTGTACCACCGGTGAAAATACCATATGATGCGGCAATGTCATACTTTCGTTCTTAGTCGACCCGAATTGATCGGGAACCATCTGTTCAAGCCCACGATCGGAGTAGATTGCGACTTTCATCTATGAAACCGATAGAGCTGGTCTTCTTTCAGAGCGAGCACAAAGATAGTCAGTCATGATTGAAGAAGAATTAGACTGAATGGTCATCGACCGGGTTCACCACTAAGAGGAAGAGATTTGTTATCATTGAGGCGACTAATTTGCTCAACGACTTGGTCATTAAGTATCTTATGGCATTCTTCCATACGGTATTGAAGTTGATTGGCATCGGTGGAAGACCTTGACAATTTCATAAGCTTGTCCTTCAAGATCTCTTGGAGTTATGGATGAGATATTCTTCCGTTCACAAAACCATCTAATGAAGCTTCCCATATCACCGGTGAAGTGCGAGAAGAGAGTCTTGGTTTGGTACTTCATAATCATTGGTGATAGTTGATACCCAATTGTTGTCGGGAATAATCGAGTCGGACTGGGGATGGACCATGTAGGTTACGGGTAGGAGGTCTCTCTTGACAATACTGACTTTGAATTGTGTCCGCGAAGTTGCTACTACGGATGTGCTAGTCGTTTACACCATGTATGCATCAAACCAATCTTCTTCGATGGCTTAGGAATATGCTTGGTTGATGCATCATCTTCGTCGAACTCGAATCTTGAGTCAACTGTCGTCAAGCGATGATTTCTTCTCCGGGTTCCCTGTTCTCCGGTTGGACTTGATCGATTAGAAGGTTTTGGTGGTGATGATGGTGGTTGTGGTGGAGGTGTGTTGGTTGTCTTAGAAGATTCACCCAGACTCCAGACGTTCAAGACCCCGTTGGAGGTGGAGGTGGAGGAGGATCTTTATGATCTTTCATGATGTTTCCAACACTATGGCCTCCTTTTCTTCTTAGCTTCCTTTTCACGATGTCAATCAATCTTGTTCATAATTATCGTACTTAATTGATTCTTGAGTGCCTCATATAGCTTCTTGTGGACCTCATGCTTGTGCTCTTGACATCATACATCTTTTACGAAGCGGCTCTCATATCGGCAATAGGTAGGTCCTTGAATCGTCTAAGTGGGCTTCCATTGCCCATTCCACGGCATCCTTAACTTCCCCTTGATGGCGGTGCAACCCCTTCATCGAAGTTGAGGTGCTCAATCTATAGACCACGATCCTGAGGGAATCAAAGATTTGAAGTTGCCTTTCAAGAGCTTATCCTTTTCTTGCTTTGTCAGCGGTTGATCAGTAAGGATTTGAGGTGGTGGCGGTGGGGCATCCATATCGACAGCTATAACGGCGGTTCGGGGAAAGTGAAGATGTAGGTGGTGTTAGTACACTTGATTGAGCGAGTTTGGGAGGTGGAAGTGCGGTTGTGAGAGAAGGTCTTGACATGGGAGGAATAGATGATGTGTCTTCTTTGAATCTTGACATTAAACATGGATTGTGCATCCTCCTTGTCATTATCTTGCTTGGAAGACTCGGGATCAATGGGTTTGTCATTTAAGAATTGATCACGAAGGTGAATTCATATCAAGGTTCTTATATGACGATAGAAGCGTGAGCGATTTGGTTCTTCGAGGGCATAGTCTCACGATTCGACTGAGGATTATCACGTGAGTCTTTAAGCATGATTTCATCAACATTATGGTCATCTTTGGGTATCACGTGACACAAGATTATCTTCTTGAGATCTGGATGTTTCCTTTTCCAATCGGATGGCTCCCGATTTGTTGAGAATTCGACACTTCTTTTCATCTGTTGAATTGGTGGTGGATCTTGATGTTGAAGAAGAGAATGTAAGGAGCGTGTGTGCAGCTTGTTCTACGCCAACTATCCCTTTTCCCTTGTCTTGCGTGATTGGGGTTGTTTGTTGAGGCAATTGATCAGGCTCTCTTAACACAATTCCTCCAACTGGGGCTTTCATGTTATGACTATCTAGGCTTTGCTGGATTCCAATTTGTAGAGTAGCTTCATCTTCATCAATTACCTTTTTGTTATCCCTTGACCCCTCAGTATCTTCACCAATTTCCTTTTCCACCTTCTTCTTTCCTTTACGCTTTTTGGACGTGGTGTCATTGTTGTGACCTTCGCGTCTCTTTTTAGGAAGAGATGCATAAGATGCTTGTGAGAGACGAAGCGGGCTTGGGAGCATTGGGTTGTGAGGGAGTGGGTGTGACATTATCGAGATGATCGGCAACAATTTTCTTGAGCTGTTTGAAGTAGTCCTTCTTGCGATATCGTGCGTGAGTAGAATATCGAAATTGGCAATCAAATATTTCTTTATCCATACCTCTAGGAACATATTTAAGATTTCCTAAAACAAATTCATCTTACGCTTTATGTAGAGTTGAACCAATCCTAGGGTTGAAGTTGTGAGTTTGTTGCTAGTCTTGGATAACAAGCTTTGAAAATCGATGTTGGGAATCACAAGCTTGTTCGGTTTCTTTCGGCCTTGAGCTTTATTACGAAGTTTGTTCTATCGGATATGAATGTGTTCATTGATAAAGAAAATTCTTCCCATATCGATCATCGAGACATTCACATCAACCACATTGGCGATACCCCATAGGATTTGCAAGATGGAAATTCTCACTTTATCGAACGATGTTTTGCGGATAAGCACAAGTTGAGAATAGTTGTAATTGCTCTCCGGGGTTGATACATGTGACCGGTGATAATGTCGAAGCCCTTAATATGCTATTCGATAACCCAAGCCAATTAGAAAAACAATTAGGTCGTCGACACCGGTGGAGATTCGAGCGTAGGTTGGGCTTACATGGGGTGATTCCTAGGGCCTTGCTAAGAATATACGAATCAATCACAAATTCCTATCATCCGGTTTGCAAAGTATTGAAATGTGATTTTGTCCCATTGAATGGTGTTCGGAATTGTTGTATGTAAATGGTGGGAATTGTGCATTGCTTGGTAATGGCATCGAAGAATTTTGTGTTTTGAGGATATCTATAGACACTTTGAGTATAGGATTTTGTTGCAACTTTTGTAAGTCCACATATGATTACTTTTTCCTATTTCGACCCATTGACTCCTAGGAATGATTTCTTAAATGCGAGAGAACTTTGGGTGATGCGGAAGAAATGCGTTCTTAGCTCAGATTGAACTTGCCATTGAAGATCCGAATATAAATACAACCAACGATGTGATTAGGAACAAGTTAGATTATAAATGATTATTAAGACGGCATTGAGAACACCCTTATGACATAAACACTCGGACTTAGTAACTCAGACGGGGTTCCTATAAGCATATAGAGAATGATTGAGTGACATTAGTGAGACTTTTAAAGATCTGATTCCATTTGATGCGCTTTTCACAAGGCGAGTTGTTTTGGAATTAAAAGGTTAAAGCGTGCATTGCAAAGGAATAATGTCATGAATCATGATACAAATGTAGAAATGATATAACGATTTGTATGAAACAAGTTGTAACATTTGGTTGCCACGAGGGAATCAAGTACGACTTGCTCAAAGCGAAATGTTATAGCAAGTTACGAAATAAGATGTCAATACAAGTTGCTTGAGGAGATCGACTCAAGATTGTAAGCATGAGATCATCCTAGCAAATTGCCTTTAAACATTTTAATAACCTGAGGCGTAAATGAAAAACAAACCAAATAATTCTCTAGTCATAAATGGACAAGTCGCTAAACAAGACTAATTAAGCTACATGAAAGCAAACTATGTCGCTAACTTGTAAAGACAAGTCGCTACAATTTTAGTTCACTAAGTCGCTACATTTGCTAACTCGCTAACTTGTAAAGACAAGTCGCCATAAACGATAATCGTAACACCCGACCCGACAAGGGTAAAGATATCTGTCTGGTTTCATATCGAACTTTAATTACTATACAATAGCGGAAGCCTTACAAAAACTTACAAAGATAGTATAAATAACAATATTCAAAATAAATCTAAGATCTCTATGGTCAAATCTTGCTCGCCTCTCTCTCAAACCGGATCATTATCCCATAAGCTCATCTTGAATGCTAAATACCTTGCCGCAGAAAAGAAAGTCTTACCGAGCTTACAAAGCCAGGTGAGCAGATATATGAAACAAAAGCTAAAAGCAGAACATAAATATACGAATAACGAAAATAAATGAAATAATGATTTAGGATCTTTTAGGATTCTGCGGAAACATAAATATCGTAATCCAAACAACCACATAACAGGTTTAGACATCACATAGCACATTAAAGACACAAAAACAAACACATCGAACAACCAAACGCACAACATATCGAATAGCAGTTACGTATAAGCCAAATGGAAAGTCTCAAAACTAACGCAGGTTTCTAGTAAATAAACATGGCATTCATACAAATCAATTAATCAACATTTAATACACTTAATGCAATATGGTAGCAGCGGAAATGGCAGACAAGTCATGGCAGACAATACAGCTAAACCAGTTCTCAGATCCAATCCTAATATTAGCAGAGTTTAAACATGGCAGGTCACATATACAGACAGATAAATAATCCTCCAAAACACTCAATTGTACACTAGCACATCCATCTCGCAAATCAACACATTCACGTAATGATAACAAATCATACTATCAGATATACAAATCAGGTTTTAACGTATTAATCCTATCCTAACGTAGCAACTAATAATCACTTAAACAAATACGTCATAAGCACATTCACTAACACATCATATCGAAATATCTTTCTTCTTCAAAGGTAACATCGAGAAAATATACATGGAGTAGCTAGCTCCCAGTTTTGTGAAGGCAGCGTGTTACTGCGACATTATTCACGGATAACATATCGGATAACAGATCGGATCTAGGATGCATCCATCGCCCCTTCCTACATATTCAAAATATGCTTCACCATCGAGACGTGGCGAACATCACTCTGCGCCTAGAGTCATATCGAGAGGTGCATCAACGATCTGGACATAGAACCCCATGACTAGTTAAATACTTGGTTATTATCAACCAACTTATGTCAAGCAGTTTTCGGATATAGCACGGATCATAATCACACAAAAGGTCACGAGATAACACATCGATAGTTCATATCATAAGGTTCATATTCGGATAATCGAAATCATAAGTTCATATCATAGAGGCATATCATATATTCATAAATAGAAGTTAAGTAACTGAAGATTCATAATCATAAGTTCATAACCCAATATAATAGGGTTCAACAAATGTATATATCAAAGTCTTCTAACATAAGTTCACATCGGATATTGCATAGTTCACTAGAACATAAATTGAGATCGATGTGAGATCAAACATTGAGAAAAGGGTTCATAGCAATGGCATTGGAAATCTAATAAGCATAATAGGAAAGCGAGCGAAAAGAACATCATATGGAACCTTTACTAAAAGGTCGAATATATCATGCGATAACACAAGTGTCTTAAGGTAAGGCAGAATATCCGTACCTTAAAGCAAATGAGAAGAAAAGCAAACGAATGAACGAATACGAAGATGTAACGTTGCGTCTCCTCCAACGAATCTACACGGATTATGATTTATTTAATACTTATTAGTATAACGGATTAATCTCATTAATACTTCTAGAGTTGTCAGATTATTCTCATTTTTAGTGACGGACGGAATTACAATGTTTTAGAGTCTTAATCATTAATTAGCCAAGCTTATGGTTTACAAATGATAAATAGTAAACTTAAGGGTTTAATATGATAATTATCTTAATTTTGAGGACTCATATGATCATCTTTCAAAGTATAGGGTTTACAATGTCAATAGCAGTTTTAGGACTCTCTTTCGAAATAGTTTACACAACCTTTTATAAATTACATGATTAACCGGACTCACACGTAACATTGTTCGAATGCAAACCCTTAATGAGACCATTCATGCAATACTTTAATTCATTATAACTCACGCGTTCACGACACACTTAGTACTAGCTCATAACTCCAAATCAATGGTTATACATGATTCCAAGACTTACCATTCTCACATGAAATAACGAATCTACACACAGCTTTTAACCCTAATCAACTTCCTATTTATGTTCTAGGGTTTTCCATACTTTTAATATCATTTATCACGCCTTCAAATAACATGTTACTTCTTTTAATGATTTCCACTTTGACCTAGAACGTATGAAAACTAAAACGGAAATTAACTTAACTCATGCATGTCCTTACGTAATTTATTTACACATGTTGACCCACAATTACTCAGAATTACATATTACACCCTTAACATCTTTAATTATACGACCTAACCTTATATTATCAGATTTTACACTTTTAGCCCAAAGGTTTTAAAAATTTACAAAACATACCCCTTTAAGTTAAGTACAATTCGAATGGCCCTCTAAATATCCAAAATTACACGTTTAACCCCCATACTTATTTTTATACGTTTTGTACCTTTATTTTACTATTCACAAAAATAACCTTTAAGTTTCATAATTTACAAAACCAACCCAAACCTTTTATGTAGCACCGAATAATACATAATTCAAATACAAGCCCTAAACCTAGGTTAAACCAATCATTAGCTCATCATTATTATTTCATTTATTACCCTTAATGACAATAATAAAACCCTAGTTCATGAAAACCCTAATCGTCCCTTTATAATTCTTTCCTTTTCATCTTAAATCGAACAATAAAACCCAAGACAATTCACACAAGCTTCGAATTCACAATTATGTATTTTATTCAGGTCTTATAACATGTAAGAGCTTCTGGAAAAAATCAATTCATGGCCTCAAAAATTATCATAAGCTCATGCGTTATTTTTATACGCTTTTAGGGTTTCGATTCAATTAATTCCATCGACTTATAAAACATGCATGGCCAATTTTACGTTTTATATGTGACTTGTAGGACTGAAAGCAACATTAGAAACATACCCTTGATGAGCCTTGGTCGTTAGAACAAAAGAAACCAAAACTACAACTCATGAAACCCTAATCAACCTAAAACTAATCACGATCAAACCAGTAGCTTAGGACCTCGAACACGATTTTTCTCACCTTCTTTGCCTTCAAACTTGTCCAAGAAAAATGGTCTCAAGCCTTAGAAACTGGAAGTCGAATTATGGAGGGTTTTGGGAGTCGGTTTGGGTTTAATCGGCAATTAGGGATTTAGATAAACCGTATAATGAATTTATATAGGATTTATAATTTTTCTTGTGGGCTTTATAATGTATTGGACTTAAAATAAATGGACTCTTAATTTCATAAATTTATATTGGGCTTTTATTAATTAAATTCTTTTATAAAACAAATTAAATATATCGGCTAATTAGTTAAAATACAAAAGCAATTTTATAAAATCATAAACTATAAAATTACCTTTTACAAAGTGTTCAATATTTATTTAGATCATGTGTGATATTTCTTAAAATTTTACGAATTTACATAGCTTATTTGGTATTCTTTAAATTAGTTATTCATACTTTTTGATTATGAGGGTATTTTGGTCTTTTGTGAATTTTAGAAATTCCGGTATTACAATTCTTCCCTCTAAAAGAAAATTTAGTCCTCGAAATTGGACAAGGCGAACGAGCGGAAAGCGAATCGGTTTGAAATTTCTAGGAATATATCGAGCGTTAACCTTATCTCGGAACAAATGGATTTCTTATCGGAATATTTGAACTCATACTTATTCGAAAATTTAATCAATAGTCAAATACTTATAATAGATAATTATATACTTATCAAATAATGGCGGAGAAGCAGATGAGGCATGACAAATCAAGCGACAAATTCTAACTTATTCAAATATCTAATGATGAGGACATCATATGCATAGACGAAATAAATCCTATCGGCCTCAATAGTCGCGAAATATGTTGAGACATATAAGCTTAAGGCGGTCATAGCAATCTATAGGTTCAATACGAGATCATAACAACTTGATTCCAAGCGTACAAAACTTATACAAAAGAGATATCGGAAAATCTCACAATTAGATGCGAATTTCAAGCGAACATGAGAAAGCACCAAATAACGGATACAAGTCAAAGTCTATACACACATCAACCACAGGCATTTCCCGGGCGTCGTATACCTTCATAAGTTCGATTATATGATCTCGGTATTATTCGTTGATCGGGCGTCATAATACTTGCATCACATAACAAGTTCTTATTGTCATTATATTCGGTCTCGGGTCATGACAAAACACATAACTAATATCATAACAAAACATACCACATACAGATAACAGGTAACACACTATAACAAACCATATCCACATGAGTATACCATCATGATGGTCATACTTCATTCAAGCGGTAATTAAACAACATCACTAAGAAAATAAATAGCGGACAAAACTTATGAGGACTAACGGAAACTTAGCGAATCTATCAGAAAGAAACAACAGACAGGAACTATACTTTCAAAATTTTGTTTTATTTCCATTAATCAAACAAAATTTGCAAACTCGTCTTAAGATGAACTCCCAAAGTGAAACTTAATAATCCAAGATTCAAACGTCAAATGAAAACAAAGGATCTAACTCAAAATCAAACGTCAGAAAATTCTCATAAAGAGGGTAACTAATCAGAAACGAAACTCCTATTCTCGTGTCGGATTGAACCTACTAGTAGCCGTAGACTCCAATCCGAATCCACCTCGTATTCTTCCTCGGTTCCTCTTCTTCCTCTTCTTCCTCGCTTATCCATCCGTTCTTGTTTCCTTCATGTGTGTAGTAGCGACTAGCAAAGTCACCTTCCGCTTCCTCTTCCTCCTCCCACCACGATCCACAAAAGCATCTGATCGCGACTCTCGACAGTCCTACTCCTTCATCCTCAGCGAACTTGGGACACCTACCGGGATATCTAGTAGTGAAACCTTGGTTGTCGACAACCTTAGTTTCATACTCTCCACTACCTCTCCGTCAATGGTCTTCAAAGTCGACCTCTCCTCGATGGTGCATAGCACATATAGGCCGGAACTCTTATCCTCTTATTAGTCCGCTTCACTCTACCAAACCTAGTGCGACCCTTAGCAATGACAACGGCCCACTTCATCTTCTCCTTGGTTTGCCTAGCGGTCCTGATTACTCCTATCGGATGAACTAGGGGACGGGAATAACCATCTAAAAGAAATACCAACTATCGGCAAAACTTAAATACAATAGAGTGCATAAAAGAAGTGCAGAAGGAAAATCCTAAATCTACCCACTTCTCACGGTCATAGCCTAAGCTCTAAGGGTCCTAAAACCTAGAGCTCGATACCATAAATTGTAACACCCAGGCAGACAAGGGTAAAGATATCTGTCTGGTTTCATATCGAACTTTAATTACTATACAATAGCGGAAGCCTTACAAAACTTACAAAAGATAGTATAAATAACTTAATATTCAAAATAAATCTAAGATCTTTATGGTCAAATCTTGCTCGCCTACTCTCAAACCGGATCGGCTATCCCATAAGCTCATCTTGAATGCTAAATACCTGCCGCAGGAAAGAAAAGTCTTTTGAGCTTACAAAGCCCAAGAGCAGATATATGAAACAAAAGCTAAAAGCAGAACATAAATATACGAATAACGAAAATAAATGAAATAATGACGAGGATCTTTTAGGATTCGGAAACATAAATATACGTAAATCCAAACAACCACATAACAGTTTAGACATCACATAGCACATTAAAGACACAAAACAAACACATCGAACAACCAAACGCACAACATATCGAATAATGACACGTATAAGCCAAATGGAAAGTCTCAAAACTAACGGAAACAATTCTAGTAAATAAACATGGCATTCATACAAATCAATTAATCAACATTTAATACACTTAATGCAATATGGTAGCGTGAAATGGCGAGACAAGTCATGGCATAATACAATACTTAAACCAGTTCTCGGATCAATCCTAATATTAGCGAGTTTAAACATGGTAGGTCACATATCTGAGACGGATAAATAATCCTCCAAAACACTCAATTGTACACTAGCACATCCATCTCGCAAATCAACACATTCACGTAATGATAACAAATCATACTATCGGATATACAAATCGGGTTTTAACGTATTAATCCTATCCTAACGTAGCAACTAATAATCACTTAAACAAATCGTCATAAGCACATTCACTAACACATCATATCGAAATATCTTTCTTCTTCAAAAGGTAACATCGAGAAAAATATACATGGAGTAGCTAGCTCCCAGTTTTGTGAAGCCGCGTGTTACACGACATTATTCACCAAATAACATATCGGATAACGGATCGGATCTAGGATGCATCCATCGCCCTTCCTACATATTCAAAAATATGCTTCACCATCCGAGACGTGGCGAACATCACTCTCTCGCCCTAGAGTCATATCAGAGGTGCATCACTGATACGGACATAGAACCCCCATGACTAGTTAAATACTTGGTTATTATCAACCAACTTATGTCAAACAGATTTTCAGATATAGCACAGATCATAATCACACACAAAGGTCACA
Source organism: Chrysanthemum lavandulifolium (assembly GCA_022545495.1). NCBI lineage: Eukaryota > Viridiplantae > Streptophyta > Magnoliopsida > Asterales > Asteraceae > Chrysanthemum > Chrysanthemum lavandulifolium. The sequence goes on along the minus strand of CM040244.1, from coordinate 240,038,681 downwards.
GATAACACATCAGATAGTTCATATCATAAGGTTCATATTCAGATAATCAGAAATCATAAGTTCATATCATAGAGGCATATCATATATTCATAAATAGAAGTTCGTAACCAGAGATTCATAATCATAAGTTCATAACCCAATATAATAGGGTTCAACAAATGTATATATCAAAGTCTTCCTAACATAAGTTCACATCAGATATTGCATAGTTCACTAGAACATAAATTCAGATCAGTAACAGATCAAACATTCAGAAAAGGGTTCATAGCAATGGCATTGGAAATCCTAATAAGCATAATAGGAAAACGAACGAAAAGAACATCATATGGAACCTTTACTAAAAAGGTCAGAATATTTGTACGATAACACAAGTGTCTTAAGGTAAGACAGAATATCCGTACCTTAAAGCAAATGAGAAGAAAAGCAAACGAATGAACGAATACGAAGATGTAACGTCGCGTCTCCTCCAACGAATCTACACGGATTATGATTTATTTAATACTTATTAGTATAACGGATTAATCTCATTAATACTTCTAGAGTTGTCAGATTATTCTCATTTTTAGTGACGGACGGAATTACAATGTTTTAGAGTCTTAATCATTAATTAGCCAAGCTTATGGTTTACAAATGATAAATAGTAAACTTAAGGGTTTAATATGATAATTATCTTAATTTTGAGGACTCATATGATCATCTTTCAAAGTATAGGGTTTACAATGTCAATAACGGATTTTAGGACTCTCTTTCAAAATAGTTTACACAACCTTTTATAAATTACATGATTAACCAGACTCACACGTAACATTGTTCGAATGCAAACCCTTAATGAGACCATTCATGCAATACTTTAATTCATTATAACTCACGCACGTTCACGACACACTTAGTACTAGCTCATAACTCCAAATCAATGGTTATACATGATTCCAAGACTTACCATTCTCACATGAAATAACGAATCTACACACTTAGCTTTTAACCCTAATCAACTTCCTATTTATGTTCTAGGGTTTTCCATACTTTTAATATTATTTATCACGCCTTCAAATAACATGTTACTTCTTTTAATGATTTCCACTTTGACCTAGAACGTATGAAAACTAAAACGGAAATTAACTTAACTCATGCATGTCCTTACGTAATTTATTTACACATGTTGACCCACAATTACTCAGAATTACATATTACACCCTTAACATCTTTAATTATACGACCTAACCTTATATTATCAGATTTTACACTTTTAGCCCAAAGGTTTTAAAAATTTACAAAACATACCCGTTTAAGTTAAGTACAATTCGAATGGCCTCTAAATATCCAAAATTACACGTTTAACCCCATACTTATTTTTATACGTTTTGTACCTTTATTTTCTTGTTCACAAAAATAACCTTTAAGTTTCATAATTTACAAAACCAACCCAAACCTTTTATGTAGCACCGAATAATACATAATTCAAATACAAGCCCTAAACCTAGGTTAAACCAATCATTAGCTCATCATTATTATTTCATTTATTACCCTTAATGACAATAATAAAACCCTAGTTCATGCAAACCCTAATCGTCCTTTATAATTCTTTCCTTTTCATACACTAAATCGAACAATAAAACCCAAGACAATTCACACAAGCTTCGAATTCACAATTATGTATTTTATTCAGGTCTTATAACATGTAAGAGCTTCTGGAAAAATCAATTCATGGCCTCAAAAATTATCATAAGCTCATGCGTTATTTTTATACGCTTTTAGGGTTTCAATTCCAATTAATTCCATACGACTTATAAAACATGCATGGCCAATTTTTACGTTTTATATGTGACTTGTAGGACTGAAAGCAACATTAGAAACATACCCTTGATGAGCCTTGGTCGTTAGAACAAAAGAAACCAAAACTACAACTCGCCGAAACCCTAATCAACCTAAAAACTAATCACGATCAAACCAGTAGCTTGGGACCTCGAACACGATTTTTCTCACCTTCTTTGCCTTCAAACTTGTCCAAGAAAATGGTCTCAAGCCTTAGAAACTGGAAGTCGAATTATGGAGGGTTTTGGGAGTCGGTTTGGTTTAATCGGCAATTAGGGATTTAGATAAACCGTATAATGAATTTATATAGGATTTATAATTTTTCTTGTGGGCTTTATAATGTATTGGACTTAAAATAAATGGACTCTTAATTTCATAAATTTATATTGGGCTTTTATTAATTAAATTCTTTTATAAAACAAATTAAATATATACGGCTAATTAGTTAAAATACAAAACGAATTTTATAAAATCATAAACTATAAAATTACCTTTTTACAAAGTGTTCAATATTTATTTAGATCATGTGTGATATTTCTTAAAAATTTTCTGAATTTACATAGCTTATTTGGTATTCTTTAAATTAGTTATTCATACTTTTTGATTATGAGGGTATTTTGGTCTTTTTGTGAATTTTAGAAATTCAGGTATTACAGTAACACAGCCAAGTTGCTACAAATCTGTTTACTAAGTCGCTACCATTACTAATTCGCTAACTTGCAAAGACAAGTCGCCATTAATAATGTCTGACTAAGTCGCTACCAAAGTCGCTAATAATTAATTCACTAAGTCGCCACAACTACTTGGTCGCTAACTTGAGACTTAATAACAATAACTCGCCACGATGAACTAGTAGACTAACTTGCTACCACGAACATTACTAAGACGCCATCAAGAACACTTTTTACACAACAGATAATCATCCCAAACCAACACTTATACAACACCATTACATGGACACAATTAACAAGCAATCAAGAACGGTTACAGCAAAACCTTTAACACACTTGCAATCGTCAACCCAAAACAACAACAAGAAACAAAACATCAAACTCGACATATTTAGTAACACCCAATAACCGCAATACAGCCACCCATTAACGCATTCCAATATCACCTAAACGATCATTATACACAAGAAAAATGATTCTATCAGAGTAAATTCATTATCAAACCTATGTGGGAATCAAGTTTCATGGATCAAATGCACGATGAGATCCGGGTAAAGAGATGTGTTAGACAAGCATCATAGACATGTAATAGAGAATGTAGAGAGATTCAAATCATACCACTTCAGTAGCTAGGTTGAGTACTTAGCGATGAAGAAAGATGAATGGAAAAACTTTAAGTGTTTGAAAGAAAGAAGAAAAGAAAAAAGCGTAAGTCGCTAGGGGGTTAGAGGAGAAATTTCAAGAATTCCTATTTGTCACAATCGGTCCACTGGGTTAAGTGACTTGTGTAGCAACTCGCTATCAAGGGTTTTAAATAAGTCACTAGTGTTTTTCAAAGCAAGTTGCCAACAAAGTCATGAAAGGTAGCAATCTTATCATATTCGCATAGTATACATTTATAATCCATGGCCATAACGGACTTGTCGATAGCATACTAGCCGGATAAGCACACAATCACAATGAGCACCATGAGTCATATAAACATTCAATACATGAGTACACAAAGATAATCACAAAGGCAAGACAAGGCAACAACCTACAACTGAGCACACACCATAACCAGCACTGAAGCAGATATAAACAAGATAACTTAAAAAAATCTCCCCCTCAATCAATGTCAACAAAGACCATTGATTGACTTTAACCAACCCGTTTAAAATAAGAATATATCAGTTGTTCGAACTTCATCTATGATCCCGTATCATTATTGAATGACATTTCTAGGATCGTAGATGTTATCGATAACAATGAATATATCTTTATCGATGGATGTAAATGACAAAATTATGAATTTAAAAGAATAAAATATATAAAAATAAAAATATTAATTTTAATTTTAATAAGTTTTTTTTTTTTAAAACTAATTTGTACTCGGATATAAAGAGCGAGTCCTAATTCAAGGTGAATAGGAGTCAAAGTAATGGTACATCAATTACGGCATGCTATAGCTCTGGACCGAGCCATATTCATTTCTGATGGAAACCAAGTCATGAGGTTCACGATTGAATTGAGCATTGTACTGAAAAGACTAAGAACACATTGTCTTGGAAGCACATATAGAATTGCAAATGGATGGGTTAGTGACATGATTAATCTCACAAGTTGATGCAACACGAGATAATATGACGTATCATTATTAGGGATCCCATTAGGTTCACTATTCTTGAAGAGTTTTCCTGTGGGCATCCACTTGAGGCAAGATCTAGGTATGTAAGTCCGTTTGAGTCCTGTAAACTTAAATAATCTGCCAGTGGGAGTCCATTTGAAGCAGCTGCTAGTGGATTTGTATGTGTGCACAGCCTTGTTTTGACTATTGGTCCGCTTTGTGATTATAATATTTCTTAGAGGTTTGATCAGTCAAATGATGTTTCGTATGAGAACTAGTTGCACTTCTAGTATTTCGATCTTGGAGCATTGAACATTAACACGAGGTTTGAGATTCATCATATCGGAACGAGGCAATGAAGTATTTGGTTTTGTCAAAACACATTATTATCAACTTGGGTGGCAAGCCTAGATTTCGTGGTTTAACTCTTTCGGTTCTAAAGGCATTAGGTCGCTTAACTCTCATGACGTTTAAAGTGGTTACGAGCAGCTTGACTTTCCCAAGGTTGAAGGTTTTGCAAACTTAGTGTTCTTCCTATTTCCAATAGATTTCCTAAGCTCATTTTTTAGGGCAACAATATTGAAGCTCTTGTCCTGAATTTGGGCTTTGAGGTCATCAATTTCTTTCAACAAGAGGTTAGATTGATTGATCAACTTAGAATTGGTCTCCTCAAAGTTCTTTCTTAATGACTCATTTTCTTAATAGGTTGGACATACATAGAGCTAGTTCAAGATTTCTAGATTCAAGTGTATCACTTCATCTCATGACAATCATATTTACGCACATCCGAGTAGTAATTTCGGATCGCATATGGTCGAATCTTTGTCCCGAATCTGGTTTTAATTGATTAATTTCAAAAATTCTCGAAATTCGGAAGTTCCTGATTAATACAAGTTTTTTCTGCATGAAAATTTTCATCCTTTTGTTGTATTTCAATTTCCAATGAAATACAATGTTTTTCAAGAATTGAGTATTTGTTTGAAAGTTCATCATATACCATTTTTTCAATCATGTCATTAGTTTTAATAGTTTTAGATTCAGGCTCAACCAAGATCGATTTCATGGTGTTATGTTCAGAGTTAGAGTCAGGTACCTTTACATATGAATTACTGTGATCCGTTAAGTGTACCTTATCACTTGAAACCTTTTCTGACTCTAAGTCTTTGAGATCAGTACTGTTGTCTTCATCCTCTTTCATTACAACTGAACTTCTGCATTCGGTATCATTCACTGGTTCAACTGATATATTGTGTGACATGTCATAATCTTTCCATAGTATCTCTTGACACTCATTCATTTCATTCAGCTTATCATTCTCTTTAACAGATTCCTCGATGTATATTTCCATATTACTCATAAGTTGAATAAATGTGTTTACAACTCATGAATTTCCATTCCAGATGTACTTCTTGAATGAGATTCCGTCATGTCATCATCAAAATCGAGGAATATTCCCGGATAAGTGGGTGAAATTGATTGAAGATTGTTTGAAGAGTCGCTTAGATTCATCGGTTGAGAACTTTTCTTTGGTAGTTTGAATCCTTAGTTGTTCTAAGTTTAGTAACACAGTTCTTGTCAATATGGGAAAATCCTGGCGGATAGGAACGCTTGTTAGATCCATAGTTGTAGATAAAAGAAGTTTGAGATCTTGATGGAGATGTTGAAAGGGCTCACTGGTGCATTCCATTTTCTTTGCATCATTTGTCAACATTAAGAGTGACTCATCTGAGTTGTTTTGATTAACCATTGCTGAATCATTAAATGTAGAGCATTTAGGGAAGCATCCTGTTTCATTATTCTGTGTGGTATCATAGAGAGCAAGTACTTTGGTGCTTAAAGGATCAGTGATGTAAGACATTGTGTTTAAGTATCTTGCTTCACTACACCAAGGTATTAAAACTCCAAGTCGCTAAATACCAAGTATCTAAGAGTTTAATAGGAAGTAGCTAACACCCAAGTCGCTAGGGTTTTTGAACCAAGTCGCTAACTACTAAGTCGCTATAATCCCAAGTCGCTAAAACAACAGTCAAGTCGCTAAATAGCAACTCGCTAAGCTTCTAGTCGCTAGCAAAATTTTGACAGCAATTCGCTTAGATCCAAGTCGCTAATATGATAAGTCGCTAAATAGCAACTCGCTATGCACCAAATCGCTAACACCAAGTCGCTAACGAACAAAAGTACAAGTCGCTAACTTCCACCAAGTCGCTACCCGTAGTGGAGAATCCACTAAGTGTACTGTTTGTCGGCTTGTATCACTAGACAAGTCGCTAAGCCTAAACCGCTAGCAACTCAAACTGCAACTCGCTACCAAATTTTAAAGCAAGTCGCTAACAAGAAAAAACACACCGTGGGTTAAGTCGCTAGCTAGAAAAACTCACAAACATCACTTTTCAATCCAAAAACAACCCAACCATGATGATTCAAGCTTACCAAATCAAAACCTAAACACTTGTGATGATTCTAAACACAAAAGTACTAACAAAATCCAAGCTTTAACACAAGAAATCAACCAAATGATGCAAAAACCACTAAACTTTTCAAACTCAAAACCACCTAAAACCACTAGAAATCCAAAGATATGTAAGAGATGATCTAACCATGGCTCTTGATACCAATTGTAGGATATTGGATTTCACATACATATCATAACATTAACACTTTAAGCATATAGATGATTTTAGAGAGAGAAAGGGGATATTCTAGAAAGAGAAACTTGTGGAATATTAGATTACCAAAGAACATCAACCCTCTACCTTGCAAGGTAGAGGGTATTTATAGGTTACAAATTAAACGACCTCCGACGGCTGTGGATCGGTATACAATGGGTAAAGACAGTCCTTCCTCCACGTGTAGCACTAAACTATACTATTCTACTAATTAACTACTAAATAACTTAAATAATGACAAGTCTACGAGCTAGCTTAGGCTAGATATCAATTGGGTGACCGACACTTTAACTAATGGAATTTCCAATTCCTAACATAACCCTTTTTTGGGAAATAGAGATGAAGATGCTTATAAGAACGTTGAGAACGTCTTGTACATTGCAAGCCTTTTCCACATACCTGGTGTTTCTCACGATGTTGTTATGCTCTGGGTTTTTCCCATGACTCTTACTAGGGCTGCAAGAAGATGGATTGAAAGATTGCCCGCCGGGGCTATCGATACTTGGGCTCTCCTAAAGAAGCATTTTATTCAAAGATATTGTCCTCCTACGAAGATATCTAATCAGCTCATGGATATCCATAATTTTAAACAAGAAGGCGACGAAACGTTGTATCAAGCTTGGGATAGATACAACGATCTCCTCTACAAGTGTCCTACTCATGACCTAAACAGGCAGCAAAAGGTCAACATTTTTTAAAAAGGTATCAACATAGCTACAAGACAAATGCTGGACTACCAGGGAGCGAATTCCAAGCACGACTCCTACTCTCGCCATTGAAGCCATTAAAAAAATGGCTGATCACTCTCAAAATGGCATGATGGAGGAAACCAAAGAAGTCTAGGCGGAAATCTTGATGGTATTTCCGCCATTACTAATAAGCTTGAAAATCTTGGTCAGGATATGCCCAAGCTTAGGGAATGTGTTCATGCTATCCAAGTAAGATGTGAAAGTTGTGGAGGGGGACATCTAACCAAAAATTATCCTCTCATTGACAAAGATAGCAAGGTTGAAGAAGTTAAATATGGTGAAAATTGACCAATTCAAGAGGATAATCGAAACGGTAATGGCTATCGTGGAGGACCTCCCCCATATTATAACTGTGGGAATTATGGGGAAAGAAGAGCTAATTTGGAGGAAACAATGAGCAAATACCTCGAAGACTCGACTAAAACGCAGAAGGAGCAAGAAGAATGGCTTAAGAACTTTCAAAAAAACAAAAACAAAAGCCTTTTTAGTTATCACGAATCACTAAAGAACTTGGAAGCCATGATTGGAAAGCTTAGCGAAGAGGTACAGAGAAGAAATGAAGAATAAAAGAACAAATCAATAGCATGAAAAGCCGTGTTTTCTGAAAAAGACAAATCCGACGATGGTTCTAGCACGATTGAGGAAAAATATGCTGATGGTGCTGACAGAAGTCAGTTACGCCGTAACCCAACATCAGAGTTACGACGTAACTATGATATGTGGTCCGACAAGTTTTTTGAATTGGATGAATCAAGAGCACATGAATGGTCCAGTGATATAAACCTGTGCCCACAATCTCCATCCAAGAGGAGAATCACTGGTGCAAAGCAATGGCAGTGGATAATGGAGAGTACTATGATCGTTGGCCTCATGTAACCCTCATAACGAAATTTGCGACGGAGGAGTCGATAAGGAGAGGGTTAAGAATAACAAATACATGTGGTTTGCATTTAATGATGATGAAAGGTTGGCAAAGTTCTTAATCGAAGAAGAGGATGAACCACGTATTAAGCACTGCTACAATCCCATAATGATCACAGAAGACGAGTCCACACGAGTGTGGCTTACATGCAATCCTTTCCGTGAATATTGCAACGGGGGTGGTAATATGAAGGATGAAGAGTGGACGTGCCCGCATGAGCTAGAAAGATATGACGTTAAGTTCGGGGATCTATCCTTTGATGATTGGTATTTGATAAGATTTGGGGATGCTATCATTAATACGGGACTACTAAGAAAGCTAAAGCTTGATTATGAAGAACATTGTCTCCAAAGAAAATCTGTAGATGAAAAACCAATCAAAGATGCACCTCCTTCAATGATGTTCCCTCAAGCAACACCAATGATAAAATAACAAGGGAACATTGGTGCGAGAAGATAAAGACCGTTGGCGAAGTTATTTGGGCATCTTGTAACCCATTTGATGATGAATGTAACGGGGGAAGTAGCATAGAGAGAGTTGGGGAAGATGAGTTCATGTGGACATCGACCAATGTTAATATGAGGATTGATTTACCTTGGCTAGACAAGTTAGGATTTGACGATTGGGTCAAGATCAAATATGGAAGAGTAGATGCTTCCACTAAGGAGAAGATTTGGAAAGGATGTATGAGTGAAGAAGACCCGAGTGAAGAAATTCCCAACGATGTGAGTGAAGTGATGAATGATGATATCAAAGATACAACGGGTAATGAGAAAGAAGAATGCAAGCGTGTGCTTGTAGAAGACTTACTTGATGATAAGTGGTTTAAGGGTACTGAGTCCGATGATGATGACATCAAGGGAATATTGGACTACCTTGAACTACAAGGGGAAGACGGGTTCACTGACCCCGATGATGAAGCAAATGAACAAAGAAGGTGCAAACTTCTTGGTATTCCGTATAAAAGGCCGCCACCAATTATTGCTAAAAAATATGAATTTACAAGATATCACTTAGGGCCGAACGAAAAGTTTTGCAAGATTTGGAAGATTGAGACGAAGGAGTATCTCCGCACCGCGAATAATGTTTCTTAGGTTAGGCATAACTTGATGAATGATATGGAGGAAGTTGTCCTTGTTCGAAGGCCACCGTAAAGCCCCATGGTTTTGAGTCTAACTTAAAGACGCGTTAATAAAGAAAAGTGCTCTTTCTGGAGACAACCCGAATTATCCTTTTTATTTCTATTTTTGTTGGGTTTTGTGTTTTTAACCATTTTTGCAGGAATTGGAGAAGATTGCATCAGCAACTTAAACGTGGACCAGACCTGTCCATCAGTTACGGCATAATTCATTCCCATGATTAAGCCTTAACACATCTCCAGTGGTGATCCTCTCCAGAGCATTACCGATTACGGCATAATCCCATGCCATGGTTACGCCGTAGCTACCCTCTAGTAGCGTCTGCCAGGTTTTGCCATAATTACGGCGTAACTCCTTCTTAGAGTTACGACGTAACTATCCTCCAGTTCAAATTCTTTCTTTAATAACACAATAACCTTGTATTAGTTTTTAAATGAACTTTGTGGTATGTTCCTCAGAAGCCCTCACGAGACTACACTGCCCACTGGGACACCAAGTGGTTTAAAAGGCTTGTTGCATGCGCTAAATGCAACCGTGATTCCTACAAAAGTGAGTTAGATTTCTTTTATTTTAGAATTATCATTGTTGGTTAGTGTGATTTCAGGGAATGAATTTTGCTCGTGGATGCTTAAGCGAAGGCACGATTCTTCTCGTAGGCCTTCTTTCTTTTTGGAGCAAATTTCAGGGAAGTTCTCGCTGTAATTCTACTTTCTCTTCACCTTTATTTAACGTTTAGTACAAAAGGGACTTTGTACATTTCAAGTGGGGGGATGGGAGTAGAATTATCTCTTGAGCTTTGTTTGCCCTCGTTTTTCTAGTTTATTTTGAAAAATTATGCCATTTTTAAAATTTTGACATGTTTTTCTTAACCTAACTAGATTAGACCTTAACCGAGCACATTATAACCCTTGATATTATATGGTGAGATTAGCCTTATCCGTTTCCTAATATTTACCCAAATCCACCAAATTATGAGTGTGTCGGTATCTTGTAAACTATAGAACTTGGCCTTTGCATCATTTCGAGACCATAGACGAGGTATGTTGAGTTCGCTTAATGTATTTGGAATATTCAGTTTAAGAAGGCAATATTATAGGATTATTAACCAAATAGCCTATCTTTGTGTATCTATCGATTAGTCACCTCGACTTCTCGACCCCCATGTTAAACCCTTTTGTTGCACTCACCTTTAGTGCAAGATACCCCTAGATACACCCGTCTGAGCCATTCCTTTCATTTTGTTCACCCAATATTTATTGTTTCGTTACACCCATTCACATTAGCCTACCGTGTAGTCTTAACTTGTGATCGGGAAGTCATTGTTTGCCTAAGTTCAAGGTTCAAGTAGAGAGGTTCGGAAATCACGCTTCGTCAAAGACATATATTTAAAGATCCTTCATGTTATGTTCATCTCAAGTGGGGGATGTTATGTTATGTTATGATTCAAAATAAATAAATAAATACAATAAAATAATATATATATATATATATGTATGTGTGTGTATATATATATATATATATATATATATATATATATATATATATATAGTTAAAGTTATTTGTTATTTGTAAAGTGCAAACTTATAAGCACTATGTTTAAGAGCTCATCAAAGACTTAGTATCGAGGAGGCCACCTCGGTCACAATTGAAGAATGAAGTTGGTAATTATTGTGCCAACAGTTGAAGAACAAGTAATGTGCCCATCATGACGTGTTCTAATGGCACATCTACTTGATATATCATGATCCGGTTTCTTAGCTTTGAAATTTGAACTTTGGATGAACGGTAAGCGATGATGACTTGGTTATAGGTTTAGACTATTTGCTTGTTATTTTCTACTTTACACCAATTATATCCCATGTCTTATCCTACCGATTAGTCATGAAGCGTGTCTAGGTGATGAAGCGAGCAATCTTTGGTGTCTTGGCTATGGATTTGGTCATGTATCATTAATTTTGTCCACTTCTCCATGACATGTTAGTAATGACAATTCACCCTTAACCCATGTCGTGTCTACCCATATTGCCTTCGAGAATTATTTAGTCCTTAACTCTAGTGGTGGAGATTTGTGTAACCGCCAAGCTTATGATAGAATACATGCTATGACCGTGCTTTGAGTGATCACCCCAAAATTTACACTTAGATTAGTTGAGAGATTTTGAGTGTTTTGTTCCCATTTCGTGAGGTGTTCGGCTTTGTTTTATTCTAGCATAAGGGATTTTTAAACTTATATTTTCCAGGTAATGAGAGATATCTTTTTAGAAATTTATCTAATAATGTCTACTTGAAGGCAAGTAGAGTTCAAGTGGGGGATATTTGATAACGTCAAATAGTCTTGGATATTAAGTGTCAATTTTCCCCGATAATGCTCGTATATTATATCATTTATATGGATTTACGCTTGTTTTCCTCTTTATTTCACTTTCAGGTAAATTACGAGCATTGGAGTTAAAGAGACACGGATTTGGAGAGTTTATTAAAGATATATGATAGTATGCCACTGTGAAGTAGTTACGGTGTAACTCCTCTCTCTCATTACGCCGTAACTAATGTGTGACTCAGAAGGCCAACTCAGCAGACGATTACGGCGTAACTCCATCTAAGGATTACCCCGTAACCCATTAGGTCATAAGATGTTCCACGCCGCTGCAAGCTACGCAGTAACTCCTTCCAACGATTACGGCATAATCATATCAGTTGTGACCTGTATTGAAGATACGACGTAACTCATCCCATGTGTTACGCCGTAACCAGCTTACGAGAGCTTTATTATGGAAATATTAAAGGTTACGGTGTAACTCTCAACTTAAGTTACGCCGTAACTAGATTTCGCCTATAAATACCAGCCATAATTTCTGCATTTCACATCATTCACTCCACACCAAAAGCATAGAACGTGAGTTGGGGATCAAAGGCAGATCTTGAAGAGCATACGGAGCCATCTCCAAGAGAGAAATCACTCCCAAATGATAAGCATTAGCGATTATCTTTTCTTTAACTTTCAATTCATGTATTTCATCATCTTAAACATTGAATTGGTTGTTTCTCTTAATATGATCGGCTAAGCACCTTTGGTGCTAGCCTAGTTATGACTCCTTAATTGTTATGTTTATGTTTACATTGCTTCCGTATAATTGTTTCTAGTGTATGCATGCATATTTTGTTGGTAGCTATCCTTGTTTGGTAGTTTTGAATGGCGAGTGTCTAGTTGCTTAGAGAATTGACCAATTGACCCTAAGTAGGTAGACCGAGTGGGAAGGTAAGAATTGACCAATCGATGACCCTTCTTCGCTTGTGAATTGACCAAATGATCACCGTCGTTTGGATGAACTTAAGAGTTGTGGATGAGTGTCTAAGATGCTAGCACCCGCACTCATTGTTGCGAATCTTGCATGTAGCGGAACTTAATGACTTGGCTTGGGGACTAAAACAAGCGGACTTCAAGGGTAGAATCTAGATCTCCGGTGGAAACCTTTGCTGATAGGTTAGGACAAACTAACCAAATGTTGTCCTAGCGACCTAAACCCCCACTTGAATCAATTGGAAGTAGTTAAGCATAAACATGGCATGATAGGATGAATAGCTAGGTTAGAACACTTTTCCCCTATTGATCACAACTCTATCTTTAATTGCTTTCTTTCTTGTCTTACTAGTTTAATAATCATTTCAATCTCAAAATCAATTAAAACCAGTGACACCTAGACTTAATTAGAATCCGCTCACATAGCTCTTGGGATGACCTCGGTTTTACTGATTACTACACTACACATGACCGGGTACACTGCCCGTTAGTGCATAGGGTGGACCATAGGTAAACGAGATACTTATAAATATTAAAACCTGGTCAGTAAAATCTGCATCAACTTTCTCTTAGAGATGGTTGATATTGAAGAAGGAGACCCTCTCCCTAGTCTCCGAATAAGAAAACCAAAGTGCACTATTGAGTCTAGAGCCAAGAGATCATCCACAAAATCTCATTAGGACACTTGTTCATGAAGACTTGCTGTTTCACACAATGTGAAAAGTATGAATATACATACTAAGAGTCCTACGCATTATCCTTGTGGTTTTTGCCTGAACATCCGAGTGATACGTAAAAGTATTTACAATGAAGATGGAAATCCTTCTAGAGCCAACGTCAAACAAGCTCTTGGTGGGTAACATGTGAGATCCTTCATGGATCAAACTTGTGACAACTGGAAAGAAACGCTGGGCGATTCAATTTTTGAATCAACCTTGTTCCAGGATATGAATTGATGTATACTTTTGAAAAAACCTTCGATGTGCTCAACAGTTGTTTTTCTGCACATCGACTGCGCATTAATGTTTTCAAACAAAAGTATTTTTGATTGAATCTTGATTTTGTTCATAAAACTTTTGTCGCATTGCAAAAACTCTTTATTCAGCATACACGATTGTTTATCAAATCAATTTCTCATCAATCAATGAATGTCAAATCGATGGTTCACTCACTCCGTGTTGTCTACTTTGAGATGCTCCGGTTTGAGAACGACTAGTACAGCTGCGAAACCCTGTCAAGGAGATTCTTCGGAATTCTCCCTGATCACATGCAGTATTTACACTAATCAACGGGGAACCGATGATCTTGCAACCATATTCAAAGAAAGTGAACAAAGACACTTTCGTGTGTTTATTGCTAACTGTTATTTGCATGAACTCTCAACGGTTGCAGCTGATAGCATATGAAACATCAATTCATAACCACATGCTCACACTTCACATTCGCATTTAAAGAAATCATGCTAACCAATGTCATATCACATCGCTTCCGCAATTCAAATAAAAAATATCATGATCTAAAAAAGTGTGAGCATGTGGTCCAAAAGTCACAACTTCACATGATGGCAATACTTCAACGGACGAGCTGAAGATTCACTGTGGCTGATGATATCAAAGAAAGCTCGTGATCACATAACAAAGAAACATTCATGTCAAGAAACACTACTGAAGATGCAAAGTTGATCATCTTGAAGATTCAAAGTCTACGAGTTCGGATATGATCTTATGGATAGAATGATAGGATTCAAAATGTAATTTACGGGGTGACCTCTCTTAGGGGGAGATTGTTAGGATTTGGTAAATTCATATATAAGAGTCGGTCACCCCAACTATAGTCTAACATATGTTAGCTCGTAGACTTAACATTATTTAGTAAATATAGATTAGCGTAAGTAACACCATGGAAGAAGGACGGGTATTTACCCACTGTATGCATGATCCACAGCCCGAAGGAGGGCGTAAGAAAGTTGTATAAATAGCCCTCTCCCCACAAGGGAGAGGGTTGGATGTTCATTTGGAATCTAATCTTCCATATTTTGTTTCTATCTCTAGCATCCCATTCTCTCATCTCTTTCTCTCTCTAAACACACGAATCACACTAATCTTTTGTGGTGTTATGATATCCATAATCTTACAGCCACATACAAAACAAAACAATATGCTTTTTAATTTGTAATATCTCATGTGATATTTCATTATTTTTTATTGTACATTTTGTATATATTATCACCTAAGATATTTCTCTTTCCAGGTACATGATGGTTTTTGTGCATTTTACTGCAATTGACAATCACAGGAGATGTGTTACTGTTGGTTCTGGTCTTCTTAAGAACGAAACTACTGAATCTTGTGTATGGTTACTCCAAGCATTCAAGAAAGCTTTTGTACGTTATTCGAATATCATTGTAACTGGTCAAGATGGTGCTATGCGAAAAGCAATTGTAGCTGAGCTTCATGGTTCCAAGCCCCGTATTTGTCATAAGTTAGAAGTTATGTAACTCTTGTGATAAATAGTTGGAATTAATTTTTATGAGATCTTTGTGAGTTTATTGAATATTTGTCATTTTATCACTTGTGATAAAGCATGAAAATGATGAAATGTTTACATCATTTATGTGTTTACTTGTTTTACTTGTTTCTGACATGTATCACTTGTGATATTATTCTTTAATTGATATATATATTGACAATTTTTTTGCCGAATCGTTATGTTACTCAAAAGCAACGCTTAATTAATCTTATTCTTGTTTGATTTTGAGAATATGTCATGTTTTATTTTCATAGTTTTTTTCATGAAGTCAGCGATATTTTTAACTGACTTTTCATTAATATCACTTGTGATACTCTAATAAAATTACCAAAAGAAGGTTATATTCAGATAAACCAAAAGCATTGTTTATAACTGAATAAAAATTACCATTGTTTACAATTTAAGTAGCAAGAGAAAATTACAATTTAAGTTGCAAAAGAAAATTACTAATTGATGTTTTTGTCTTTTTATTTTCTACAACTTTCTTCTTGACAGCTTTGTGAGCATCCCCTCCTTTTGTCTTTTTTCCCACTTCATTCTTTTTTAATTTGCAACCTCTTCTTCTTTTTCAACAACCGCCTTTTGTTTTCTTATATGTCGTCTATGTTGTTAGTTCAACATTTATTGTTGTGGTTGTAGATCTTGTTATATCACGTGTGATATCACGATGTTTCTTTCAGATTTGTTGGTGTTGTTTCTTTTTTTTTTTTTTTTTTTTTTTTTGTTCTTGGTGTGTTTTCTAAGCTTAAACGTCTAGCAATGATTTTGTTAATTTGCTTGGTATTGTTAGTGTTGTCGGTGATGATGTTGTTTCTTTGTTCACCTCTTCAGTTTGACTTGGTCGTTTTTTCGCGAAAGTCTTTTTCCTATCACATTCAACTCCTGCTTTTTTGCTTCTTTTATTCTTGATAGTTCTCAATTTTATATTCAAATCTGCATAAAATATATACCAGGTTAGTGTATGAATAGTTCATTATTTTTTAACATCATACGTGATATATAAACTGAATAAGTATACGTCATCAAATATCATAGGTGATATACTACCAACAAGTAATCATTATAATCATTATATCACGGTGATATATACCAATAAGCAATCATTACAAATTGTTGTATCACGGTGATATACTACAAATAAGTAATCGTTAATCATTGAATCACATGTGATATACCACCAATAAGCAATCGTTAGAATCTGTTGTATCATAGGTGATATACTACCAATAAGCAATAATTGCAACTGTTGTATCACGTATGATATACTACCAACTAATACTAGAGTCAAATAACGCTATTAAACATATCAAAGCATGCCCAATCTATCTATTATGGACATATATCTACCACAAATCTAACAAAAGCATATTACGGTCACAATACTTATTTTATCCCTAAGTCTCTTATATTTTCACAATAATTATCTAACTTTCACAACAATCCCTCAATAAACTACTAAAATCTACAAAACAAAGAAAGTGTTCATAATGTAGAATAAATATCCATGTTTTAGGGATACTATTATAACATTCTACTGAAAGTATACATACACATTCTACTAAATGTGTATGTATCACTGGTGATATAACACATAAGCTAAATATTAAATCAAGTATGCCGCATACATTCAGGGTTTTATCACATTTAATTCTTCTAAAGGAGACATGCTTATAAGTTACAATATATCTTAACTTTTATGAATCTCTGGAGATTGAGTCAAAAATTTGATTGACGACAGAACTGCATTTACACACAGTAAATAGTATATCATCAAAACTTTTAACAAAAAAAAAGTTTATCTATGATTATAAAACAATAACAATAAAATATCAAAAGTGATACTATACATGACATATAATAAAGCTTAACAAGTAAACAAAAAAACCTACAAAATTTTCACAAGTGATAATACAAATATCACTAATGATAATACATATATATACAGTTCAACTTCAAATATCACTGGTGATACTACACGTATGATACTTTTCACTCACATATTTCATCAAACACTTGGTGTGCATCCATGTATACAAAGTGTTTTACTCAGAAATTCAACCAAATGTAAACATTAAAAAACACAACCAAAAGCATGTTACAATCACAATAAAAAGCACACCAAAACAAATTCATTATTATGTATTTTACCTTCAAATTTTCAGTAAAAAACACAAAGAAACTCAACCAAATAGTTAAATAATAACAAAATAATGAATTGGAGCGTCATACCATCATTATCATACGAATCTCTTCATTTTGAACCGTTTTTCCGGATCCGTTACGATTGCCTCGATACATCCATTCTTATGTGTTTTCTTTGATTTTGATGGTTAAAATTGGTTGATTTGTGATGTTTTTGGTTTATTATGAAGTTTTGTTAGAGTGAGAAAGTGATTTATCTGTGTGTTTTTTGTGTGAGTAAATTTTTTAGTTATGTGAGAGAAATGAAGTGTTTGTGATTGGACCAGTGGGTGAGATAGAATGACGAAATTACACAAATGGTCCCTCCGTGTTTTTTAATCTTAAAAACTATTTTTTGATCGGACGAGCAAGATTTGTCCAATGGTATGCAGTGGATTAATGATATGTAAAATAAAGCGCCTTTATGTAAGGTATGCATATATTATCATAATATGACGAGGATTTATAAGATATGTACAAGTTAATGTAATGTAGCTATGATTTATTGTACTATGTGCAAATTTATTGGTAATATGTAAGCATTCGCTTTAAATAAATGTTTTAATGCCATGAACACGCACAAATATTCATCTTTTGGAGATTGAAAGCAATGGAAGTTTATGTCATATAATATGTGTATTGCTACAAGAGACTAACAAGGAACATGTTGATCATAACAAGAAAAGATAAGCGTAGAAAAATAATATTGTGAAGTGTGAACCTTTTGATTTTTTAGATTCAAAGAACACAAACAAGGATAATGTTGATGTCTGTGATGCTCATAGTTTTCTTAAAACAGAATCGTCTTTTTCACAGTGCTTGAGAAATCATGAGAACAGATAACCCCGTTAGTACAAATGGGTTATCGAGGTGAACCAATACATGTCTTCCCTCTATTACGAACCAGATACACAGAAAATATGAATGATAACAATAGTTTTTTTTTCAATGTACTTGAAATGAAAGAATGAGCCTTAATTTATAGGAACAGGAATGGAAGAAAAATGTCACAATTAATTAACAAAATTAATTTTACTAATGTCTTATGAACTAAAATAAAATCGCAAATTAATTTTATTCGTAATTCACATTAGTAATTTAAATGACACAATCAATTGTCTTTCAGGAATTTGAACAATATTTTCAATAATCCCTCACATGAATGAAATTGATAAGGGAAACGAATTTCAAGGACACAAAGTTGTAATAGAGTTTTGCAGTTGATATTTGCATAGGATAGGTAGGTGTTACCTTTTGAACCTTCCCTCGTGAAATATACTTAGCCTCCTATCCAACTATAGAACGCGATGTTTTTGAACTGTCTATTGTTTATGGAGACGACAATATATATTCACACAAATATTTCATTGACAAATTTTGGTTCTCATAGTTATGTTCATTATGGTCATGAACATTAGTCTGGTTCCGCGAGAGCTTTTAAGAATTGCGCCACCACAATTTCGTTCAAAGCGAACCGACTTCTCTCTCACATAGGTGATTCTCAATAAAAGCCATATGCTTAACCTTGTATTGTCACTGTTATAGGAGTGGAATAGGAATTTTACTAACATCCTTAAATAAATATTGAGTTTATTACTCCCCCATAGTGACCTCAGTTTATACAAGTAGGTTGTCCTATTGAACCCAGATCTTGGGATCTCCAGTCAGCTTGGTTAGGTTTTCCTTCATATAAACTTTTCAAGGGCTTTTATCCCATTCGTTTTCACGACTTTCTAACTAACTCTCTCATTTAGTATTTAGCAAGCGGATCCGTAATGTTATTCTACGACTTAACATTGTCAATAGGGATAACTCATGCTAAGAGTAGTTGTCGTATCAACATAATATGTTTGTACGAATTCAAGTTTTGTTCAAGTCTTTAAATATATCATGCTTCTGGTAATTCTTGAGTATTCTGACTAGGGAAGAAATTCACCTTTGTTAACAAATTCCAAGTCTAGCGTGCTATAGACCAAGGAATCAAGCGTATGGCAGAAGATGCATCATTGTTACTCACAACTCATTTACTAACATTCTTCTTTTAGACAAATGACCACCTTAAATCACACATGTTTTAGGAGGATCCTGGTTATTTGTGTAAGTCCTACACTTACAACATATCATTCCTATTCACTTGGAATTATATTATCACATTTAATATCTTATCATTATATGATTATCACGACTTATTATATGATTATAATCATATAAAATTAATGTGTAATCATTTTACATAATCAAAGTATGTCCAATTTAGCGAATGCACAATAGCTTTGGATGACAATCACATCATTCAAGTTAGTTACATAAATTAATGTAATTTGTGGTCATCTATATGTTTGTTATTTTTTTACATTTCACAATGTCTTAGACGGTTATATTCGACATTTAGTCATTTCTTACATAATGACACATCGTTATATTATTAGCAATATGAGTTCGAGCAACTCTTAACAATTGTTCATCTTTCGAGAATAACAAGCAGTTTGATTATTTGCAACAATATTCACAACAAAATATTTGCAACATCCAAACTTATTCGCTTACTATGCAAACAACACATGTTTTCTCGGTTGCACATTTGTGACAACAAACTGTCCGAAATGAGATGATGTACAAAGATGGAGAGTGCGAACAAATTGTTCATCCATTTTAGCTTAAACTTTCCATAAATTAAGTTTAATGTCTTACCTAAGCACTATAAAAAAATTAGGTACAAAACTCCTTTGTTTACTATGCGAAAAACGCATTATCTCGCGAGTGCGCAGTTGTGACAACAAGTATTTTGGAGTCCAAATAAAACCAAAAAATGCACTCTACAAAAACGAGTTTAATCCCAATATACGTGTCATGAATACTAGTTACATAAACTAGTACTGCAACACAATTTTAAACATGTTTCGAGCACTCCATTGTATTATCACTAGCAGGGTACACACGCGTTGCAACGACGGATACCCTGTAACACAATTTTCGAAGAACAATATTTTTAAATTTTATGTTTTCCTTATGGTTAACACTTTGTCTTTCACGGCCTCACGTTAAATAGCTTGGTAGCTGATTTCAACGAACCCGAAAATTCAGCTCGAACTCTCGGTCCAACTCAAAGTGGTAGTCTAAACTCTAAAGACAACTCAACCCAAATTAAAAAAAGTACTCCCTCCATCTCAAAATTATTGTCATGAGAGAGAAATCACAAAGTTTAATAAAAATTGGACCACTATAAGTCTCAACCGCTCAAAGAGAATATTCCTCTAATATATTCTCTGGTTTTTACTTAAGAAGGAAAGTAGATACTTGGACTATAATTTTGAGACGGATGGAGTAAAAACCAAAATCTTGGGCCCAACTACAAAATTGAAAGTATCTGCCCTTTTTTTTGAATTATCACTCGCCCCACACTTATTCTTATAACTATCTTCACTAAACATAAACACCTTTTACTCATTTAACCCTAAACCTAAACAATAACATTTCATATCCCACCACCACATCCTTCATGTCATACTTACGTGAGTCACCAAACTTTGAATCCTCAACCGCATTTAATAAATCTCAACCAAACCTTGAATATACCCTTTGATGTCTTGATTTCAATTTATAACCTAAATCTAAACGATCATTTGGACTTTGAAATTCGTTATGGGTTTCTTGGCTTCAAGATTTTGATAAGGTCTCGGGTAGGTGTGTTTGTTTTCATTTCTTGGTGTCAAGATCAAGGAAGGGTATATGTTAATACAAATGCGGGCTTCTCCTCTGAGGATTAGTTTAAGCTAACTCTTGGAGAATAGATCCCGTATTAAGTGAAATCTTGGTTGCTAATCGCTAAGAAAATCAACACCGTTAGCCTCACCGCTGAACGGGTTCCGCGGTCAACCTCCCATGAGGTAAGTAACTGTTTTAGAGATGAGATGAATTCTAGAGAGAGAGAGTATGTGTGTGTTAGTTACCGTTTGAGCAGAGGTGAGACCTCTTATTTATATGGTTGACCTTTCTGTCATGTTCTCAAGGTCACGGGTCTTGAGAGAGACAGTTGGTGACGTAAGTCAGCTGCAGAGGTTGTCTGCTTGCTGTGATGGTGATGTTTTCGGGCGGGAGTTGTCCCGCTTTCCCTTTTTGGGGACTGCAGGTTGCAGTACCTCCGACCTAGAAGATTCCTTACCCTTTTCACGTAGGCGTCTACTATCCGCGAATGGCTTGTTGGCCATTGCCGGGTTATGTATTAGTCCGCTGAATGGCTTGGCGGCCATTTCCGGGTTACGTGTTTAGTCCGCGGCATGGCTTGGTGGTCATTGCCGGGAGTATTACATGCTAGTACTAAAGTCCGCGGCTGGACCGTACTTGTGTCGGGGGGTCATACGCGATCAAGTCCCCCCAGTCTAGTTGTGCTTGTTAGTCTCATTGCAAGCGTTGCTAGACTAAGTTTGCTAGTGTAACCGCGGTTGGTTGTATCGTAGGAGAACTGAACCGTTGCTGGTTGTGTTTTGCCACGTGGCAGGGTGTGCGTACCGTTTGTCATTGGGGTTCGCGAACCGCCCTCACCGCATATTCTCTAACCGATGGGACGCTTGCCCGCTTCCATCTCGCTCGTTGATCCGGCCAACTGGGCCGTTAGTTATGGGCGATGACGTGGCGTGTTGTTTGTCGCTCATTGACCCGTCCGTTTTACTTTTGGGGTATAAATACCGTTTCTTTTTACTTTACCGATTCTTGTTGCCATTTCTTCTTCGCAAGTAAAAAGAAAATCCTCCACTAAGATTTGTGTGTGCGTCCGGCCTTCACCAAAGTTAGGTCTTCTTTCTTCCTTATAGTATCATGGCTAAAAAACTTTTAAGCGATTTCACCTGTAAGTTGACATAGAAGGACCTTAGCGAGTTTTGCTCGAAATATCATATCCCACCTACCGTGCACCCCCTTCTTCCTAGTCCCGAAGCCACTATTAGGGATGCTCCGTCGGGTAAGATAGGAGTATACACTAGGTTCTTTGAGTTTTGCAACTTTAGGATACCCCTTTCCGCCTTTTTGTGTAGGGTTTTGGAGTATTTTCGATCAATTTGTCCCAGGTTGTGCATCTTGGCCGCCGCTTAGGATTAGCCACTTTGAGATCCTTTGTCGCTACCACGGTGGCATACCCACCGTGCCCTTATTTAGGAAATTTTACTATTCGGGATGAAGGATGGTTGGATGACGCTAGAGAAGCGTAAGGGTCCTAAATCCTGATTGTCTTGGTGTGCTACACCGCCCTTGATTCCGTGAAGAACCGGAAGGAGTTCTTTTTCCGGGTTGACGCGATCGTTTTCCATTATCAATCTCATGGAACGAAAGTTTCATTGACCGTGATCCACCTCCGACCGACGATGATATTGACTTTGAGCTCTTTGCGTCGTCTTGACACGATCGCGCTCCTTTTAAAAAGTTGCGGAGCCTTTTCTATGCACCGTTGGGCTTAGCCGTGCTTGGGATGATGCCACGCACCACCTACCTTAGGTCTTCGGATAATGAGGTGGGTAATCGTGCGTCTTGTTGCCTTTTCTTGTGTCTTGTTGCTAATTTGTGCAATTTTGTTTGCAGATATGTCTCTTCGCTTTCATTAACCAAAGGATCCTTTGAGGTGATATCCGGAAAGGACTCTTCAGAAGGTGAAGTCGCCGCTGATGAGACCGCCAACCGAGTTATAGAGCCTTCGGAGAATCTCATTACCTTAGTCCAAGAGACTACTGTGGACAAAGTACATGCGGCTAAGGCAGAGAAAGCGACTGGGAAGAAAAGAGTCCGGCTTAATGTTCCTACCAAGCAGCCGGAGAAGAAGAGACTCATGTCTGAGCCGGCGAAGGCGCGGTTCCACCACCGTATGGCATCTTTTTTTTTTTTTTTTTTTTTTAAAAAAAGTAACTGAAGTGTTGTTATGCAGGGGACAAGACTGCGGGGTCCGCTTTTGAGCTTCGCGATGAGTCCGATTCAGGTCCCCATCCACAGGAGGTAACCCATCTGTCATCCGATGCTCCTCCGGATCTTCAAGTCAACCCGGATTCTGCTTCAAAAACATCCACCACGGCCCATCAGGAAGATTTGGGTGTGGATATGTCCGGACCTTCTGAACCGCCTTTTGTGCAACAGGAGAGCTCATTCAGGGCTGGGTCTCCTCTGCAAGATCCCTCTGGTCACAGACCCGCGGCCTCGGATGATGACTTCTACGAGTCTTTGTCCGTGGACACTGCGGAGGCAAAGAATATATATGTCCCGAAGTGGTTGCCTACCAACGAGTTTCGAATGGATGACCCTTGGGTTTGCCAGAGCATGCTAGACAATTTTGCCACTCCCGGATACCTCTCTACCCTGCGTAATATGCCTCACACGGACTTGCTGGAGCAGTACAACATGATGACTGTTCAGCAAGCGTGTATGTCTTCCGAGGTGCGTCTGCGGCTGCAGTTTGAGCTCAATCAAACTAACAGGTTGAACAGGAGACTTGAAAGGAAGGAGAAAAAGATAGAGGCTCTTAAGGGGAAGATTCAAGTATTGAGTCGATGTCTTGAAACCTCGGACTCTCCGTGAGCGTGTTGGTTTATTAGAGTCCGAGTCGGAGGAGGTGAGGAAGTTGCGAGAGCGGGTGGCACAGTTGGAAGGTATGATCGCACCCAAGGATGAGCACTGCCACTTGACCGTGGAAAATGCCGAAATGAAGGAAAGGTTACCGGTCTTCACTGGCATGCGTGACGAAATGAAAGAGCGAGTTAAGGCCACCGTTTATTAGAGGAAAAATTGAAAGAGTGCGAGGAGAGAGTCCGCGGTGAGTATGATGGTCAACTCATGGCTGGATCGTGAGGTTGGCAAGACTCAACCAAGATTTTGATGAGGAGCTTTTTCCGAGTACTCGATGGCTATTGAGGGCAAGAGGTGGGTGATTGGTCATGGTTTTCACGGGCTTGATGGCATTCAAACAATCGAATGAGCTTGCACAGGTTGGGGATTGTAGATGGCAAGGCCATCGGCGAAGGGCTAAGACAAGGCTTGGAGGCTGGGATTGTCCATGGTTCTAAGGCGGCGCACTGGAGCAAATCAAAGCGCATAATCCATGGGCCAAGGAGGTTTATCGTGAGTCTCACATCCGCCTTTAGCGATGTTCCCTTCCTCTTCTTGACTCCTTAGAAGCTTGCAAGGATTCGTCCTCGAATTCCTTATGTCCCAACTTGTGCTTCAAGAGGAACGACCTAGCACTCCTGGGGAGTTTGTTTTAACGCTCCGGTGGTGGAAGAGGTGCTCCTTCCCACCCTTCCGCTCCGCACCCTTACTAGGCGCCCGCAGCTATTGCCGATATAAGGAAAAAACATCGGGCCTATGGTAAGAAATTTGATGTATGGAACCCCGAGTTGATTGTTTCCGAGGTTGAACACCAAATCACTTGACCGGGAACCTCTATGGTGATTGCCCCTTTGGCCCGACCCTTCGGCGCCATCCGTGGTCCAACCGGGAGGATGAGAAGGAGGAGGAGCAGTCGACTCATGATGACATGTTCGACACTAGCGTGTGATGGTTCCAAGAATGTTTGAGGTTGTCCTTTGTGGGCGTGCATTTAGACTATGCCGCCCTTGCTATCTATCGTGAAGCTTTAACTATTTCCGTTGGGGTCGCCATTCTCGCGGTGCCCTTTTGTAATCCGGGGGTATGCCCTCGTGTATTTGTACCAAACTTATTTCGTATTTAATGAAACCGTTGGAGTTGTTTATACGTTTTGTTTGATTGCCGGGGTTGAGTATTCCGGGCTTTGTACCCTTGGCCGTACTTAAGAAGTCCGGGGGTATCACAGAATGAACAATGGGCTTGCAATACCACTTACATGCTTGAGTCAATTTTGAGGTTGCTGTCTGTGTCTTGCTGACAACATGCTGTCAGCGGTTGTGAGAATTATGCATGTTTTAACACTTAAAAAATGATTGCATATGTATTTTGGAAAATTTGTAGAGCGGGCCAGGCATCTACATTTCATTTATAAAATATTACAATAGAGATGAAAAGTTAACGTTCCCCTGTTGTCCGGATCTGGTCCGTAATCAACTTACAAAAGATGGGGAAAACCTACTTACGTTTAGATGTAACATTTCTTCAGGTTGCGGATGTTCCATGTCCTTGGGAGTGTCTCCCCATCCGCGGCTCGGAGTTTGTATGTTCCTTTTCCTATTGCTTCGATCACTTCATACGGCCCCTCCCACTTGGGACCAAGCTTTCCCGTGTCTTCTGCTCTGCTAGCTTCGTTGTTCCGGTAGACAAATTCTCCGGGTCTAAATGCCTTGCTTCGAACCTTAGAGTTGTAGTATCCCTCCATTTTTGCTTTGCTACGCGCCTCTTCAATGGCCGCGGCCTCCCTTTCTCTTCAAGATGTCGAGTTCAAGTCAAGGGTGGCGGTGGGTGGAGACTTGGTGTCTGTTGTACACCGAGGCTTGGCATTCAATTTTGACCGGGATAATCGCCCAGTACCGTATGTAAGAAAATGGAGTTTCTCCGTTGCTCGCTTTGATCGTAGTTCTATGTGCCCGAGCACATGTGGCACTTCCTCCACCCAATCCTTGCTTCCTCTTCCAATCTTGATTTGATGCGTCACCAAGCTCTTGTTCGCTTTCAACCAACCCATTTACTGCGGATGCTTTACCGACGCAAACCGCTGCTTAATGTTAAGCCGACACCAATCTTTGAATGGATTGTCGCGAACCGCTTTCCGTTGTCCGACACTATCTCTCCCGGCAAGCGGCGGCAGACTATGTTATCCCAAACAAACTTCTTCACTTGCCTTCCGTGATGGATGCTAAGGGCTTGGCTTCGATCCATTTGGTGAAGTAGTCTATCGCGACAATCATGAATTTAACCTTGCCGGACCTCGGGAAAGGTCCGCAGATGTCGATACCCCACTTGTAAAAGGCCATGGGGAAGTGATTGGGGTCAAATTTTGTTGCGGATTCTTGGAGTGCGGCGGTGGACTTGGCAATCTTCGCACTTCGAATTAGTTCGCGTGCATCCTCAAGATTGTCGGCCAATAGTATCCGGATCCGATTGCTTTGGCGACCACCGCCTTGGGCCGGAGTGCATGCTACATGATCCTTCGTGATTTCCCGCAACACGTAGTTGGCTTGGGTGGGGCCTACATCGGAGCCAAGGTTCTAGAAAAGATTTCGAGCAAGATTCCGCCTTTCAATGCATATTGCCTTGCTTTGATCCATGCCTTCCTTGCCTTATTGTCGTCTGCCGGAAGTGTTTCGATTCGTAGATACTCGATCGGCGCCATCCACGTATCCCGTCCTCTTCTACAATTGCCGATGCTTTTTTCTTCAATGGACTTCTCCTTCAAGATTTCCACGAGGACTGTTTTGTCGGTGGACAAAGTCGTGGATGCTATCTTGCTTAGTCGCCACCGCTTGTTTTGACTCAGGAACCCGTTTGATTGAGAATGTCCTAACCCCGCAATTAGTGATTTGGCCTTTGCGGATAAGCGCACCATGCTTTCCTCCTTTGCTTCAGATGCTCTGCTTATCCGGTTTGCCACGAGGCGGAGTCAACGTTATCGATAAGTCCTTGACCGCATTTATCGCGCAATCATGAGTCCTGCGATCGGTGCCTCGTACTCGGCCGTTGTTGGATGCCTCGAACTCGAAACGGAGGCGTGGTGAACTCCCGCCTTCCGGGTTTGTCAAGATTAAGCTCGCTCCGGACCCTTCTACGCACGAGGATCCGTCCGTGAATAGGCTCCATGGCTCAGTAAATCGCACTTGTCTGCTTTCTTGTTCTTCCGGAACTCAAAATTCCGTATCGATGGGTGAAGAGTGCATGTCCGCCACGTCATACGGGAATAGAGATAGTCATCGTCTCGCTTCTTGCTTCTCGGTGGACCTCCGGTGTCCTCAGCTTTCCCACTTTCCGGTAGATACCTCCTTTGTTCTACTGCGGCATGAGTGATATGTGTCTCCTCCGCCCGACTTCGAGTGGGAAGTACTGCCGCGGGTAACACTCCGGCTTCGCTGGTGTCTTTGCTTCTCATTTTCTCTTCTGTATTGCCTACTGGGGGTAACTTTTGACTGGAGTCTGGAGAATACACTTGGTTTTCGGTTACCGAGTCTTGTGGAAACGTGTGGACGTTCCTTTTCCAGTCTGGAGAAGACATCTGGTCGTGGCCTTTTGGTTTCCCGCTGGTCCTTTTCTCTAGAACACCCCTTATCTCGGCTGTTGAGTCTTGAGAAGACACTCCTCGACTTGGAGTATTCCGAAGGGTCTAACCTAACACTGGGGCTGGCCTCGCGCCTCCTTTTGGGTGCCCGTTTTCTTTCCTGCTCTGACCGGGTACTCCTAGCGTGTTCTCGAGATCTCTCATCTCTAGTCTCATCGTCGAAATCTAGACGGGCTTTGACCCGGTCCGCCCTCGATGGACCTTTTACGCCATAAAGGGCAAGATCGATGGTAGTGCTTTTCACGTAACTCCTTATTGACGCTGCCCGTCATCGCGGTATTAGGGTGATTTTTCTCTGCATTGTGCACTGTCTCGTTCCCCCCCGTGTTTCTGACCGTGGACGGCTCAGGGGACGGGGAAGGATTTTCTACCAGATTGCTCATTAGTGTTTTTCTTAAAAAAAAAAGAAAAAGAGACGCAGTTGTGTTACTGGTCCCACGGATGGCGCCAACTTGTTAATACAAATCTGGGCGCTTCTCCTCTGAGGATTAGTTTAAGCTAACTCTTCGGAGAGTATGTGTGTGTTAGTTACCGTTTGAGCAGAGGTGAGACCTCTTATTTATATGGTTGACCTTTCTGTCATGTTCTCAAGGTCACGGGTCTTGAGAGAGACAGTTGGTGACGTAAGTCAGCTGCAGAGGTTGTCTGCTTGCTGTGATGGTGATGTTTTCGGGCGGGAGTTGTCCCGCTTTCCCTTTTTGGGGACTGCAGGTTGCAGTACCTCCGACCTAGAGAAGATTCCTTACCTTTTTCACAGGGCGCGTCTACTATCCGCGGAATGGCTTGTTGGCCATTGCCGGGTTATGTATTTAGTCCGCGGAATGGCTTGGCGGCCATTGCCGGGTTACGTGTTTAGTCCGCGGCATGGCTTGGTGGTCATTGCCGGGAGTATTACATGCTAGTACTAAAGTCCGCGGCTGGACCGTACTTGTGTCGGGGGGTCATACGCGATCAGTATATCTTGTTTAGATCTTTTGAAGATCTCATCTTGAAAGGATGAAAACCCGAGATCTTTAGTCTTGTATTTTTTATTTATTTGAGACTTTAGTTTTTACCCAGCCAACCCATTTCAATATTTCATCTGTAGCTAACTTTCTATTCCACCCTTTGTTCCTGTATGACGGGATTCAAGCAAATAGTAGATCGTCACTTGTGATAGAGTTATGGATTGTTCTTGGTTGTACATATGTATCTACACAGTGTCGAATTGTAGGCTGTAATTTGTTAAGAAGACAGTATCACTTCATTTTGTTGCAAGATTTAGTCTATATTTAGGTTTGTCTGTTGCACAGTCACAAGACAAGGTGACACACATTTGTATATACCAAGTAAAATAGTTGCTTAAATGGTGTTCTGATGCATGGTTTATAATACACTTCTTGGATGCAAACACCACCCTTAGAAAGTTTATCAAATAAACCTCAAACTTAACATTAATACTGTTGATATTTTGTGGATCGCATATTGGTATATAATACAAAAAGACATACCAAGAATTGCAAGAAGTATGATCTACTAATCTTGGACCTAACCGAAATGTTTATTCTGTTTTTTTCATGATTCACTCCCTCAAAGACAATTCCACGTCTCCTTCATGACTATCTTAGCCTCGTTTCAATAATTCCTATATATACATAACTATATCTAATATAAAAAACCATCATCATCTCCAACAAATTCATCGAAAAACTAATTCGATCTTGACATCTTTTGCAAAACAACGCTAATAATACATCACCATTCACTTTAATAGAATCTCTAAGTGTTGAAATCATCTCAGATTGTTTCATCAAACCAATCTCCATATTCGAACAATCCGAAAAACCAATATACTTCTCTCCATGGGATTTTTTAATGATCTCACTAAACTACAATCAAAAGGGTCTTCTTTTTCCATTACCAAAAGAGCAAGATTTCAACATGACCACTTTTTTACAAGACCTAAAAGACTCGCTCTCCATAACACTACAGACCAAGAGTTAAAGAAATGCCAAAACGAAGATCCATCATAATCTATAGCTTTAACTCTTAGGTCTGAAGTTTTCAAAAACACCATATGATTAATCGAACAACCAATAAAAACACCATATTTTAACTCAGTCACTTGAACCGACAACAAGGGCATTTCATGACCATCATAATCTATAGCTTTATCATGGTCAAAAAATGATTGCACGATCATAGGAACATCCTTAGGTTTAAGCACATCATCTATAGTTATATTCACCTTTGCATGAATAAATCTAGCACCATGGCTGTTTTCATGGTTCAAAAATACTACCAATGAAGGAGGGTTTTGTTTTTTTACTGTGGTTAAACGTGCGGCTAGTGGGTGAAAATGAGTAAGTGTTATGGAAAGTGAGTCTTTTAGGTCTTGTACAAAAGTGGTCATGTTGAAATCTTGCTCTTTTGGTAATGGAAAAAGAAGACCCTTTTGATTGTAGTTTACTGAGATCATTAAAAGATCCCATGGAGAGAAGTATATTGGTTTTTCGGATTGTTCGGATATTGAGATTGGTTTGATGAAACAATCTGAGATGATTTCAACACTTAGAGATTCCACTAAAGTGAATGGTGATGTATTATTAGCATTGTTTTGCATAAGATGTCATGATCGAATTAGTTTTTCCATGAATTTGTTGGAGATGATGATGGTTTATTTTTTATATTAGATATAGTTAGGTATATATAGGAGTAGGACTTATTTAGATCAAAATCGGTAAGAGACAAGTTTGTTTGGTACCAATAATTTAACAAACTGAACGATTTCACTTGCTTCTGATTCATTATGGGCCCCAAGCATGCAATACCATTCGGCACCCATTCTTTTCACAATATTACCCTTTTTTACATCAAAGAAACTTGAACCAAATTATTATTATTATTACGTATTATTGTTTTACAAAAATTGAAGTTCAGTGCTCTTTTCAATTGATACAATGTCCAACATGCCACAATAAATATGTAACTTTCACAACTTCGATTATTAAAAGAATATTACTTTATTAAGTTTGTATAAATAAGAAATATAAAATGTTGATTTATTACAAAGTTTTGACTAAACTATATATTCAGTTGTTGTTATGCTCTTTTCGACTATTTTTAACAATGCACCTCTATGATTTATTTATTATTAGCATTGTGGGAATATAAGGGATAAATGGTATTTTTATGGTATTTTGATAAGATAATTTATATTTTTTTAATCTCAACATTACTTTCTTTATATTATATTTTTATTTGAGTTAATAACTTTTTATCAAATGGTTTATTTTGTTCAATACAAATCGAGATGGAAGGTTAAATTAGTAATTTCGAATAACTCGGGCCGATCATTCATAACAAATATCAAACAATCATTTTCACTCAAAATCGATTCACTCAAAGATCTTTGTTCGTGTTTTCGATTCATTCGATCTTCAATCATATTTTATCAAACAACCCCTAAGATAGTCACGTGGATTTGTCTTTGATGGAGTGAGTCATGGAAAAAACAGAATAAGCATTTCGGTTAGGTCCAAGATTCGTAGATCATACTTCTTGCACTTCTTGGTAGGTTGTTGATTTGTTAGAGCGCTGTTAGATGCAAAGTTTTACTACTGTGACTGGGAATGGGCCTGAGATGAGAGTGTTAAATGGTTTTTACTCTATGGGCTATGATACGTATGTCTTATGAAGGTAAATATTATGGGCTTTAAGTATTAGCTGAAATTTTGCCGATAGCCTGTTCACATGAACAAGGTTCTTGACTAAAGGTTTTCATAGTTTCATACAAAACTTTGGCTTATACAGTTATACAACTATTTTGAAAGCTTTGGGTCTATCTATACTACCTTATAATGGGTTTTAGACTCCTATTAATTAGACTAAAATACACCGTTGGTCCCTATAATTGGCACGACGCATCGCGATGGGACAAAACTCGCCCTTTTCATCGTCGGGGTCCCTATTTCAAGGTTTATACTCGCTACAAGTCCTTTGACCATTTTGCCGTTAGTCAAGGACATCTTATGGCGTTAGATTTGTCTTTAGTTCAAGGGCACTTTTGTCATTTTACCACCGTCCATTAATTACCGTGCCGAATTTCACTTGTTTAACGGATGCGCTTCTGATAAAACACGGCTAATAAAAGGACATTTATCACCACTCATCCTTTATCTTTCCTAACAACTAAAATCTTATCTTCACCGACTGTCGTCGAAAAATGGTGGTGTGTTCATGCAATGAAGGGCCGTCCATTAGAACATGTTGGAACAACACGAACCCGGCGGAGGTTCTATGCTGTCTAAGACTGGTTGGGACACTAATTTTATTTCATATTAAAGTTTGCATGTAGTGGTTTACCTTAAAATGTGTTGATTATGATAGTATATCCGCTTTATTATAATTGTGATTTTATACAAGTGGGTTTAGTTGGTGTTTACGAGGCAGCGGATGCTAACATATTGATTATCAATTATAGGCTACAACATGTCCATTCATGGGGTGGTACGACCCAAAGGAGAGCGAGATGTGATCATCCACTGCAGAGAACAATCTACATGAATGAGGCGGCATTACAAGAATCTGAAGCCGCCTCGTTTACGAGACTATGGAGGCGGTCAACGCGGTGACCGGCAACGAGCTAGAGGTCAGCTCACTGGCGGCCTTGCCGATCTCCTTGTTGAGAAGGAGAAAGTTTGTCGTCTCAGGAACTTTTGTGTGTTGTCTTGGATGGTCATCTTCTTGTTTTTTCTATGGTTCTTCTATAGGGTTTAGATAGGTACTTGTTTTAGTGTTTTGAATCGGTGGTAGATGGTCTAGTTGTGTTTAAGAAGTTTTAGTGTAGGTTGACTAAGAATAGTCTTTTGGTGTATAATGTTTTGTCCTTGTACAATGTTAATATATTTCTTTTATGCTTTGGTCCTTATATTGTCTTTGCCTTTACTAGTAGGTCCTTTGCCCCAAGAATTTATATATCACTTGCCACCAAATGGTGAAACTCATAGCGGAGATACGAGTTTCAAAGATGGATGAATGATGAGGATGGATGAGCAGACACCAATTTCGAGTATCAACATAAACTTGATATGGTGTTGTTCATCCATCTTTCATCCTTCATTCATGTTTGTGATGATAGAATAACCGTATCCAACTCAAAACCCGGATCCAAGTATCAAAGATGGATGAATGATCCGAGATGGATGAGCAGACACCACTTTGAGTATCAACATAAACTTGATATGGTGTTGTTTATCCATCTTTGATCCTTCATTCTGTTTGTGATGATAGAATAACCGTATCCAACTCAAAACCCGATCCAACTTCAACGGATCCTAGATTCATAGGCGTATGAAGTCTCAAAGATGGATGTATGGCACCACTTTTGAGTATCAACATAAACTTGATATGGTGTTGTTCATCCATCTTTGATCCTTCATTAGTGTTTGTGATAATAGAATAACAGTAACCAAACTCAAAACACAAATCCAAGTTCAACAGATCCAAGATTCATAGATGTATGAAGTCTCAAGGATGGGTGAACCGACACCATTTCTGAGTATCAACATAAACTTGATATGGTGTTGTTCATTCATCTTTGATCCTTCATTAGTGTTTGTGATAATAGAATAACAATATCCAACTCAAAACACAGATGTATGAAGACT
Organism: Chrysanthemum lavandulifolium; assembly: GCA_022545495.1. Classification (NCBI taxonomy): domain Eukaryota; kingdom Viridiplantae; phylum Streptophyta; class Magnoliopsida; order Asterales; family Asteraceae; genus Chrysanthemum; species Chrysanthemum lavandulifolium. Next base: position 240,005,244 of record CM040244.1, on the reverse strand, counting down.
CTATAAAAACAATACAATAAAAACACAATTAAACCCATACACTAAAATGACATGATTTCATACATAACGCAAATGGATATATTTCTAAATGCATAAAATTTTGGAGTCTACAAAGTTCAGAAACATACATTGTTTAAACACAGCAAATCATGTTTAGGGGAATACATATTCGATTGATAACATTGGCTTTCATATGCTTAACCAAAGATTTTTGTGGTGAAGAAAGCTTTCTTTGCTATAATCTTGGTCTGATGTAGCTACGATGGTGCAAGTTTTAAAATTTATAAACACGAATTAACCGTCAACCTATTAACACATACGAGCAAGTATACTCGTCCGTAATAGCAAAGTTTGGTAAGTCGGGATCGTCCCAAGGATTTTTTTGTTTGAAATCGATTTGATTAAAAGTTTCTAACAAGAAAGCTTGTCAAGGCTTCCTCAAATAAGTGTGTACTAGTGAAATACTAATCAAGAATATAAATATATACTTGTGTGTAGTCTTATAATCAACCATAGATAGTGTTCATAAAGGTTTGGTGTATACTCTTAGTATGATGCACAAATCATAAGCAAATGATTCCCCAACCATGGTATTTGTTTGTAAAATCATTCTAAGAACAAAACATTTAGGTAATCCTTTCGGTCCTTATCCCAATGATTATCCTATAGAAGTTCCATTTGTTTGCAACATGTTCTCATTAAATTTGTTCTTACGAATCTTCGATTCTTCGTGATGAAAATGTTCCTAGCCTTGTTTTAATAAGCAAAACATGGTGGTTGTCAATCACCATATCCCCATACTAGTTTGTCACTTCACTTTTGGAATAAAACACAAGAAATCCTTTCGGTCCTTTTCTTAAAACATGTTTTATTGACAAATCAATCCAAGACTAGTATTTTCCAACAAACTCATTTAAACAAGATCATATATACATGCATCACATTTTGAGAACACTATTATGATTAATTACATTCCAACACACAAGTATATCACAAACTACTCCATGAAAACAATCATATCTAAACACAAGTCATAACAAGGTAATTCAAACAATTCAAGAGAATAGATTTCCATAACAAAGTTCATAGAATACCTAAACTTTTGTGATTACAAGAATTAGAAATCGTGGATTGTAGCAACCACGCGCCTCAATCACTTAGGATCACCGCACAACTCCAAACTACCAAACAATGGATGAGAATGGTTCCTCCTTGCTCTGGGCGTTTTTGATAAGTACTAAGCTTTTGAATGAAATAATAGGGTTAGTATTAGTTTTGGTGTAAACTAACACTCTTTTGGTTGTGTCACACTTAGTATACAAGTACTAGGTTCTTTATATAGCCAAAGCTCTTGCTTAACCGACCAAAAACGTTCTCTCAAGTAAATATCAAGAAATGATCGGACTCCAATGATTATGGGAGTTAAGGCAACAATAAATGCGATTTTGTGTAGCTCATAGCGATGCGAACCGGATCGGTTTCTTGTCCGACCAATCGGTTATTCCTTGAACAATTGCCCGGCCGGATCCGTTACGGGTTACGACCGATCGGTTGGGTTTTTGCTATTTTGACTATTTGTTGACTTTTCTCCTTTATGCATCATTCTTTGCTTACGTTGATGATTTCCAAAGCCAAACTTGATCTTTCCTTGTAGATGCTTAGAAATCACTACGCTTCCATATCATTGAGTCCAAAAGCTTCCAAGCTCAACTTCCTTCCTTGAGAATCTTCCAAATGTGCATAAAACTTCATTTCTTCATTATTCGCGATACACGCTACATATACATACAATACGCATATTTGCACTTTTACAGCATTATGAGTAAATATAGCGAATACCATGCACAAACCGACAATAACGCTACTAAAAACATGTTCATTTTAGGCGTTATCAAATTCCCCACACTTAGCTCTACTACGCCTCAGTAGGTCTAACATTGCAAAGATTGATTTCAATGGTCTATGACACCATGGTTCCAGAAAAATGTAACAATTACCATAAAAGATAATCATTGGTTTGCTTTTAATATGTGAAAATTTTCTAAAAATGAACCAAACACTATAGATAACATAACTAGAACACCTCACGAATGGTTTTAAGATTTCACTCAACACTCATATCTTGGTGGGTATATGTAAATCACTCAATGCCTAGTCATGATCAATGCTTTTTACCATAAGCTTGTACAAGTATCAAAACAAAGAAAATAAATTCATCAAAGAGGTCTTTTATTCGGGTTATAACGTGAAGGCTAAGGGTTCATAAAAGGTATGGATAAGGCATGGGATTATTTATTAAATTGGTTTTAAAATAAAAATAAAATCAAGTCCAAGCCTCCATGTTGCTAGTCATCATACAAACCACGATCCCGAAAAATGATTATTACTCCTCTTCATATATCGATTCTCCATAAATATGTATAACTCAATTTAGTTCATTGGCTAATCAATATCCCTCATATAGCTCATTGGCTATTAAATATATATATATATATTTTTTTTTTTTTTTTTTTATCCCCACACTTAGTATAAGCATCACCACAAAAAATACAAATAAGAAGTATGCATCCTTCGTCTTTGTTGGAATGGCACACACAAATGGCAAAGTGCGGCCAACTCATTAATCATCAAAACAATCCAATCATTCCAAACAACTAGCAACAAACCAATAGACTTGATAAGGGTTGGCTAAAGCTTAAAGTGTAACATATTTTTGTATTTTTCTGGATGTAACAAAAATGAAAAGGATGGCTCAAAGGGTGTAACTAAGGGTATCTAGTGCTAAGAATGAGCACTAACAAAATGGGTCCATGTGGGTGGTTAACTAACCGATGTGGTTAGCTAATATATCATTAGATGTAAAAATGGAAGGCCATTTGGTTTTATTTATAAGGTGCCTCTTATCACTTGAAAATATTTAGATCACTCGAAGGTGATTTTAACCGTAATGCATAACTAGTACAAGTTCTAGAATCGACATAATCACCGGCACACTCATAGCAAATATAAAACAAAAGATGTGTTTTATACAAAAAGAAACCTCACAAAAATGTGGGAAAAAACTATTATGCATGCTAGAAAATGCTATCGAATCCAAAATGAATTACTTCAGTAATTTGGTTCAAAATCAAAAAATATTTCAAAAATTCTCACTTTACCATTGAAATCCAAGTTATGTATTTTAATTATCAATAACGCGTGAAAACCATTAGACCATCAAGGGCGAATTTCTTCTAATCACTTGCATCCAAAAGTTATCTAAAAATAAATAATAAAATCGTATCATTTTCCTATTTTCTTCCCTCCCCATACTTAAGTTTTGCATTGTCCTCAATGTAATGAAAATGAACTTCAAAGTAAAGAAAATGGGAAAAAATAATAGTTAAAGATACCACGGGATAGAATATGCAATATGCACATTGGGTCATTAGCAAGCACATGAGGTTATCCAACTCGAAACATTTGACCATCAATAAGCTTCCCACATCCATCACGCAAACAAAAAGCGCAACACGCAATGCACAAAACAAAACAAAACTACTAAAAACTAGATATAACCAAACAAAGTCGCCAAACATCCTAAAGAAATGGATCAAAAGATAGAAATTGTTTTAAAACACATCATGACCATTGTTTTGAAACCATAATTCACGAATGATCCATAATCACTCGTCATCCTCGTTCATGTCTTCTCCTTCTTCATCATCAAACTCATCATCCTCACTTTCGGTTCGTAGTTTTCGTCTATAATTTCTGAACGAACTCTCCTCTTTTTCTTCTTATCTCCAACTCGATGATGATCCTCCAACCTCGTAACTTGTTCCTCCAACTTGGTAATCGACCATATGGGGCATTGGATCGTGAAGCAGTGCGTACCGTGATATGGATATGGATAGGGTCCGGATAAGAGTGTAAGGAAAAGGATACGGTGGAACATTTGGTGGATTGTAGGTGGTAACTCATAATTGGCTTCACGAGCCATGTGTTGAAAGATAGGCATCGAATAATCATTGATGTAGTTGTTTCTCAACATCATCGAGTCTCCACACATCCCTACATTGAATTTCATCTAGATGTTGGTTCCACTCTCCCAACACGAATCAAAACTACCGGGCGTACCCATTTGCACGTTCTCCATTGGTATATTCCTTTCTTTGTTGTGGTGGTTGTTGTTGTGGTCTTGGTTCAACCCATAACCCTACGGTTTTCAATCTCTGTTCAAAGCATTACCAAAACCTTCGCATGATCCACGATTCACTATACTTTGGCTCTCCACACTTAGCCAATTCCTCATCAACATAATACCCAAGATTCTTCGCCAATTTTGTCACAAAATGTCCTCCACAAATATTCTTGTTGCTCTTGATTCCGGGCTCTCCTAGACAAATATTCGGCTATCTCGCCAAATGGCATTACCGTCCTTAGTTTCTTCCAAGAACTTCATAACCCATAAGTCCGGTTCGACATTTGTCTCGCTACCAAATCTATTAAATGGCCGGTTACAATCAACTTGTGAAGTATCCTCATCAGCGGTTCACGATGGTTGAAGCATTCCTCCTAGCGCAAGTATGATCTCCCACTTGATTCCAATAAGCGGGAATACTAGGGTAGTCTTTTCAAACCTCCAAGTCTAGAAAAGTGAGTTTCAAATAATCGATGATTAACCTCATGTGGCTCATACAAACCAAGAGCCACGCCTAAAGTCAGCAACGTGTAAGCATGATCCCTTCCACAAAGCCTAAACCAAATACAAATCTCCGTCATCAAGTTCCGAACATCCACCTTTCTTTCAAAATACATGGTTGAAAAGAATTCCATACACCATTCTCGATAGACCTCTTCATTGACGCTAAATGCTCTTGGATATACATAAGACGTTCGCATCATTCCTCTTAACTCATCTTCACAATCACATTCCTCAAATAAATCCCAATCAATCACCCTCGGAACCAAACATGTCCTATGTTGTAACTTCGATAGCCTTTCCCGAAAAGCATGTTTCTCCCCGTCGGTGAGATTTTTGAACTTTAAATTAGCATTTGCCTCCGTCTTCACACTATACTTAACCTTCTTCTTCTCGTTCCTTTCACAAAACTTCGTAACAAGCGGGTTCATTGGAATTTCCTCCCCACTCGAGCTCCCTACAATAATTCTCTGTAGAAATCACAAATATAAGACCATATGAGAGTGTTAGAACAAACAAGAAGGTTAAAGAACCCTCTAAGATATATTTCAAAATTTCACAAAATATTCCACACAGAAACCACAACGGATTCGGTTGGATCACCAACCAATCGGTTTCAAATTGTCAAACACCAACCGTTCGGTTGCAATGCATAACCGAATCGGTTATCTTGATCTATGAAGGCTTTGCCTCTAAATCCTCATAAACTCGACTTTCTAACGCCCAAACCACTCTTAGATCGCATTCTATCATCCTCATTGATTTCCACATCCTAGAATTACTCTACTCTTGCTTTCAAATCATCAAACATCTAACATCTTAAAACTCATTCTAAATATCCTATATCTTTAAATCGTTAGTTCTAATAATGTGGCATCCATCATTCTTAAAAACATATTATCCATCATAATGAACCACCAATTGCAACTTATCTCGTTTCATAAGCACAACCCAACTAATTCCGAAAAAATCTTATCATCTAACATCCATTCTATGGTGAATCAATCAATCAATCTCTTGTTGTAATGCACTCCTATATCAATTACCCACTCAATCCTAAAATATTACGACTTAATTCGAATTATAACAAAAACCCCCAAATTGGTGACCTAATATTCAATTCGAATCAAATGCTCTAATAAAACCTTAATTGAGTTAATTGAATGTAGATGCTTACTTGTTTGGGTGCCATGATGTTTTCCTACAACTTAAACAACCTTCAATCGCTCTCTTGGATGAATTTTGCAAACCACCGGAGAATTAGTGTGTGTGTGTGTGTTTTGGAAAAGTGAAATTTTGTACTTTGGTGCAACCGTTCGATCAAGGACACAACCGTTTCGGTTTGCTTTTCCCTTTTTTTTTTTTTTTTTTTTACATGTTACTTAGGCATTTACCCTCCAAGCAACATTTTTATTCAAAAATTCCTGCTAAAGATTCACACAACATTCATTCACCAAATGAAATTTTGAACAATCATCCAATCTAAAAAACTCAACTCATCATACTAATGAACTAATCCAACTTCAACTCAAAACTCATAGTCATAATGTATTAAACCAAATTACCTCAATCATAAAAATGAAAAAAAAAATAAGAAACAAAAATCCTAATGCATCAAATCAAAAGAAATAGTTTATGACATTCAAGCAAATGATTGCTTGTTATTATGGTCTTTGCCTTCTCCTCAAAATTCCTCAAAATACTCTTGTATTAGAATATCCTCGCTTTGAAATTTTCCGGTCAACTCACGGAATGTTTCAAAAGTTTTGAATTTTCTCATAAATCTTCCGTCCGGGCATAGTATATCAAACTTAACATGCCATGCTCCATCTCCGGTTTGTCTCTTGTAAGTCCCCGACCCTTCGGTTTCCACTCCAAATTCTTAAGTTGCACCTAAAGATCCTAAAAGTCGATCAACTTCTTGTAAACTAATATGTTTTGAATGGGTTATAAAGCTTCTATCGCAAATGCACGCTTCCATTTCGTCCTCTATATCGAAATAAGGTGGAATTAAAGGTCCGTACATTGGATTACCGTGGACATCACGTCCCACTTCAAAACATGTTAAATCATCATTTCGTCCATCCATTCCAAATCTTCCATACATTCTAAAATTGGTCCTCTTGGTTTTGGGTAGTATGTTTGCCTCGAAATCCCATCACAATAGTCATGGTGCCTCTTCCCATGTCTATAATTGCTCCACAAGTTCGTAAGAATGGTCTCCCCAACAATAGCGGTAAACTCTTGTCCACCGGAATATCCAAGACAAGGAAATCGCCAAATCGGTTGATAGCCAATTTGCACTCTTACATTCTTAACTTCTCCCATTGCCTTTGCTTGAGTGTTATACGCCATAGTAAGCTTAGAATGATTAGGTTGCGGATTACTTAGTCCCAAAGTTTTGAACAATGGATACGGCATCACATTAACACTCGACCCGTATCGGCTAAAGCATAAACGGTGTAGTTCCATTTACTTTGATCGGCAACACAAAATTACCGGATCCTTTTCTTTCCTTGGCATGCCTTTAAACAAAATTCGATCTCGCTCTCATCCGTGAGATTCTTATCTTCCAACCTAGCCCTTGCTAGCATCAATGCATCCAACTTCTTACGGTAAAGCACATAATCTTGGAGAACTTCTATGACCGGTTTCTTTTCATTGAGCTCTAGAAATTTTGTTCTAGATTCTCTAAAATAGCTTCTTTTGGTTGTCGGTTAAGTGCTTGATAGTAGTGGTAGGTGGCGATGGTGTGTAATCATTTTTGGTGGTGGAGGTTGTTGTTGGGGTTAGTTTATTTGATGATGGTTTCTTTGGTTTGCTTTTCCCATTTTAACCACTTCCACCTCTTTCTCTTCCATGTTTGCACAAACTTCCACTAGCATCTCGTTTACTCCTTTTCCTTCTTCCAACTCGGTTATATTAATCCTCATTTCTCCCATACCAAAATCTACTTGACACTTGGTCGTGACAAGAAAATCTCACCAAAACACACATTAGGTTCATCCGCATTTCCTTCTTCTAAAACAACAAAATCGGTTCAAAAATATGTCCATGAATATTGACCTTGATTTTTGACCATCTTTCTTCCATAGGCTTCATAGTCCATACGCACATGACCGATTTCACAAGAACCTTTTCAAGATATAATTCTCTCGATAAGCCATATTAATTCAGGCATCCCAAGCACTTACTCCTTCCACGCTACAAGGCGTTCCAAATCTCATTAATGAATCATACACATGTCCATTCATAGGGTGGGACACTTAATTTTATTTCATATTAAAGTTTGCATGTAGTGGTTTACCTTAAAATGTGTTGATTATGATAGTATATCTGTTTTATTATAATTGTGATTTTATACAAGTGGGTTTAGTTGGTGTTTACGAGGCAAGCAGATGCTAACATATTGATTATCAATTATAGGCTACAACATGTCCATTCATAGGGTGGTACGACCCAAAGGAGAGCAAGAGATGTGATCATCCACTTGCAGAGAACAATCTACATGAATGAGGCGGCATTACAAGAATACGAAGCCGCCCTCGTTTCTGAGACTATGGAGGCGGTCAACGCTGGTGACCGGGCAAACGAGCTAGAGGCTGCTCACCAAGCAGCCTTGGCCGATCTCCTTGTTGAGAAGGAGAAAGTTTGTCATCTCAGGAACTTTTGTGTGTTGTCTTGGATGGTCATCTTCTTGTTTTTTCTATGGTTCTTCTATAGGGTTTAGATAGGTACTTGTTTTAGTGTTTTGAATCGGTGGTAGATGGTCTAGTTGTGTTTAAGAAGTTTTAGTGTAGGTTGACTAAGAATAGTCTTTTGGTGTATAATGTTTTGTCCTTGCAGTGTTAATATATTTCTTTTATGCTTTGGTCCTTATATTGTCTTTGCCTTTACTAGTAGGTCCTTTGCCCCAAGAATTTATATATCACTTGCCACACAAATGGTGAAACTCATAATGAGATACGAGTTTCAAAGATGGATGAATGATGAGGATGGATGAGCAGACACCAATTTCGAGTATCAACATAAACTTGATATGGTGTTGTTCATCCATCTTTCATCCTTCATTCATGTTTGTGATGATAGAATAACCGTATCCAACTCAAAACCCGGATCCAAGTATCAAAGATGGATGAATGATCCGAGATGGATGAATGACACCACTTTTGAGTATCAACATAAACTTGATATGGTGTTGTTTATCCATCTTTGATCCTTCATTCTGCTTTGTGATGATAGAATAACCGTATCCAACTCAAAACCCGGATCCAACTTCAGCAGATCCTAGATTCATAGGCGTATGAAGTCTCAAAGATGGATGTATGGCACCACTTTTGAGTATCAACATAAACTTGATATGGTGTTGTTCATCCATCTTTGATCCTTCATTAGTGTTTGTGATAATAGAATAACGATGAACCAAACTCAAAACACAAATCCAAGTTCAACGGATCCAAGATTCATAGATGTATGAAGTCTCAAGGATGGGTGAACCGACACCATTCTCGAGTATCAACATAAACTTGATATGGTGTTGTTCATTCATCTTTGATCCTTCATTAGTGTTTGTGATAATAGAATAACAATATCCAACTCAAAACACGTATGTATGAAGACTCTATAAAACAATACAATAAAACACAATTAAACCCATACACTAAAATGACATGATTTCATACATAACGCAAATGGATATATTTCTAAATGCATAAAATTTTGGAGTCTACAAAGTTCAGAAACATACATTGTTTAAACACAGCAAATCATGTTTAGGGGAATACATATTCGATTGATAACATTGGCTTTCATATGCTTAACCAGCATTTTTTTGTGGTGAAGAAAGCTTTGCTGCTATAATCTTGGTCTGATGTGCTACGATAGTGCAAGTTTTAAAAATTTATAAACACGAATTAACCGTCCAACCTATTAACACATACGAGCAAGTATACTCGTCCGTAATAGCAAAGTTTGGTAAGTCGGGATCGTCCCAAGGGATTTTTTTTGTTTGAAATCGATTTGATTAAAAAGTTTCTAACAAGAAAGCTTGTCAAGGCTTCCTCAAATAAGTGTGTACTAGTGAAATACTTAATCAAGAATATAAATATATACTTGTGTGTAGTCTTATAATCAACCATAGATAGTGTTCATAAAGGTTTGGTGTATACTCTTAGTATGATGCACAAATCATAAGCAAATGATTCCCAACCATGGTATTTGTTTGTAAAAATCATTCTAAGAACAAAACATTTAGGTAATCCTTTCGGTCCTTATCCCAATGATTATCCTATAGAAGTTCCATTTGTTTGCAACATGTTCTCATTAAATTTGTTCTTACGAATCTTCGACCCTTCGTGATGAAAATGTTCCTAGCCTTGTTTTAATAAGCAAAACATGGTGGTTGTCAATCACCATATCCCATACTAGTTTGTCACTTCACTTTTGGAATAAAACACAAGAGAAATCCTTTTCGGTCCTTTTTCTTAAAACATGTTTTATTGACAAATCAATCCAAGACTAGTATTTTTCCAACAAACTCATTTAAACAAGATCATATATACATGCATCACATTTTGAGAACACTATTATGATTAATTACATTCCAACACACAAGTATATCACAAACTACTCCATGAAAACAATCATATCTAAACACAAATCATAACAAGGTAATTCAAACAATTCAAGAGAATAGATTTCCATAACAAAGTTCATAGAATACCTAAACTTTTGTGATTACAAGAATTAGAAATCGTGGATTGTAGCAACCACGCGCCTCCAATCACTTAGGATCACCGCAGACAACTCCAAACTACCAAACAATGGATGAGAATGGTTCCTCCTTGCTCTCGGGCGTTTTCAATAAGTACTAAGCTTTTGGGCTGAAATAATAGGGTTAGTATTAGTTTTGGTGTAAACTAACACTCTTTTGGTTGTGTCACACTTAGTATACAAGTATTAGGTTCTTTATATAGCCAAAGCTCTTGCTTAACCGACCAAAAACGTTCTCCAAGTAAATATCAAGAAATGATCGGACTCCAATGATTATGGGAGTTAAGGCAACAATAAATGCGATTTTGTGTAATCTGCGATGCGAAACCGGATCGGTTTCTTGTCCAACCGAATCGGTTATTCCTTGAACAATTGCCCGGTAGGATCCGGTTCTGTTACGACCGATCGGTTGGGTTTTTGCTATTTTGACTATTTGTTGACTTTTCTCCTTTATGCATCATTCTTTGCTTACGTTGATGATTTCCAAAGCCAAACTTGATCTTTCCTTGTCAGATGCTTAGAAATCACTACGCTTCCATATCATTGAGTCTAAAGCTTCCAAGCTCAACTTCCTTCGTTGAGAATCTTCCAAATGTGCATAAAACTTCATTTCTTCATTATTCGCGACACCGCTACATATACATACATAATCGCATCTTTGCACTTTTGCAACAATTATGAGTAAATATAGCCGAATACCATGCACAAACCCGACAATAACGCTACTAAAAACATGTTCATTTTAGACGTTATCATGGTCTTAGTCCAAAATTGTTTTGAGACCCACCGAGCGACATCAACTTGACTTCCAGATTGAGACCGGACCACACTTGGTTGATCATTACCTTCATAGTTGTCACCGTAACCTTTGCCTTCTTCTTTCTTTGTAACTTTTGGCTGGATGAACCTGTTTTGAGACTCTGTGTAGTGCATTGACTTCTGTTACCTCCTTGCCTAATACATGTTTTCTTGTTGTGTCCAAAGATTGCCACAAATACCACAAACCACACTCTTACTAGACCGTGACAAATTCTTGGTTTTGTCACTATTATCATTTTCAAGAAAAGCCCCGGTTCTTTTCTTTCGTGGCCTACCTAATGGCTTATGATGTTTAGGTGGAAGAATGGTTGTAGGCACTGTGACTTATACCAATGCTCATAACCATTTATTAATTTGGATGTGGTATTTGTAAGTTTCTTCCCAAGTCTTAAGAAAGTAACATGGATGCACCCATGATTCAATCAGATCCTATTTACATTCCATTCAACCTCATACACCGGGGTAACAACAAGATGTTTACATGGCATACCAGAAGCTCCCATCTTCTACAAGTACAAGCCCTAGCTTCAACATTGATGTGACACTTGTCTCCCCATCCACCGACTTCATACTTTTCTCCTTCAACCCGTAAAGCGGTGTACTTATAAGCCTCTTTCTTGATTGCATCTAACATGAGTGTTGCCTTTGGTGTTAATGGTCCCAAGACACTTTTGAATCACATTCACAACGCTCACTATTCTTTTCATACAAGACTCTCTAATGTATTCCAAAGCGAGAATGATGGGTTGGTGCCTACCTCCCACTAGTTTCCTATTGAACACCTCACACATGTTATTAAGTAGCACATCGAATGAGCCCTCCCTACAACATGTTTGGTCAAGTACCTAAAAATGTCGAGAACAAAAGATGTACAAGTAGACATAGATTTGGTTAGGTACACGAAAAATGTGACCTTGACCAATGGGTTGGTGGTATCTTACTTAACCAAGCATGGGCGGGTTCGCTAAAACTCTTGAATGCCGCACGGTCCTCAAATTGTTGGACGGTTGTTCTTCGCGCACATCTCCACAAATGTTCCTTGTATGCTTTAGCATTCCATTGCAATTTCATATTATCATGGATGTGCTTCAAACAATATCTGCTTTCGAAGACTAGGAATACTACGCTAACTTATGGAATGATACCGCACAAATAAACATCAATTCCTTACTAATAAAACTTGCATTGAGCGAAAATACAAGTGAATCTAATCAACTAAATGGTAAAATCACCTTTTCTTGTCATTGATAAAAGTGTAGTTTGAGTTTGGTTGCAAGTCAAGATCATCTCTAGACATTCAAGAAACCAAATCCATGAGTCTTTGCTTTCAACTTCTACAACCGCGTGAGCTGCGGTATATTCCATTGTTGTTGTCTATACCGAATTCTTTGTAAGAAGTCGGCGGATAAGGACCCTCATAAAAGCACCATCTAACCCCAACAACTCTCTTTGACAAGCTTTATATCCTTCCTTCAAAGCGCCTAAGCATACATACATTCTCTTGAAAACTACGGTTGGACTTGTTGCATCCGCTGCGGTTTGTACACTTATCCTAACTGTTGTATCTAGGTTAGTTTTACGCAACTCTTCAACATAGTCTCTTAAAAGGGAGTATTCTGCTTATGATCACCCCTAATCTCATTTTCCGCCTTATTTTTTGCCCTTAATGCTTTTTGCATAGACACCGAACTTCAAACTGCTTGAAATGATCTTGAAAATTTCGATTGGAATATCTGGATTGACTTAAACTTGGTCAACTATTTGCTTGAAAGAAACTTGTACTCCAAGCTTTAATGTCTCTTGATTGCAAACATTTGTGTTCATCCACGAAAGTTCGAACAATCCATACATCTTTATCTCAGATTTTGGCTACATACAACAACCATGGACAATCATTGCTTGCTCCTTGCGTGTTCACAAATATACATCCCTACCAAGGCCTCTAGTTATCGGACCATTTTTCCTCTTTGGGGCTTTTCCGATACTCGAACCTTGATTATTCCACAAACAGTATTTGTCCAAGACACCTAACCCTAATTCTCTTTTTCATTCTTAATTAGTTGAAATTTCCTCCTAGTCTTTATTGAAAGCGTGTAGATCCTATCTTCACTTCTTTTGCGCTTACAAAACTTTGACCACGAAAAAAAGATTTTGTCCTCTGCTTGTGCCGCCTCACTTAATTTTGTTTCTTGTATGCCCTCAATTTGTTCCTCCTAATAACATAGTCATCCTCATTCTCGTAACCACTTGCAAAATCATTATCATCTAATGATCCAACTCATTTTTCTTAAAAAATCATGTGGTAGTGGTGGTGGTACCTAGATGGTAATCAGTAGTCTCGGTCACTTTGAATGATTAACATCAAAATCGGGATCCTCAAAAGTATTAGCCTCATCGACAACTGTGTTTCCATCACCATTGTTCTCAATATCATCATCGCCACTCATATAAGTGTCTGCCTCACTCACATTGTCATCACTTACGACTTCATCGATTTCACTAACTTGCAGATTTACCTTTTGGATGTGATCCACAGGATTACATGTTTCCTCCTCATGATGACTTAACTCTTGATCATTTTGAGATACCTCTTGAGGACTATCTATTTGGATATGCTCAACATGTTTATCTATATGCCGGTTGACATCACCTACAACATCTTCAAGATGACAGACCTCTGCTGATGGAAACAAGGGTTGTGTTTCGCATCCGACTAGATTGTACCAAAGTATTGACTTCCAAAGGTTGATGTGTAACCTCACATATATCCTCTACCACGCACTTATTAACAATGTTTTCTAAGAACAATTTCTTTGAGCAATATGGAACAATAGCAAGAGTCGCTTTTTCTTTGTTGCATCCACATCATCAATAACTTTCCTAATTGACTTTGGTGACATTTGATCAACGTCCAATGTTGTCTTACCATTTTCAACATAAACATCTATCATCTTATGGTCATCAACAAGATCTTTCAATATTTCTAAATTAGCACTCTCAATTAAGCTATACAAACCATCATCTAAATTACTACCAGGCTTAACAAAGTAATAGTAGTTTTTTGAACCGAGCTCATAACCCAATTCATACATAAGAAAATCCAACTCTTCAACTGACACACTATCAACATCAACCAAATCAACTAAACTTTTCATACCTCCAACGTATATTCTACTGTGCCAAGATTTAAAGACACCATTGTGATGAACCCTCATACTAAACATATTAGATCTACCACCGAAAACATGTCAATATATGTTTAAAGCATTCTAAAACTTAATTGGGAAACAATAAATACCACAATTACAAATTCCAATGACCGTAATAAAAAAACAAGACAGTATTTCTTCCTAGCAGAGTCGTATAGGACGGTATCATCAACCTGGATAACCCGACCGTCTTCTTTCTTTCCATAGAGTAAAGTCCATGTTTCGGTTTTATGATTGATAAACAGGGTTTTGTGACTTTCAATTGGGTTTGTGAATTCGATAATTCTTATAACGAAAGTTTTGGGACTAATGATAATACGTAGACTATGTGTTTATTAGGGCGGAAGAGGGTTACATTACATGTGGCAATAATTAGAAATTTTAATTGAAATATGGAAATGACAAAAGTGCCCTTGACTAAAGACAAATCTAACGCCATAAGATGTCCTCGACTAACTAAAAATGGTCAAAGGACTTGAATGAAGATAAACCTTGAAATAGGAACTCAGAAGCGATTTAAAAGCATGAGCTATTCTCATCGCGATCGTCACGCCAACTATAGGGACCAATGGTGTATTTTAGTCTATTAATTATTTTAAGACTATCATAAACATATTTTTAAGCAAATATTATCTTATAATCATTATTTACAAGTACTTAAAGCATACATAAAACTAAAAAAACACTACTCATCTAATACAATTAATACACTATTAAAAACACATTTTCACCCAAAAATACAGCTATTTAAACACAATATACAATATAATTAAGCTTCCAAAAGAAAAATCTGAGATCTAGCACCAAAACAAAATTTCGAGACCCAAAATATTATCTTAAACGAGCTTGAATTGAAGCACATGAATACATAATGAGCCAAAATATGCTTCTCTACACTTGCTTAGAAATTTCAAAAGTCAAGCTTAATTTATATTACATGTAACCGCTCGATGTAACTATTTGAATCAAATCATGAACACCTGTATTTACTTCCAACTGATTATACGAGCATGGACGGATCCACATTTATGCCGGTGTGACGTCTACACCGATTTTAGGTCACGTAAGATAAAAGATTTCAAACCGCCGTTTTGTGGAATGTTAAACCCCGCTTTTTTTTTTTTTTTTTTTTTTACATTGCTTTACTACAGAATTTTTAGCAACATTTCTTTTCAAGAACACCTCTTAAAAATCCAGAACTCTCGTCCTCAGATATGGATCTTTGCCTCGTTCCTTTGTGTTTCGCTTTATAACAAGAAGATATAAGGAGTGTGTTGTTCAGTTTTGAGCAGACAGTAACCAAAGGATATGAGATATCTAAGGGAGTTGTGTGTTGTATTTTCAAGATAAGGTTTTTGAGGTTTGTGGTGATTTGGTGTTCATTTATGACAAGAGAATGAAAGGGGCGAATTTGATTTTTGTGTGGTGACTGCTACCTGAGAAGGGTAGATACTTTTTGGGTTGTGAAGAGGGTATGATTGCACAAAATGAGTAGAAATATTAGGGATGTGTGATTAGGGTTATCATTTTGGATTATCATTGACCTCTTGGGCTTATTCAAAAATATGGGTTGTGTAGTAGAATTGGGCTCGAAATTTACTTAATTTTAATTATTTATTTATCTTTAATAATATATAAAGTATTTGAGACTATTTTTGAAAATGCTAAGAAATGATATATCATCATTATCGCTTAAAGTTATTTTAATTTAAATTATTATTCATTTATACCGTTATTGTTAGAAAAAACATGTAATCGAACAATATTTGCTCCCATAAAATATAGTTCTGAGGTAGAATTGTCAGATCGCACGCAGACGTATCCTACTAGTACTCTATAATATATATGAATAAAACGCATCTCAATTTAACAATTTAAGGTTTAATACTTTGAAAAAAAGAGGTATTTATTATTAGGATTAAATATAACATTTTATTGTGGTTTGTAAGCTAGACAAGTGAAAGTCTTTCATAAAAGTTTCATCTCAAATTTTGGTCATTCGTCATCGTTCAAATTGTGTATCAGGTATTTTGATGCAGATATGCAGTCTTGCTTAGGTGATTTTTAGCCTAATGTGCATGGAGCACTGTGATATGTCATACTGCAAATTTAGAAATGATATTACCGAGTATTTTGATATTTATGGAGTTCTTAGGATTTTATCTCACAGATAATTTTTGATTGCGTCATGATAATGGATTTGTATATGATCTTTTAGTTCGTTAACAATGTTCTAGCTTGTTTAATTTGATATTTGATTATTTTTCTTTTTTTTTTGTGGAGAAAGTGAGAAATGTGATTTATGCTAAAGATCATACTACAAAGTATCGACTATATATAGACGACTTAATCATATTGAAAATATGTATTATCACTTTAGCACAATAAAAAGCAAGATTGTTATACGACAGCTACATTTTTTATTCACAAGACATACCATTATATCAGTTTCGTAGTCGAGTCAGCAAACCTCCGTAAAAAAAAAAAAAAATTATACGATACCTAAACAGACGATAAATATATATTGTAACCATCTTTCTTTAAACTTTTTATGAGTTGTTCGTCACTATCGACCACTTGAGGACGAGTTAAACAAATATTTAGTACATAAATTCATACACCATTCACACTTTCATGTTCGAAGTAAATTTTAAGGCCCCAAAATATATAAGTTGATATATATTTTTGAGGTCTCTAAAACTTTGAGCGCTCATGCATGATCGCACATCTCACACACCTTCAAATACTACTGTTATATACCACCATGTGTTTAAGACTAATGTATTGACTCATTTTCAATTTTTAATTTTGGTCACCTGGCCGGAAAAGACGAGAACAAACATTCCTTTAACGTCTACTAATATTTATCATTATAATGATATGTAACAATTTGTAAAGGAAACCAATTCATTTTTTGGTGTGCTAACTAACTATCTCACAATATATATATATATGACTATCTCACATGTTTCAGGTAGGATTTGAACCACAATCATTTTTGTTGTGGAGCTACTCACTCAACAAGAAGTGCCATTAGAACACAAGTTCTTTGGTGGCTCATCTTTTAATCTTGCATTTAATTTATGCCACAATAAAAATGATACATTTTTACTTCATAAGCTTGAAACAATTTATATTTGAATCCCTCTTGGTGAATAATAGTTATCGAAATCCTTCATAAGCGTAATTGGAGCATTATAGCCACGAATCATTCATAAGTTGTGACGAGACATGTTCTAACAATATAACTCTTCATCTTGTTGGCCCTACGATTATATCATATTTTGTTATTGGAAGGATCAATGTCAGGTAAATTGCTATTTTGTGCCAACGTTTTTCTTCGGAATGTTTAACGTCACTTGTGATGTTAAGTGATCCCCGAACATAATGTAGCCAATTGTCGACACTGATACATAGCATAAGGTGGTCAGAATACAAGTAGAACCTGCAACCAAAAAGAATCAAGATTTTGAGTTTCATAAATTTGATCATAAGACTTTTTATTGATTTGCAAATACATAAGAACAAATAACTTAACAATGATCAGTGTCCGGCTTATGATGTGCAACAAAATGAACCTAAATATTATATCTATTTCTACCCTTGTTTTACAAATCAGGATACATTTTGGCAATGAGTTTATCCTCATAAACATATTTCTCATAAAGATCAGCTAAGTCAATACTTTTGACATGATTAGCATTTCTTAACCCTCGGTTAAAGTTAAGCCACTTTTGAGAAAAATTGTTTACAAACCCTATATTTATCTCATGATTTGATAGCGTAACACCGCTAATTTTCAATTCATTCATTAAGGCCATATATCTGGTATAGAACTGAGAGACACTTTCGCCTTCTTTGGCTTTGAAAGTACTATATTCAAGTTTTAGGTGCATGACCCTGTTTTTCTTAATATCAGTTGGACCTTCAAAATTGTAAATCAGGTTAGTCCATACGCAGTAGGACAACCAATAACTGATTCCATATATCATATGGTAGACATGATATAATCATACTTTCTAGTCTATGGTCCTGATTGATTGCCCTCATCTCGTCATTTGACCATTGGGCATCAGATTTGTCTAAACCATATGTGGTCTTGGGCTTAAATAGACCCATATTGAACACTCGATTAGATAGGGTTCCATGCCAACAAGATAGCACAACATTCTTTTCTTCCATTTAGAAAACTTACCATACTCTAGCTTAGGGGCAGTAGATGAATAACTACCTCCCCTGGGATCAATGAGCTGGGGTAAATCATCAGGCATGGTGGATCTTTGATTTTAAAAACTTTAGAAAAGTTTGTGAAAAGGTTTTACAAATCATATTGTTTTGATACCACTTGTTGTTCCCTTTTACTAGGTTAATAACTATTAAGAAGTTTAAGAACCAAGTATCATGCCTAACAATATTAGTTTACACTATAACAGTTTATATATGGGCATGATAAAAAACAATATACTTTTCAACATTCAAACTCTTATTTGATATGTATCAAAGAGTTTATATTAGATTGTTTGCGGAATAACAATCTAGATTGAATGATAATGTATGGTGATCTTCACACTAAACTCAAACACAAACCAAGTTAGTGTTTAAGTAAAAACTATGCTTAACTAACAAATTTATGTATCCGAGACTTAGTTCTATTTGAGCTTTGAAAGTAGTAATTTGAGCTCTTGAAAATGTTACATAACTTTTAATACAAGAGATACAAATTACTCATTTAAAACATCCTATTTATAGATGAATACCAATGTGGATACCCGTGGGGTAAAAGGCACGTGTCAAGCATTTACTTGAAAGTAAAATGTTTCTATTCCTAATATACTACCAGACATACTTTAAGGAATAGTTGAGACAACTATTTGTACCTTTTTACCAACTATAGTACATCTTGACTTGTTGATAAGTACCTTTCACTTATCTTCCCAAGATATTTCCCACCCATATATCAGCGACTTAAACATCCTACCAAATTGTATAACTCATCAGAATGTCTTTAGATTGTTGGGGAGGTATTTAGGGAGTCAGTGATTTATTTTCACCACTCACTGACTCCATTGTTGATTCTTGTTCTTGTCTTTACTCTTTGAGAATCGCCTCAGGTTGTGACGAGTCTTTTTATTGGACTCTAAAGAGCTTCTTGAAGATGACTCGCTGAATGTTTTCTTACATTTAGGGACTTGTTTTCTACTTAGGTTATTTTTCATTCAAATCTATACAAGAGATCAGTGGGCACTGAATTGGCCCAACAGCTATTCCAATGTGGTGTTTGTTGCATGTCCTTGGTTCTGCCAAAATAAATTTTAGTGTGAATTAAAGACGAACATATAGTGTGAATAAGATAGGAATATTAAGTTAACCAACTACACAAGGCCTATGAAGCATTCATGTTTATGTAGTCTGTTAAACTATTAGAATCTTGTGGCGAGTTCAAGAGAAATAATATCTATGATAGTGTTGGTGATTTTGCATCATCGATATTATTTAAGTGTAATGGATTGACTTAGTTGACCAATGTGTAATTGTAATAAATATTCAACAAGTCGGGGTTGTGCGGAGTGCACACTTGTATGACGTTATTATGATTACTATTCGGCGAAGCCCGAATGACGGGTCCTGGGCGGCGCCGGCTAGTAGGGTCCAAGGTGAAGCCCCAGGTATAAAGTGTTGTGTTAAAATCGCACTAGAAAATAAAATTTCTGGTATTTTGTCCCATAATTTAACTGCTTCGGTTGTTAAGTAACTGCTATGGCAGTTACAACCGCTATGCAGTTTTTGGTCATATATTTGAATTCTGGTTCTGTTCATAACATACAAAAACATATTCACGTTCTAAATCTGAGTTTTATCTGATTTGAGATTTCGATAGAGCCACCGAAATACTTCAATCTGAAAGTGTTTACACGACTCTCAAATTACTGTGATCCAAATTTCCCTAATAGATAGTACCATTTTAGCGGTTTGCTAACCTAGTGACCCAGAAACTAAAGAAGATATAAACGCGAAATGAAATGAGAGCAAAACACTTAAATGTTTATTGATGAACTGAAAAGTTTATTACAAGAATGATACATACAGAGTATAATTTATAGTCTGGTTAATGAGCGGGTTAAACACTCTTAACCACTTTCTAACTAACATTTAAGCATACATTTACAATTAAAACCCTAATAGTTACAAATGTTACATTATGCATCCTTGTAGTTATGCATAATGACATATTCTTCATCCTCCCCATAAGTTGGATGATCTGTGATTCCCAACTTGCCAATCAAAAGTGAATGATGAACATGATTCAAAGCTTTAGTCATTACATCTGCAAGTTCTTTGAGTAGTGGGAATGAAAGTTGTACGCAAGAAGCCTTCTGAATCTTTTCTCTTGTGAAATGACAATCCACATCAAGATGTTTGGATCTATCATGAAAGCAAGGATTTGCGACTAGTTGTTGAGTTGATTTGTTATCATAAAATAGGATTTGTAGCTTAACTAGTACATGTAAATCCTTAAGAAGAAAACTCAACCACATTATTTCACAAGTGGTGGCCGCCATAGCTCTATACTCGCTTTTTGGAGGATCTTAAGATTGTTGCTTGCTTCTTTGTCTTCCATGAAACAAGTGAGTGACCAAGGAAGATACAATATCCAGCCGAGTGATCTTTCACCATCAAACAGTGGCCAATCGTAATCTAAAAACACGGTGATGTGTAAATGAGGTCGCATCGGATAGAAAAGACCATTGCTAACATACCCTTTGAGATATCTCAATAAATGAAGACCTGCTTGCATATGCAGATAAGTGGGAACATATACAAATTGACTGAGATGCTGAACAACATAGGAGATGTCAGGTCTAGTCATAGTAAGATAAATTAGTCTCCTCACCAATCTCCAATAAGCTTAAGGGGATTTCAAAGAATTTCCTTTAGCCAAAGAAAGTTTTAAGTTGGTTGGCATTGGTGAAGCAACTCTTTTAGCATCCGTAAGAGCAACATCATTAAGGAGATCAAGTATGTATTTCCTTTGATTAAGGTGAGTGCCATGTGGAGTTTTGCATATCTCTATCCCCAAGAAGTATTGGCCTAAACCCACATCCTTAATTGTGAATTTTTATCCAATGCAAGTTTGGTAGATGATATTTCTTCCGCTTATGAGAATATCATCTACATAAACTAATACATAAGTGAACTCTTATTGATTTTTCTTAACAAAGAGTGAGTAATCATTTTTTAATTGAACAAAACCAAAATACTGCAAAAACCTTTGATAACTCGTGATTCCACTGCCTAGAAGCCAGTTTAAGACCATACAGAGTCCTTTTAAGGATGCAGACTTGTCCTGAAGAAGCTCTATTATAGCCAGCTGGTGGTTTCATATATATCTTTTCATCAATAAAACCAATCAAAAAAGCATTGTTAATCTCCAATTGATGAAATGGCCATCCTTTTGCAGTGGCCAAGATATTATAATTCTCATAGTTGCTAGTTTTGCAACAGGAGAAAATGTATGTTTGTAATCCCTGCCTTCCTTTTGATCAAAACCCCTTATTACCAAACGAGCTTTATACTTATCAATTGTTCCATCACCTTGTACTTGATCTTAAAACCCATTTAGAAGAAATTGCTTTATGTCCGTGTGCAAAAAAGGTTACTTCCCATGTGTTATTTTGTTCAAAAGCATTAAGTTCACTTGCATTACTTGAACCCATTCTCAAAACTAACTATCTTGAATATAAGAAGAAGGTTCAGAGTCGAAAATACATTAGAAAGGAAAGCTACATGATGATCAGGAATGCCAATAAAGTCAGCTTCAGAAAATAAGGGATACTTAGGAAGTTTAGTATGGGTTTTGTTAATAGCAACATTTGCAAATGATAAATTAGATTTTGGAAGAGCAAAATCCTTCAACCAAGCTGGTTTGTTAGAATTTCTTGTTGGTCTTCTTGTGGGAGCAGGCTCAGATGAGGTTGAGGTAAACTGAGAAGGTTCTGTTGATAGCTCAATTGAAAGCTCATTGGTTACATGTTCAGTTGTAGGAATTGAACTTTCAGTACCCTGAGGCTCAGTGAATGTAACATGTAAAGGTGTTTCAATAGCTTCATCCGGAGAATGAAAAGAAGGAAAATCATCACCAGCACAAGGAGTGGGAGTAAATTGTGTTTTAAATGGAAATGCCTTTTCTTCAAAAGAAACATCCCTACTGTGAAAAGTCTATTTTATGTTTATTTCATACAAAGTGTAACCTTTTGAATTAGGAGGATAACCTAAGAGTACACACTTTAGCATCATTATATGGGACAACACCCGAATAAGAAGAAGAAGAAAGAATTTTGCTTGCCGCAGTATAATGGCCATCACAAATCTTCCTCTTACACTACATGATATTCCACTCACACAAATCAAGGGTTTCATCATCAACATCAGAAAAAGGAGGTGGAATTCGGCTAAAATCTCCCTCATAAGCTACAAACTACCACCCGATACACTACAATATCGAATGACATTACCGATACCCCCTTCCTGACGTTAACGCTTAATAGCATACATGTACTCAAGATTACTCCTCGGGCAAAAGGTTGTAAGGAGACAAAGAGGCAAAATTAACAAACTAACCCAAGAAGAGATGTCATCGACGCAAATCATCTTATCAAAAGATCCTTTCAAGACCCGAGAGAACTTCAAAACACTTGAAAGATGGATTTGACATTCGCAATCCTTTTGAAAACAAATTATCAAGGAGAGCCAAAGTAAAACAACCATGCCGGTCTTGCACCAAATCGTCAACATTAAAAGATGCTCCAAAAGAAAAGGAACTTGTGGTTTGATAAGGTCATAGAGCACAAACCTAACAACACCATCACCACAACCAAAGGGTGGCACAAAATCGTAACTATTGCCATGTCGACACTTAGAACGTAAGAGTGATATTATTATTATTATTATTATTATTATTATTATTATTATTATTATTATTATTATTATTATTATTATTATTATTATTATTATTATTATATTTTGTTATATTAACATCACTTTATTAGAACTTAATAGGATTTATGAGAAATTAATGGAATATGCGAGCCCGCTCCTCTATTTATAAAGAAACTAATCTTACTAAAGATATGAATAAGAAGACGCACTCAATGTCTTAAGTCACAAATGAAAACTATTATATTATTATCATTAGTATTATTATAATATATACTATTATAATACTATTATATTATATTATATTATATTATATTATATTATATTATATTATATTATACCTTATTATATTAATAAATTATAAAATAGCTTATTATGATTTTTTTTCATTTATAAATAAAATTATTATTATTAATATTATAAACATTCACTTTATTAAATATTCATAAAATTTAGAAAAAATAATTACTATTATTGTTAATATTATTATAAATATTCACTTTATTAAATATTCATAAAATATATAAAAAATTAATGAAAAATATTATTATTGTTGAATTACATTACATTTTCTGTCAACCAAAACAATGCAATTTTTCAAATTTCAATTCAAAAGATCACAATTACAACATATTATGATTCATTCAAATTACAATTTTCTCGGATTATTATTATTATTTTTTTTTTGCTAAAAAACACTAGTTATAAGTCCCATGCATGCATGTACGAGGTTTACACATAAATCAAATTTATTTTAAAATTTTAGTTTACTATATGGACATATAAAATTTTACCTGAGAAAATTGTGATATAAGTACAACAAATAAATATGCATGACATTTTCATTTTGTATTAATATCTATTAATATATTGTAAAAACATTTATTCGATGAAGATTTAACTTTGTTTAGCTGACATATATGTTGAGGTTGAGGTTGATATTGTTGTTTAACTTTGACTATTGATATCATGTTGTAAAAAATGTACGAGTTTAGTTGCACATAATGAGCGTTGATGAAGTTAAAATATACCCCATAGAGTTTTTTAAAAATGTTTTTCCGGATATCCGTATATAAACTTTAAATAATCGTGTATATTTATTTTTATATCGCAGTAACTCGTGCTTACCATTTGATATGTATATTACCGTTAATAATAATTTAGCCGTATTTAATATCCAAACCCGTTTACACGTAGATTAAACATTTAAACTAGATAACATGAGTCCTTATTTAACGTATCTAGTAAAAAAAATATTTCAATAGATGAAAGTTTAAAACTATTATTAATTTTAAAAATATTTAACGTATATTAATAATTTGTAATCAAACTAATACTAATACTCATGTAATTGTAAACAAAGTTCATATTATAAAGTATATGGGGTATAAAGTGTAACAGTGATTTGTTTATTATCTAAAGTTATTAAAAATATGGATACTTATCATTTTACACTTAACTCTATATAATATATTTAAAATTCAACCACTAAAGTTTTATTAATTACCTCATCTTATTTTAAGTTTTGTTTTCATAAATTTGACACCTATATTTTTATTTATTTTTCCTCAACCAAATTCTCCATCAAATTTATTAAAGTTTGATCAAAATCAATTCAATTTCGACTTTTATTGGTCAATCATATTGTTTGCTTTAGCCTATGTGTCAAAATCGAGCTCTCTTCTCGATCTAATTTTTTTCAATAAAATGATTTTACAAAATCACTCCGAAATAATGTAATTCTTTCTTCAGTTTTGTTAACCACAACCCATTGGGTTATGATTAAGGTTACCATAACTGAAAATCACTAATTAATTAATATCAAACATTATATGTTTAACAACAAATTTTATGATTATCATCATAAAATATGTATAAAAAAGGAAATAATTAATTAACTAAATAAATGATGATGCTTATACACAACCCAATGGGTTGTGATTAACAAAATGGTGTTGTTACTCACACCATTTTTTCTTATACATACACAATAATTAAGTACCTGGTACACATCGAAGTAAGTAAATAATAACCCAATATGGATCCATTGATCATTTAGTACCTGGTACACATCGAAGTAAATAATAACCCGTAATCATAATCTATCATCTATAACTAATGCGTACAGATTCATTAGTTGGTGTAGTAGATATATTTTTCATTTGAAAATTCCAAATAAGTTAAAATATAGATGAAGCAATAGCCATACCTAAGCTGGTGAAGTAGATATTTGGAAGTCGAAGATGATTATGGACTTATGATCGGTGAATCAAGTGAAAAAAAGAGATAATGTGTTAATAGTAAAGTAGTAATGAGGTAGAAGATAAGTATTGAGGTGATTTTGTGAAAACCAATAGTAAAGTAGTAATGATGAACTGCCTTTTCGTTTATCAAGAATTATCTTTTGAGTTTTCAAAGTGCATATTTCAACTTTCAAAGTAGCTTTTTTTAGATTTTGTGTAAGTTACACGTCAATATTTAAGACATGTATATTTATTTTTAATATTTTTAAAAAGTTAAACGGGTTATCGGGTCGACCTATTTAAATTATCCTCAACCCGAACCTGACCCGTTTAATAAACGGGTCAATCAGGTCGACCCAAAAATGACCCGAAACTTATTTAGCCTCAACCCTAACCTGCTAATTTTCGTGTCGGTCTCAGGTCGGGTTTCGGGTCGTGACGGAAATTGCCACCCCTAATTCTTCGCCTTATACAATGTGCATTAAAATGTCATGCGATGTGATGTATGTATAAGAAAAAATTATGTGAGATCAACCTGCTTAACAAAACCCTTCTTTTATCATATAAAGATTGGGTGAACCAAAGAGGCTTTAATGGACATATATTTGTCAAATTGGAAATGTGAGTTAATACATAAAAGATTTAGTATGTGTTTGTTACCGGGTATCCCATGTTGGGATCGAATCAATCCTAAAATCAGTTGATTGATATAGTACTTTGAAACAGATGCATGATTGGAATATTAAACCCATATCAAGACATTTTGGTGGGTATTCGACATATCTAGTGGGATTCTGACACAAAAACATCTCAGCCAATCAACTTTTATTTTTTCATAAACTCAACCACCCAACTTTGACTTTGTCTAGTTTACTATCTTGTTTTTATTCTAAACAATATTTTTAATTTTTTATAACTTTATAAATAAAACTTTTTTATATATAATAATATATATTCTCTCTCCTAATCTTTTATCAAATCAATTCTAAATCTTTAAAACCTTTCTCAAATCCTAATAACACTTAGGGTACTGGCAACCATGCCTAACTCTTTTTTTCATACCTAATCACCCACCAATAATATTCCTCCATCTCACCTCATACCAATATCATATCTAACAATAGATTTTTAGTGGCAACCATGCCTAATTCATCATACCAATCTCATACAACACAAATGTAGCTAACCATAAACTTAGTACACATACTGTAGCTAACTATTCATCATAAAGCTTACACAAAGTTTTACATAAAGCTTACTGCCAGTTCATGACTTATAAAACACATACTGTAGCTAACTATTCATCATACCAATCTCATACAACACATAAACCAAACAATCTTGCCGACCAAATTCAACCTTTCCCACTCGAAAAAATATAGGAGGGAAACACATCGAACTCGATACAAACAACATAGTTTCTTTATCAAACTGGGCCGTAATAGTAAAGACTAAGCAAGGCTTAAACCGAGCATTCTTCGAAGATCGCATCTCGATCTTCTTTCCGCTTTTTTCGCCGCACCTTTCCGGCTAGCTTTCCGATCCGAGACCGGCGTGGTTGCCGCCGCTGCCGTTGTCTTGTTGTGGTTGAAACTTTCCGTGATTGATATCTTTAGAACAAAGAACGATTCATCTAAAGGCTCACCACGCTTCAAGATTCAACATCAACGATTCATCAACGGAACCGATCGGTGATTGTTTGCAACTCTTTTTTTTTTTTTTTTTTTTAAATAAGCCAAACGGCTAGAATAGTTAAGGCTTCAACGGATAGATTTTTTTCCAACGCTCGAAATAAACTTCATACCAAATCGGGATGTTTGCGATTTGGTGTTATCTCCATCCATGCCGCTTGAAACCGAAATGGGGCACTACTCACACCGCTTTCGGTATGGAGCATGCCGAATGCCATACTGAGTCCACTGCCAGTACCCTTATAAACTAAACGGGCAATTAATCTATCATAAATGGGAGCATTTACTATTCAAGATTGTCTCTTTTATCTATCATAAATGGGAGACAAGCATTTACTATGTCTTGATACTAACAAGGAATTAAAATTTGTGTATTGTACGTATATAAGTCCGCGTGGTTGAGATGAAGAAACTAAAATCTTCATTTCCTGAAGATTGAAAAAATGACCACTTTTGCCACAAAAAGACTTTGTTACCTTTTCATATTAGCATATTTGACTTGTTTTTGCATAACATCTTCTAATAGCCAAAAGTGTGACAGAGGCATCACGTGGTGGCTTTTCACAATGGAATAGCGAATTCGACTATCAATCTTCATTTGACATCTAAAGATTTTGATATGGGATATCATACCATTACCGAAGAAAATGATTACAGATTCATTTACTGTGAAATTATGTCGCGCGATGTTGTTTACATAGGAGGTTTTTCCTATGACCGCCGATTTGCAGTTTTTGATGTATTTAACCAAGAGATAAGAGATATCATTGGTGGCTCGCCTCGTGAAGACAAATATGTTTTTTGGTTACTAAAAGAAGATGGCTATTACTTATCAAAAAATGATAAACTTGATGATCCAACATGGATGTTAAGAGGCCATTGGCTGTAAACAATGTGTTTGTTTTATTATTAATATAAAAAAATATTATGAGTATTTTTCTTGACGAGAATCTTATTTAATTATCATATATGCAGGTATATGTTTATTAATTCTTATGTGTGTTCAAGTCTCAACATGATAAAATGTGTGAATATTTATGGTTCAAAATGAACGAAAGGAGTCATATAGTTGTCAACTCGAACTGGACTTGTGACTCGATCGTAATTAAGTATACAAAAATATTTGAGCATTGTTAAAGTCTTCTACAACATCCTTTTACTAATCTTTCTACACACAAAATAATATTATATATATTTTTTCATTTATTCTCTCTCTACATTCAAACCGTTAATTTTGACACTTATCAGGAACCTGTGAATAGGAAGATAAATGGAAACAATTTGTAGGAGAAAATATCATTTTCCAAAATATATATCGTATACATGTAAATATGTAATCTATCATATTCATACCAACGGGGCTCGACAATTAAGTGATTGGTTGTTCAAGTCCAACTTGGGACAAGTAAGCGGTTTACTTGTAATAGATATGACGAAAAATTATAACGAGAATATGTACATATTATTAAGAGTAAACTACACCATTCGTCCTTGTGGTATGCGTTGACCGACAAGTTTCGTCCTTTGACCAAAAAAATCGCACTGTCCATCCTTAATTACGAAACGTTATGTGTCGTTTGTTCCTCACTTTAACTGGCATCACTAACGGTCGTTTTACCTCATCCAATGGAGGGTATTTTAGTCTTTTCCCACCCACACCCTCAATTAAATCCTCCATCAACCCACGTCTTTTCATTCACAATCCCCCACAAACAAAAAAACACACATTAACACTCTCTATATTGTTCATCTCCTTCAAATCATCAAACCTTAATCTAGAAATCTGATTAACTAACCAATTTATCTACGCTAGCCATTTAAAAAGTTTCATTCTATCAGTCTTTTGTGTTATCAGTTTAAGTAGTTATCGACCAAACTATAACAACTTTATAGTGACAACTGTAAACTTATTATAGTTTGATGTTACCGTGTCCACAGTTTTATCAGTTCAAGTAGTTACCGATACAACTCCAAAAGACCGATTGGAAACCACTAACATTACAAAATTTTAAACAAAACCATATTGGTTTATTTATAGCGTAAGACCGCATACTCGCATATTCTCAATTTTACACCATTCGTAAACTTTCGACAAAAACCATTTTATTGCATAAGTAACTATGAAGGAAGAATAGGTATAATTAAAACTTCAAAGAGAACGACTACGCCAAGTACAAAACCTTCAACTTGATGCATAAATAAATGGAAAATTGACATAAGTTGTGCCTTTGGTTATTGTTTAATCAGTGCCCTGAGAGCATTGATTAAGGTACATTTATTAAGCACAAACATTCCTTTTATATTGCAAATTATATTTAATACACATTAATTAAACTTACAAATTACCATAATTAAATCTGATTTGTAATTTAATAAACTCAAATTTTTCTTTTCTAAACACCTTAAACATTGCCCTAAGGGCACCTATTAGACAAACCCATGATATATAACTCACTATGTTCCATATAAATTGTCCAGTTTGACTTTTTATAATCTTTTTTCTTCGACTTTGACCTTAAATATTTTTGCTAATGATACTTGATGCAAAATATATGAATGAGTTGTGTTTTAAATGTAGTTTCATTGGTATAATTTTAATCAGATATTATATAACACAAACATAATTATTTAATGTCAAATTTAAAATTAAAAAAAAAAAAAAAAAAAAAAACACAAAAAGTCAAACCGACAATTAATATGTGACGGATGTAGTATAACTAATCTTAAATGGTAATACATGCAAATAAAAAAAATTGCAAACAATTTCTCCAAAGACGCAGCAACACCTTACTTGTGATCCAATAACTTATTAAGAATTGTTTGATAAAACTGTATTATTTAGCGCCGAGTGAATCAAAAATGCTGAATGAAAATGTTTTTGAATGAAAATACTTGTTTGATAAACATTTAATGTGTTTTTTGAATAAAAAGAAATGACCATTTAAACCTACTCTTTGATTACATACTATATCACAACTTGTTGATTTATAAATAATGTTCCTTTATAAAACTCATACTCCGTAGTATATAAAATAGATATGAACAAAAAAGTTAACATAAATAAAAATAAGTTTATCATACATATATTTTAACAATTAAATAACTTCATATTATTTGACTACAGCATAATAACACATAGCTCAATCAAAAGTTATTTTAAGACTAAAATACACCGTTGGTCCCTAAACTTGTTGTTGTTCATCGCGATGGGACGAACCTCGCCCTTTTCATCGCCACGGGTCCAAACAAGAACTATTAAATGCCAGATTGGTCCCTTGACCAAGTCAAAGTCGATTTTGTTTTGTAGTCGAGGTATTTTAGTCCATACACATTTATACTTTTATAACACATTTATGTTTTACCCTTCATCTTTCATCATCTTCATCATCTACCCAAATCATTCATCTCCCCATGGGCGTAAACATCTCTGAACATATTAGAACCATAACCATTCTCAACTTGATAAGTATAACACACAGGTCTGTATTGGTGAGACGGCTATGCTTCTTTGATGTAACAGCCATGATAAATCTATACTATCTTATAATGTATTTAGGACTTTCTAAAAAAAGAAGTCTTAAATTTTTTAAGCCTACACATCTTACTATAATTAGTAAATCATATAATTAAATTCTACACTATAATAATTGCATTATAATATACTCTAATGACACATTAAATTTTAGTATTAAAATGGATGTTATAAACTTACAATAATACAAATTTATAGTTGTAATTTTATCATAAACATTCAAGTTATACAAAGTTCATATGAGTATAAGTGGATATCTATATTTGTATTGATATATTTTACGGAAATTCAAATACTCATATACTCTTTTCGAATTATCAAACGGGTAAACCATCACATACTAACTCTCATTGCATACCGCTTAAAGATCAAGTACGAGAAAAACTGACATGTTGAGTACCGCCGCTGCTTTGCGCGGGTACTATGCTAGTTTATAAATAATGTTCCTTTATAAAACTCATACTCCGTAGTATATAAAATAGATATGAACAAAAAAGTTAACATAAATAAAAATAAGTTTATCATACATATATTTTAACAATTAAATAACTTCATATTATTTGACTACTGAGATAATAACACATAGCTCAATCAAAAGTTATTTTAAGACTAAAATACACCGTTGGTCCCTAAACTTGTTGTTGTTCATCGCGATGGGACGAACCTCGCCCTTTTCATCGCCACGGGTCCAAACAGTAACCATTAAATGCCAGATTGGTCCCTTGACCAAGTCAAAGTCTGATTTTTGTTTTGTAGTCGAGGTATTTTAGTCCATACACATTTATACTTTTATAACACATTTATGTTTTACCCTTCATCTTTCATCATCTTCATCATCTACCCAAATCATTCATCTCCCACGGGCGTAAACATCTCGAACATATTAGAACCATAACCATTCTCAACTTGATAAGTATAACACATGTCTCAGATTGGTGAGACGGCTATGCTTCTTTGATGTAACAAACCATGATAAATAGTTACTTATTGTCGAATGCAAACTTAAATTGCTTCCCAATATAAAACCCACTGTTAAAAACATGATTCTCTGTTAATACCTCATAGGAATGGCGTGCATTATTTCTTGTTAGTTAGGAGGACTTCAAATCCATTTTACTTTGAGTAATCATAAAATAAGTTCTCTCCCATGCAGCAACTAATAACTGAGTTGAGACTTGTGACTTCTTACTACGGATACATGTGCTTGAATAATTCTTCGTACGATCATACTTAATGTAACACCTATAAGAGTTCTTGGTGTTTGGTGAGAGAAATATGCATTCTACTTTTTCTTCTATAATATTATTAGCGTTATGCCCTCTTATTTGTGAAATCAAGCTCGAGAAGTATGTTATCTGCTTTTGTTGTGTTCCCTTACGCTTCTATGCATCTTTACGTGGAAGTGGGACAAACGATCCAACCACAACTATGGAAGAGCTTTATTCACTTTTGTTAATAACGGGTCATGTGTTGGCAGATGAAGGAGAGGGAGAAACGCCCTTGGTTTGTTTCTCTTTTTCTTCTCTTCAGCATGTAATTGAGATATCAGATGACTAGTTAGTTTTTCTGTTCCCAGGTAGAAACCCAATAAAATGTTGTCGAGCAATAATCAACTATTGTCAGTCACTTGGTTGTCTTGTTTACCTTCTTATTATACTTTCATTTTAGTCTTAGACTTTTAGCAAATTGTAGAAATGTGTGACGGGTTTCTTGCATTCGGTATCGTAATACAATTTTTTAGGACATTCTCCGAACAAGATTTGTAGGTACTGGGCCCTTCATAAGTGGATAGTAGAATAGCAAATTTGTTTTAAAACTTTGAACCGACTTCACAAACCCATGTCTCAAAATATACTTCAATTCAAAACCTAAAGGTTTTAGAACCTCACTTTGATCCATTGGGGTAGGGGCCTTTTGGTGGCAATTGTATGCTAAGTTAACATTTTCTATTATTAAGTCAGAGCTCAAGAGTAAATTCCATCCGTTGAATGGATTGACCGTGCTTTGCTCTTGCAATAAAAGGTTCTGAGATACCTAGCGTTGTCATGTACCGCTTTAGCTGATTTCATATATGCATGTTAGTTACACTAGATGATTGTTTGCACCGCAATAAAATGCATCATCAATTTGACCGTCCTTGATTTGCTTCAAAAGGAAAACCGTAATAGATAAGTCAAAGGTTACAAATTAACAAGCAACTTATCATAAACATAAAGTATCATCACTATCAAGATACAAGCAATATATCAATAATATATATTCCAGGTACACGTATGATATATTAGATGGAACTTAAAAAAGGAGCACTCAAGAATTAGCAATTGTGTTTGTAACCATTGACATAACAAACAACCCAACACAAGAATACTATCAATGATAATTACGTTTGATTCATCATGCTTTTTTTCCGGGATGATTGTTGGGGAGATGATGATGTTGGGAAATGAATGATTTGGGTAGATGATGAAGAGAATGAAAGATGAAGGGTAAAACATAAATGTTTTATAAAAGTATAAATGTGTATGGACTAAAATACCCCGACTACAAAACAAAAATCGACTTTGACTTGGTCAAGGACCAATCTGCATTTAATGGCTACTGTTTGACCCGTGGCGATGAAAAGGCGAGGTTCGTCCCATCGCGATGAACAAAGAACAAGTTTAGGGACCAACGGTGTATTTTAGTCTTATTTTAATATCTTGATGAGTGTCTAAATACTCATCATTTTATATTGTTAGAATGCCAAAACATCCGAAACACTCGAAATGCTTCAAAATGATGAAATTATCACAAACAAGTGTTTTATATGTTTTAAATGCAAAAACATCAAAATCTGGTGAAAAACGTATCAAGTTTGCATAATTGGCAGTTTTAGTCCCCCAAGTTACAAAAGTTGTCAAATCTAGTCCCTGGTAATTCAAAAACTTGTAAAATATCATTTTAGGTCCTTGGGATTCACAAGTTGTTCAAAATAATCCTTTGAAGTTAAAAATCACAAATTTACAACTTTGGTCCCTCAACTTTGCAAAAGTGTCAAAATTAGTCCCTAAGGTTTTAAAAAATAAGAAAATAATAAAAATAAACCTTATACTATTTATAAATGGCAAGAATGGTCCTTATGATAAACTTTTGGGAAATTACACTTTTAGTCCCTCAAAATCCAAAATGACATAAAGGTCCTTGGAATTATAAAAATGGAATTTTATGCAATTGGTCCTTGTACTATTCATGATTTACAGGTTTAACCCTTGTGATATGATTGGAAAAGTTTCAATATCAGCCCCTTAACTTTGGCAGATTTACAATATTGGTCCTTGTGTTATATTTCTACAAAACCAATTGGACTCTTTATGTTATTAATACAAATCCAATCCAAACCCAAAACAAACACAACCCAAACCAGGCCCAAAACCAGACCCGACCCAAATTTTAAAATAAAACAGGCGCCCCTCACTGTTCACCATCCCCTCCACCTGTTTCACTCCTTCCCCGACACCTGCTCATCTCCACCTCATCTCCACCTCATCCCCAGCTTATCCACTTCACATCCTGTCCCCCTCCACCTACACAAACAACCAAAGCCCATTTAATGAAAATACCTGCTTCAAAGACTTTTCCCGCCAAAAGCAGAAATCAAAGGCTGGGATTCGTTTGACCAATTCAATGGCTGGAAAATGGTGGGAAAGACTCAGAGTGCCAGTGGGAAACTTTTGGATGTCTATAAAGAAAGAAAGAAGCAGAGGAGAAGAGTAGTAGAGTAAAGTAGTGTAATTTTATTTACTTGTCTCGTTTTAAGTTTCCGAGTATTAATCGACTTTCAAGCTTTATATTTCATGTTTTATTGTCCAATAACACTTTTGTAAACCTTAATTTCAAGTTTCATTTACGTATTCAGAGTATGCAATTTTATGTCCAAATTCTCAAAGTACTCGCTTGTTATTTTTAGTTGTTATAATTGCTTTAAGCTCATATAAGCTTTTGAAGAAGCTTATAAGTCACGAAACCTCATAATTCCAGTTTAGACTAAAACCCAAATATACCAAAAATTCCTTAATAATAGTTGGAAAATAAAAAGGTCCATGGAGAAGATGTCAAAGGGTGAAGCGGGTGAATCTTGGATTAATCTCGGTTTTAGAGCTTCTTGGGAAGCTATAGGAGTGGTCTTGTGCCTCTGTTCTATGTTTTGTACTTGGATTAAACTTGTAAGCATTTTCTTTAAAATTGCATTTTCTAGTTTAAATGTTTTAAGCATATTAATTTTGGTTTAATCTTGTCTCAATTTAGTTAATATAAGATAATCACTAGGTTTAATTCTTTAAAACTTGTTTTAGTGTCTTAAAGCTCAAAACAAATCCTAATAAGGGTGTTTGGTTACGCTTAATAACTGTGTTAGAAGGTTTTAATGTTGTTATTTGTTGTTGTTTAATGTCACAATAGGATCATATAGATCAGTCAAAGCATAAAAACCAGTACTTAGTTTATAAAAAGTCAAGATAGTTCTTAAATTCTCATTACAGTTAACTGTTAGGATTTCAGCTTGTACTTCTCACCAAAATAGCTTGTAACTTAGTACTTTAGCTTAATCTCATCTCATTTCAACTTATTATAACATATGCAGTCTATTAGATCAATCAAAAGTTCAAGAAAGTCAAACATCCATTTTTGTTCTCAAAAGTCAAAAAATGTTCTCTGCAGTTATGCAAATTTTTATTCAAAAGCTCACAGAGCTTATAAATGAGCTTTAAATTGTGTAATTTAGCTTTTGAAAAGTCGAATCGTCAACTAGTTAGTCCCGTCTTAGTTTTCATTTTCTAACTTATTTAATGCTTATTTTCCTGTCTTATTTTAAACCCTTTGTCAGATGCATGTCCTGTGCACAGTTTTTATAAGCTATTTCTCAAGCTCATTCTGAGCTTATTAGTGAATTAAAGCTTGTGCATTTTAGCTTTTTAAGTAGCTAGCCTAGCCTTGTCTCTAGTCCAATGCTTATTTCTCAGTTTACAGCTTATTTAATAAGCCTGCTCTTGGCTTTTAACTTTGTCCATTTCCATGTTTATAAGTTCTCAGTAATTTATAAGCTTTTTCATAAGCTTCTTATAAGCTCACCAGTGAACAAAATTATGAGTAACTTAGTTTTCTAGAAAGCCTAGCTGGTGAGCTTGATGTTTCAAGTGCTTAATTTCATTTTCTAGCTTATTATAGTGCTTAATCACTAGCTTAGAAGTGCCTAGTAAAATTAAAAGTGTCCCTGTAAGATAAGTTAAGATAATACTTATTTATAAGTTGTTAGTGCTTATTTCTCGGACTTGTACCTATCCGATTGTCATTATTAGCTTATTACTAATTGTTTAGCTTATTTTAGTTACCTCTTGCTTATTTTCTAATTTATTAGTTAAGTTGGCTTAACCTTGTGCTTATTATAATATTTGCACCTTGTTAGAAATTTTGTGCTTATTACAGGCTTATTGATAGTTTTTAGAGAAAGTTGCGGTTTACTAATTGCTTATTTTCATGTTCTTAGCAAGTTTGTAAAGAAAATTTTCAAAAATAAAATGTTTGTGCAAAAGGAGAGGCGGGGTCGAACCCGAGACCTCTCCCTTATATGGGTGTTAGCATGTGTACTGGAACCAATAGCCTTGGGTCTTTCTTGTTATCATTTGCATAATCAAATACATAAGCCCTTTTGTCTTAATAAGCTTATATGAACATTTAAGCTTATTTCTAGCTTATTCTTAGTAGCTTTTCAAGTTTTCTATTTTTCTTAAATTTGTAATAGTATAAAGTATTTTCTAAAAAGTTTCGATTTTCCTAATAGTTTTAGTATTTTAAACATTTAATTAGTGTTTTATAGTAATTAAATCATAATAAAAAATATAAAAGTCAAAAAAATATAAATCTTTTTTCTAAAATTTTCTTTTATCATATATTTTGTAAGAAAATTAGTTTTACACTCGTAGGCCTTTTATTTCATAAAATTTACGTTTTATCTTGCGCTTCAGCGCCATTTTCGTAAATAACGCTCGTTTTCAGTTTAAGTAACGTTTTTAGACATTTTAAGTTTACGTTTTGATTAAAATAGTTTATTTAAGTTATTTTGTTTTATAAAATCATAAACGTTCATCGACCTGTAAAAATAGTGATAGCGTTTATTTAATAGATTTTAACTTTTTAATCTTTTTAATTTGCATTTAAGTCGCTTTTATTTGTAAATCTTTTCTTTAGATAATTTTCCATCGATATCCTTACTGATCACTATCCTTAGTGATCATTCTATCATCTGAGTTGTTTAAACACCAATTCATCCTCCGTGGGACTTAACGACCGTGAATTCCTATATTCCTCGATCTTAATGCATTAGTGTTTGAGCGCTTTTAGTCTCGTTAGACTTGACCGTTTAGCACCAATCAAATTTTGGCGCCGGGAGGTCAGTAAGCGTGTTTTAAGCATTTCGCACCCGTGACTTGCACATATACCATCGCTTGTAAACAGTTTTACAGAAAGTTTTCAAAACCAAAAGTTTATTAACACTTTTCCTAAAGTGTTAACAACACCAAAACATTTTTTATTCAAGTTTTCAACAAACACAAAATCCAAAAATATTTTCATTCTTTGTTTTTCAAAATGTTTATTCAAAATCCAAAAATATCCATCTTTACCCTCTCACATCTTTGATTCTTCATTTCTTACCCTCTGTAAACCTTTGATTCTTTCTATGTCTTATCCTCACCCTCTTAATTGTCAATGGTGTGGTGGTCCTTATAATGGTGGCAATTGCCCCGGTTGTAGCATGGTGGAATCGTGAAACGGTCTGCATCTATAACCAAGATCCCTATTCCTACCATAACACAACCGATTTATTCCATCGGCTACCACACTGTGAGACTCGGAAGTTTCTTGTTGTGAGTCTGTGGTGGTTCACACTACGATTCGATTGTCAATCGGAAACGTGCTTGTCTATGAGCGTGTTCCTGATAACAATTATGACAACAACACACATAACTCACGGCCACATCGCTTTCTTGTTGTGAGTATTGTGAGGTCCACACTCTAGCTCGGATTGTCAAACAGGGAACCCGTTTCCTTGTAACAATTACGACTCTTCAGTATCAAGACCAACCTCCACAAGACCAAATGATTCAAGCGACTCCTCATGAAACTACGATGACCTTCTCAAGACTCGAGTTATTAAAGAACTTAAGGAGGAGTCGGCTATGTCCTCCCAAGATAATCCAAATGAAAAATCCATGGAAGTTTTGTTAGGTGAGGCAACGGGTCGCTAAATTAGATTCCCAGTTGCTATTGAAAACACTATTAGGGAATCAATTAGAATACAAAAGCATTCAAATCTAGCTCTCGATTCCGTTTCATTCTCGATGATGATGATGATGATGTTACCCTTGATATTAGTGAATTATGTACAGATTCATCAAGTTCATCAATTGAAATTCCTTCCGTGGAAAATCGGGGAGAAAAGACTATGATGGAATTACTAGCGAGAAGAACAAATGGAAAGTATAAAACATATGTATGCTAGTCCTTCTAAACTCCCTCGATCTGTTGTTATCACACCGATATTCCCACTCACTCTCACCATGGGGATAAGCATCTCAAGACTATTCGGAAGCGGAATCGTCTAATGTTGAGAACTTTATCCCGATCCCAAGTGAGTCTCGAGGGAATTCTTGACAAAGAGTGTGATGTGTTTCTCCTCTACAAATGATCTTGTTGAGACTTTCTCGATTTTGACAAAGGATTATAGTGATGCCGATTCTTTATATTCTAAAGACATAGAATTTATTGATGCATTACTTCCACATTACGAGATCGTCAACTTAGAAGAGGATGTTGACCATGTTGTTTCCACAACAATTAATACGACTATCACTAATCCCTTATTGAATTCGATTACGAATTTACTATAAATTCGCTTAATCCAATCTTTGATAGTGATGAGTCCGACACGGAGACTATAATGGGCGAGGTGCATATTTATAGCCCACAAAGTACCACACATGTCCCACTCAGTATATTCTTCACGAGGAGTTCTCCGGTGAACTCACTCATATCATATCTCCATCGGAGTATGATAACTTCACTTCGATCTAGACACACCGGGATATGTCTAGATCAAATGAGCAATTGATGAGATTCATGAAACCATGAATTCTCCCGTGAGTGATGATGAGTTAATCATGATCTTTATCATGACTTTCTTTCTCTTTTCACTTATCCCGTAGCTTCTCTATTCTTCACTCCTTCGAATGAAGACATTATCTTCGACCCGGCATTTTCATTAATCATTTTTGAGCGGATCTCAGATATCTCATCGGTGTGGAACTTTCACGTATTTCAAATGTTTATACAAACATCTTCAAAGAAAGTCCGATGGAGATTGTTTCTTCCACTTACTTCCCATGAATAAATTAATTGGGGTCGAGTCAAGCTAGCGACTCGGTAATCAAAAACAAGAGCTAAACATGGGTTTTCACCGTGTGTACCACCTTAGTGTGGGGAGATGCCCACATGTTGTATATAGATCTTAAAAATAAATGAAAATTGTAAATATTTCAAAAGAGAATAATTGTTGTGTTTCTACACTTAGCTAGTAATGTTATCTTTTCGTTCTAAGTTTCGACATTACAATAGATACTTTGAATATTGAGGACAATATTCATTTCTAAGTGTGGAAATTCGCGAATTTGATCATAAATGTACCCTTTAGTCCTTTTTCCCCAAAATGGCCAAATTTTAAAATTTTTATTTAGTGGAAGTACTATGTATGATGAGTGTCTAAATACTCATCATTTTATCTTGATAGAGTGCCAAAACATCCGAAACACTCAAGAATGCTTCAAAATGATAAAATATCACAAACAAGTGTTTTATATGTTTTAAATGCAAAACATCAAAATCGGTGAAAACGATTAAGTTTGCATAATTGGCGCTTTAGTCCCCAGTTACAAAAGTTGTCAAAATTAGTCCCTGTAATTCAAAAACTTGTAAAATGTCATTAAAGGTCCTTGGGATTCACAAGTTGTTCAAAATAACTCTTCAAAGTTTAAAATCACAAATTTACAACTTTGGTCCCTCAACTTTGCAAAAGTGTCAAAATTAGTCCCTAAGGTTTTAAAATTGGAAATTAATCAAAATAAACCTTATACTATTTATAAATGGCAATAATGGTCCTTATGATAAAATTTGGAGAAATTACATGTTAGGTCCTTTAAGTTTGAAAAATTGATGAGTGTCTAAATACTCATCATTTTTACATAATCTAAACGCAAAATCATCCGAAAACACTCAAAACGCATCAAAATGATAAAATATCACAAATCAGTGTTTTATGTGTTTTAAATACAAAATATCAAAATCGATGAAAACTTATCAAATTTGCAAAATTGCGCTTTTAGTCCCCAACTTTCAAAAATTGTCAAAATAGTCCCCGAGTCAAAATTTCAAAAGAAAAGTCACCAAAGGTCCTTTTTAAATCATAACTTGTCAAATTTAGTCCTTTGGTGAAAAATATAAAAAGTTTGAGAAAATTGCAAATTGGTCCTTTAAGTTTCAAATTTGGCAGAAATGGCCCCTGGAAAATGGCAAATTGGCAAATTTGGTCCTTGTACTTATTGAGATTGTCAATTATGGTCCCTTGGAACAACTTTGCAAGATTGGCAGTTTAGGTCCCTCCATTTTCAGAATTTACACAAGAGTCCTTGTCATTAATAAGCCTTTAAACCATTTTGACCCTTGTCTTAAACCCATATGACCCCCTGCCATTCTTTTTGAACCCCAGCCATTATCCCTTTGAACCCCTTGGTTATTAATACCACTTGGTCAGCCAACTGGTCAAATAAGCACACCCAACTTGCCGGCCTTTTTCTCATCCTTCCCAACGCCTCTCCGCAACATTCAACATATCCATTCCCCCTCCTCAACATATTATCATCCTTGTCTCCCACCTCATCACAAATCCAAGAACCATTAAATGATCCTTCACCCTTTACTCAATCTACCTCCACCACAAATCCTCTTTGGCGCCAAAATACCAATTGAAGGCCAAGATGAATTGGACTAATCAATGGTTGTAAATTGATGTGGGATTAACTCAAAAGTCTAGAGAAGCTTGGAATATAAAGAGAGAAGAAAGAAGCGAATGAGGCAGAGCTAGTTTTTGGTTTTTTCTTTAATGTCGTTTTTTTAAATGTTGTAGTTTTAGTAAAATGTTGTAATTTTAGTTTTCATGTATCACATGTAGTGATAACATCATTGTATGTGTTTTTGAGTTGCAATTCAAGTCTTTAATATAAATTCCAAGTTTTATTGTCACTGTTGAACTTTTCATTTTCTAAATCCTTTGTTAAAGCTTTTAACTGCTCTGTTTTAATCTCAATCAAGCTTCTTTAAGCTTATCAAAGTTTTTTACAAGCTAATATTCAAGTTCAAGCATTTTTTGGAAATTGGTCAATAAAAGTCAATCCGGGTCAAAAGATGGAAAGTCAAACATAATCTTGGTTAAAGTCTGATTGGAATAGGTATTTGAGATTAGTTTAAGCTTATTTTGTGCACTACATTTGAGTTTTGAGCAAGTCTCCTTTAAAATTCGGTTCAAAATTATTTTGAGTTATAAAGTAGTGTTTGGTTCTAGCTTATTTAAGGGTCTAAAATCACTTTTACCCATTTTGACTCTTCAAGTCAAACATGTTTCAAGGTATTAGTTGATGTTTAAAAGGTCTTAACCTGTTTCGCAAGAGTTTGCAAGTTTGGTTTAAAAAAAAAGCTCAATTGCTCTGTCAGCCATTCGCGTGGCAGCCACTCATTGCTGCTTTCTGACTCGTTTTCCAAGCTCGTTTGTCATCTAAAACTTGTCCAAATGGCTTTTCTCACTTCCCAACATGCCCATCTTTACATACCTTTAGTTTATTTGCTCTTAGGATAGCTTTAGGTTAGTTAAATTTGCCTTTGAAAGTCTGCCGAAACCCATGTCTCATTCATAACCTGCAACCACCATGACCCTTTTCTTTCTTTTAGCTTAGTCAAATTTAGTTTTTAGCTTATTTAGGTTTTAAATGTTGCTTCTTAATGAACTAGAGTAGGTTCTTGATAGCTTATTATTATCATAGCTTAGTTCGCTTGTTAAGTTTTCTTTTTTTTTAGCTTATTTCAAGTCCTTTTAGAGCCCCTTAGATAGCTATCCAAACGACTTTTCATTTTCTTTTTTGCGTGTCTGGTTTAGGTAGTGTTCAATTCATGTTTAGATTAGGTTAGGTTAGATTAGCTTTAGTGTTGGTAGCTTTTTATAGCTTGTTTAGTTGCTCCTTTAAGTGTCCTAAACCAAAAAGCTTCTGTTTTGCCTGAACCAAACAAATTTACATGGGTTCTGCTCCCCCAATAAGTTGATTCACACTGGTTTTCAAGCCTTTCCAAGTTAAAGTTTTTGTAAAACATCCTTATTTTGATCTAATAAGTTAGTTTGCAAAAGTAAAAGTTGAAAAAATAAGTAGCAAAAAGTGCATGTCACGGGTTTCGAACACAGTGACTGCTTGTCAGATATAATACGACCACACATGCAACTCCACTCTACCATCCGCTCTACATGTGTTTCTTGTTATATCCTTTCACCGTTATTGTTTTAAATCGCTTTTAAATCGTTTTTAGTTAATAAGCTTTAAAGCTCTTTTCGAATATAAATGCTTATAGGATTAAGCTAGCTTATGGTTTTTAATTTTCTCTTATTTAGTGTTTAAAGATTACTTTTCGGATTTTTGGTAATTTTTCAAATTCATTAGCTATTTTTAATAATTAGTTTTTATAAATGTAGTTTTTAATTCATAATAAAAAATATAAAAGTCAAAAAAATATAAATCTTTTTTCTAAAATTTTCTTTTATCATATAGTTCGTAAAAAAATTGCTTTTACACTCGTAGGCCCTTTATTTCATAAATTTTACGTTTTATCTTGCGCTCCAGCGTAATTTTTGTACATAACGTACGTTTTCATTTTAAGTCACGTTTTTAGATATTTTAAGTTTACGTTTTAGTTAAAATAGTTTATTTAAGATATTTTGTTTTATAAAATCAACAAAAACATCATTTTAAATATAGTGATAGCGTTTATTTAATATCTTTTATCTTTTTAATTTTCTTAATTTGTATTTAAGTCGCTTTATTTTATACCTTTTTCAGTAGTGTAATTATCCAATCTAATCCTTTCAGATCACTATCCTTAGTGATCACTCTATCATCTGAATCAGTGTTGTACACACCATTGAGTCTCCTTGGGACTAAACGACCGGGAATCCCTATATTCTCGATCTTAATTGTATTTGTGTCGAGCGGTTTAAGTCTTTTGACTTGACCGTTTAGCGAGATCAAAATTTTGGCTCCATTGCCGGGAGGCTTTCGCGTGTGTTTAGCCTTTTTCGATCCATTCTTGCACATACCCCATCTTTTGTAAAAGTTTTTGTAAAGTTATCTAAAAATCCCAAAGTTCATTAACACTTGTCCTAAAGTGTTAAAAACATAAAAATATTTTCATTCTTTGTTTTATCATCATGTTTTCAAAACACCAAAAATATTCTTCTTTACCCTCTTACCTTTTGATTCTTCATTTCTTACCCTCTGTTAACCTTTGATTCTTTCTATGTCTTATCCTCACCCTCTTGGTTGTCAATGGTGTGGTGGTCCTTATAATGGTGGCAATTGCCCCGGTTGTTGCATGGTGGAATCGGAAGCGGGTCCATCTATAACCAAGATCCCTATTCCTACCATAACACAACCGATTTATTCCATCGGCTACCACCTTTGTGATACTCAACGCTTTCTTGTTGTGAGTACTGTGGTGGTTCACATTCCGATTCGATTGTCAATTAGGAAACACGCTTGTCTATGAGCGGGTTCACGATAACGATTATGACTACAACACATACCACTCACGCCACATCGGTTGTCTTGTTGAGTATTGTGGAGGTCCTCACTTTAGCTCGGATTGTCAAACAAGGAATCCATTTCCTTGTAACAATTACGACTCTTCGTATAATGACCAAACTCCACAATACCAAATGATTCAAGCGACTCCTCTTGAAACTACGACGGACCTTCTCGAAGACTCGGGTTGTTAAAAGAACTTAAGGAGGAGTCGGCTATGTCATCCCATAATCCAAATGAAAATCAATGGAAGTTTTGTTAGTCAAGAGCGGTCGCTAAATTAGATTCCCAGTTGCGTTTGAAAAATGCATTAGGGAATCAATTGCAATAAAAAGCGGCCAAATCCACTCTCGATTCCGTTTCATTCACGATGACGATGATGATGAAGATATCCTTGATATCCTACAATTTTATAACAGTTCATCAAGTTCATCGGTTGAGACTCCTTCCATGATCCATCGG
This sequence comes from Chrysanthemum lavandulifolium, assembly GCA_022545495.1. Taxonomy (NCBI): domain Eukaryota; kingdom Viridiplantae; phylum Streptophyta; class Magnoliopsida; order Asterales; family Asteraceae; genus Chrysanthemum; species Chrysanthemum lavandulifolium. The sequence continues at coordinate 239,960,975 of CM040244.1, read as the reverse complement.
GAGAAAAGACTATGATGGAATTACTAGCGGAAGAACAAATGTTAAGTATTAAACATATGTATGCTAGTCCGTCTAAACTCCTCGATCTGTTGTTATCACACCCAATACTCCCACTCACTCTCTAAACATGGGGATGAGCTTAGCACTATTCCGTAAATGGAATCATCTAGTGTTGAGGACCTTATCCCAATCCCGAGAGAGTCACGGGGAGCTATTGGCCATATGTGATATCTCTTTCCCTCTTGAGTGTTCTCAAGATCATTTTGAAACTTTATCGATCTTAGCGACGATTGCGCTTCCTATGGAGACATCGAGTGCGTTGAGGCATCACTTCCTCAAGCGATCTTGATCCACTTCGAGGAGTTCTCCGGTGAACTCACTCACTTCAATCCACTCTTTGATCTCGGTCGATCCGGGAGAGCCGAAAGTCTCATTGATAATGATCGTTCACTCACTTTATCCCAACAATCCAAATGAGAATGTTGATCACTTAGTTCCGAAACATTCAAAGCTACTTTCACTAATCCTCTATTTGAATTCAACTCGAATTCACTTCAATTCGAGAATCCACTCTTTGATACTCGGATCGAGGATAGTGATGAGCCCACAATGGAACAAGAGTTCACAAATTCACATTATGTGATTGATTCTCTTCATGAGGAGTTCTCCGGTGAACTCTCTCATATCATATCTCATTGAGTATGATTGTTTGGATGGCAAAAATCATGATCGGGGAAAAGTTCTCAATCATGAGAGTTTGTATTTTATGACAAATTTTCCAACCCTCCTCCCGAGATGCCTTCCAAACCAAAGAGCTCAACCAAGAAAATCCAAATAAGTGCAAGCGCACTTGATCCCGAGGAAGAAGATCTATTCATGATTGTTATCATGATTCTCCTTCTTTTCTTCACCTACTGGTGACTTCCTCTCTTCACTCCTTCGGAGTGAGGACACTATCTTTGACCCCGGCATTTTCATTTACCATCCGTGAGCCGGGTCATTTCTTTTCTCTCAGATATCTCATCGGTGTGGAACTTTCACATGCTTCAAATGTTTGTCCAAACATTTTAAATGAAAGTCCGATGGAGACTATTTCTTCCACTTTGCTTCCCATGAACCAATGAATGCGGGTCGAGTCAAGCTAGCGACTGAAACCAAAAACAGAGCTTTACTATATGGGTTTTCACCCATATTTCGACTTCTTACCCTTTCTACCACCTAAGTGTGGGGTGATGCCCACATGTTATATATATATATATTATCAAAAAAAAAAAAAAAAAAAAAAAAAAACTTTCTAAATAATGGCCGTAATATTTCCTTTTACGTTCTTTGTTTCGGCATAACAGTAGGTACTTTGAATATCGAGGCGATATTCATTTCTAAGTGTGGGGAATTCTCACGAATTTCATATATTATCTACCCAATTCCCGTTTTGGCCAAAATTTTTTTTTTTGGAGTAAGTGTTTTACACTTACTCATTTGGTTATCGATCCGCCATACGTAAAACTAAAGGATTGGCTAATCCAGAGCAAACGGCTCTTGGTAAAGATACATCAAATCCGTTTATATGGCTTGCAATTTGCCCAAAATTGTATGGTTCCTCGACTCCCATCATCCTCAAAAGATAATGAGTTGGCTAGCCGCAAGATTATGGCTTGTGGTAAAGCGATGGAAAATCCATAATTGGTAATCACTCACCAAAGATAATATTGATAATTTATCTAAGAGTTGGCTAGTCCGAAAGGTGCGGCTTCGGTAAAGACAAAATCAAATCCGTTGAAAGTCGGTGGTTTGCTCAAAATCACATGGTTATCGATGTACCATGGTTCTTACTTGAACCTGAAACATTTGGCTACTCGAAGTAATGGCTTTTGGTAAAGAGATTAAAATCCATTATGTTTTCTCAAATCATTGCTAGGGACTAGCAATATCTCGATGTGGGGATATGGAATTCTCACGAATTTCATATATTATCTACCAATTCCCGTTTTGGCCAAAATTTTTTTTTTTTGGAGTAAGTGTTTTACACTTACTCATTTGTTATCGATCCGCCATGTCTCGTAAAACTAAAGGATTGGCTAATCCGAGAGCAAACGGCTCTTGGTAAAGATACATCAAATCCGTTTATATGGCTTGCAATTTGCCCAAAATTGTATGGTTCCTCGACTCCCATCATCCTCGAAAGATAATGAGTTGGCTAGCTTGCAAGATTATGGCTTGTGGTAAAGGCGTGGAAAATCCATAATTGGTAATCACTCACCAAAGATAATATTGATAATTTATCTAAGAGTTGGCTAGTCCGAAGGTACAACCGGTAAAGACAAAATCAAATCAGTTGAAAGGCGGTGGTTTGCTCAAAATCACATGGTTATCGGTGTACCATGGTTCTTACTTGAACTGAAACATTTGGCTACTCGAAGTAATGGCTTTTGGTAAAGAGATTAAAATCCATTATGTTTTCTCAAATCATTGCTAGGGACTAGCAATATCTCGATGTGGGGATTGATGAGTGTCTAAATACTCATCATTTTACATAATCTAAACTGCAAAATCATCTGAAAACACTCAAAACGCATCAAAATGATAAAAATATCACAAATCGGTGTTTTATGTGTTTAAATACAAAAATATCAAAATCGGATGAAAAACTTATCAAATTTGCAAAATTGCGGTTTAGTCCCCAACTTTCAAAATTGTCAAAATAGTCCACGAGTCAAAATTTCAAAGAAAAGTCACCAAAGGTCCTTTTTAAATCATAACTTGTCAAATTTAGTCCTTTGGTGAAAAATATAAAAGTTTGAGAAAATTGCAAATTGGTCCTTTAAGTTTCAAATTTGGCGAAATGGCCCTGAAAATGGCAAATTAGCAAATTTGGTCCTTGTACTTATTGAGATTGTCAATTATGGTCCTTGGAACAACTTTGCAAGATTAGCGGTTTAGGTCCCTCCATTTTCGAAATTTACAAAGAGTCCTTGTCATTAATAAGCCTTTAAACCATTTTGACCCTTGTCTTAAACCCATATGACCCCCTGCCATTCTTTTTGAACCCCAGCCATTATCCCTTTGAACCCCTTGGTTATTAATACCACTTGGTCAGCCAACTGGTCAAATAAGCACACCCAACTTGCCCGCCTTTTTCTCATCCTTCCCAACTGCCCTCTGCAACATTCAACATATCCATTCCCCCCTCCTCAACATATTATCATCCTTGTCTCCCCACCTCATCACAAATCCAAGAACCATTAAATGATCCTTCACCCCTTTACTCAATCTACCTCCACCTGTCAAATCCTCTTTGGCGCCAAAATACCAATTGAAGGCCAAGATGAATTGGACTAATCCAATGGTTGTAAATTGATGTGGGATTAACTCAAAAGTCTAGAGAGAGAAGCTTGGAATATAAAAGAGAGAAGAAAGAAGCAGAATGAGGCAGTAGCTAGTTTTTGGTTTTTTTTCTTTAATGTCGTTTTTTTTTTAAATGTTGTAGTTTTAGTAAAAATGTTGTAATTTTAGTTTTCATGTATCACATGTAAGTGATAACATCATTGTATGTGTTTTTGAGTTGCAATTCAAGTCTTTAATATAAATTCCAAGTTTTATTGTCACTGTTGAACTTTTCATTTTCTAAATCCTTTGTTAAAGCTTTTAACTGCTATGTTTTAATCTCAATCAAGCTTCTTTAAGCTTATCAAAGTTTTTTACAAGCTAATATTCAAGTTCAAGCATTTTTTGGAAATTGGTCAATAAAAGTCAATCCGGGTCAAAAGATGGAAAGTCAAACATAATCTTGGTTAAAGTCTGATTGGAATAGGTATTTGAGATTAGTTTAAGCTTATTTTGTGCACTACATTTGAGTTTTGAGCAAGTCTCCTTTAAAATTCAGTTTCAAAAATTATTTTGAGTTATAAAGTAGTGTTTGGTTCTAGCTTATTTAAGGGTCTAAAATCACTTTTTACCCATTTTGACTCTTCAAGTCAAACATGTTTCAAGGTATTAGTTGATGTTTAAAAGGTCTTAACTTGTTTACGCAAGAGTTTGCAAGTTTGGTTTAAAAAAAAAGCTCAATGCTCTCTGTCAACACGTAAAAATGACTCTGCTTTGTTTTGCCTGCGTTTTCCAAGCTCGTTTGTCATCTAAAACTTGTCCAAATGGCTTTTCTCACTTCCCAACATGCCCATCTTTACATACCTTTAGTTTATTTGCTCTTAGGATAGCTTTAGGTTAGTTAAATTTGCATTGAAAGTCATCGAAACCCATGTCTGTTCATGAACAAATGACCATGACCACTTTTCTTTCTTTTTAGCTTAGTCAAATTTAGTTTTTAGCTTATTTAGGTTTTAAATGTTGCTTCTTAATGAACTAGAGTAGGTTCTTGATAGCTTATTATTATCATAGCTTAGTTCGCTTGTTAAGTTTTCTTTTTTTTTAGCTTATTTCAAGTCCTTTTAGAGCCCCTTAGATAGCTATCCAAACAGCTTTTCATTTTCTTTTTTTTGCGTAATCTGGTTTAGGTAGTGTTCAATTCATGTTTAGATTAGGTTAGGTTAGATTAGCTTTAGCTGTTGGTAGCTTTTTATAGCTTGTTTAGTTGCTCCTTTAAGTGTCCTAAACCAAAAAGCTTCTTTGTTTTGCTGAACCAAATGCCCTTACATGGGTTCTGCTCCCCAATAAGTCGATTCACATTGGTTTTCAAGCCTTTCAAGTTAAAGTTTTTGTAAAACATCCTTATTTTGATCTAATAAGTTAGTTTGCAAAAGTAAAAGTTGAAAAAATAAGTAGCAAAAAAGTGCATGTCACGAGTTTTGAACACAGCGACTGTCTTGTCATAGTTACCACCACACATGCAACTCCACTCTACCATCCGCTCTACATGTGTTTCTTGTTATATCCTTTCAACGTTATTGTTTTAAATGCTTTTAAATCGTTTTAGTTAATAAGCTTTAAAGCTCTTTTCGAATATAAATGCTTATAGGATTAAGCTAGCTTATGGTTTTAATTTTCTCTTATTTAGTGTTTAAAAGATTACTTTTCTGGATTTTTGGTAATTTTCAAATTCATTAGCTATTTTTAATAATTAGTTTTATAAATGTAGTTTTAATTCATAATAAAAATATAAAAGTCAAAAAAATATAAATCTTTTTCTAAAATTTTCTTTTATCATATAGTTCAGTAAAAATTGCTTTTACACTCGTAGGCCCTTTATTTCATAAATTTTACGTTTTATCTTGCGCTCCACAGTAATTTTTGTACATAACGACGCTTTTCATTTTAAGTCACGTTTTAGATATTTTAAGTTTACGTTTAGTTAAAATAGTTTATTTAAGATATTTTGTTTTATAAAATCAACAAAACATCATTTTAAATATAGTGATAGCGTTTATTTAATATCTTTTATCTTTTAATTTTCTTAATTTGTATTTAAGTCGCTTTATTTTATACCTTTTCAAGAGTGTAATTATCCAATCTAATCCTTTCAGATCACTATCCTTAGTGATCACTCTATCATCTGAATCAGTGTTGTACACACCATTGAGTCTCCTTGGGACTAAACGACCCGGGAATCCCCTATATTCTCTGATCTTAATTGTATTTGTGTCTGAGCAGTTTTAAGTCTTTTTGACTTGACTGTTTAGCGCAGATCAAAAATGTCATAATTAGTCCTTGAATTTATAAAGAATGACATTTTATGCACAATAGTCCTTGTACTATTCAAGTTTGGCAGGAATGGTCCTTGTAATAACCTTTGGATGATTGGCGGGTTCAACCTTCAACTTTGACAGATTTACAATTATGGTCCTTGTGATTATTAAAGCTAAAACCATATGGACCCTTTGTTAAATCTCGCCCAACCCCAAGCCCAAATCCAAACTGACCCAAGTTTAAAAAACAGAAACCGCCATCATGTGATCTCCTCCTCCCCACCGGTAATCCATTACCACCGGTTTCACCACCACTTGTCCACCTTATCCCCACTCATACTAACACTTCACACCTTGTCCCCTCCACCTCCATATCTAACCAAAACGCATTAAATGCTTAAACACTGCTCCATGACTTTTTCCCGCCAAAATCCACATGGACGATTCAGATGGTTTCAAGAAGAGAACTCAAGTGGGAATTGCTCAGACGTCTAGATAAGATCTTTTCAGTCAATAAATACAAGAAGAGGATGCAGTGTAGAATGTATGTAGTGTAATTTTATTTTTATGTATGTCGAGTTAAATAATTTTCAATTCCTAGTTTTATTTAAGCTTTAAAGACTTAAATTTGGTAATCTCGATGTAATTTAAACTTTCTTTTAATAAGAAATTTCGTTTCCTTGTATTCCATTTAATTAGTGAAATTCACTTTTGTACAATTCTCAATCTCAAGATCATTTCTATTTTAAGGATTTTCATCACTTATTGAGTAAGCAAAATCATAACTTCACTTATTTAGTTCAAGTTTTCAGTTTAAATTTCTCACAAGCAAAAATACCAAAAGATATAAAAATCTCAAAAAATAAAAATATAGTTAAGTAGTACTAAGATCAATTTTAGATTTCTAAATTGCTTTCATAAGTTGTTATAAGCTTTTCTCGACTCATTTATTGCTTATAATAGCCTCTACTTAGCTTTCACTCAAAATGCTCACTGGTCAACTAAAGTCAAAGGTGTATGCTCATGGGAAAATGGATCATAGTCTGATGATGAATAATGTGGAACATGTTGAACTAAGTGGGGTTGTTAATCGCTGATCGAAAAGTAGTTCATTGAATTTATATAGCATTTCATTATGGCAGGACTCATGTAAGTGCTTAATTTCATATCTGTCTCATAGCAGTCTCATATGCATCATTATGGTTAGCTAGAATTATTGTTGAGTTATTGGTTAATTTGTCTAATTTAGGTATTATAGATCTGAATTGATAGTTGCAGTAGTTCAGTATTTAGGCTAGAGTAGACAAATTGAATTTTAGCATCTTAAGGGTGTTTGGATTTACCATGTTAGCGTGGTCTAGCTTATTTATGTTGTTGTTTGTACTTGTTACATGTTACATTAATATATAATAACTCAAACAAGAAATAAAATCAAGTTCTTATTCAGTGAAAAGTCAAACTTACCTTTTATCTCTTGTTACTTGTCACTGTTGGGATTTTAAGTTGTTAAAATCAGTTTACATGCTTAAAAGTTATCACCATAGACATAGACAATCTCATTTCAGCTTATTATATCACAATCAGTCCATAAAATCAAGTACAAGTTCATATAGGTCAAACTTGCATTTTGTTCAAAAAGTCAAAACTGCCTTGTGTACGCTTTTTGATACCATTTTCACAAGCTTGTACAAAGCTTATCGCTTGGTCTTAGCTTATGTTACTTAGTTTTTCGTGAAGCCAACCAAGCCATCTTGATGACCCAAGTTTCATTTTTCATTTATAGCTTATTAGGCGTGGTCGCACTAGGTTTTTGTTTTGTCCCAATTATCAAGATCAACTCGACTCACCGATCTTGAGCGATGATTTGGCACCACTTTCATAAGCCCACCATAAGCTCTACAACACCCCTAAGTTTGTGATTTTAGTTTTTAGAAAGCCAACCTAGTCATTTTAATGTTTCAAGCTTTACTTTCCAACTTGTAGCTTATTTGATAAGCTTGTTTAAGGCTTATTGTTCTCATCCATTTTATCTAAAACAAGCTATCCGTTGTTTTTCCATTTTCAAGAGCTTGTCACGAGCTTATTAGTGAAAGCCGACCTTGTAATTTAGCTTTTAGGAAGCTCGATGGTTGACTTGATAGTGCCGCTTTTAATTTAAGTCCCTAGCTTATCTCAAGACTTAATTTTAAGCTTAAAGTGCCTACCAAACCCAAAATATGTAATGTATCGGTTTAGATAAATAGCTTATTTATAGTTGTTAAGTGCTTATTGCTTGAATATTTTGCTTTTTCAGGTTGTAAATTTAACTTATTGTAAGTATCTTAGCTTATTTTCATTTTAAATGTTGCTTATTTTTTAGCCTATTAGCTTATTTAGCCAAGTTTTGTGCTTATTTCCATCATATTACCCATCGTTGAGAATAATAAGCTCATACTGAGCTTATAAGTCATTTTCAATAAAAGTTGTATTTATACTAATTGCTTATCTTCATGTGCTTAATGAATTTGTAAAGAAAAAGTTAAAAAAATAGTTTACAAAAAGTGCCACTTTGGGACTCGAACCCACGCCACTTAGCTCATCACACACTCTTTACCATCTCGCTTGGGACTTGTCTCGTTCAAGTCTTACACAATCTAATATATAAGTACTCTTTTCCGTTTAGCTTATACGACTTATTTAGCTTATTTGTAGCTTATTCAGTTTAGTTTTTTCCACTTTTGTATTTTTAATAAATTTGTAATAGTATTAAGTATTTTCTGTAAAAAGTTGAGATTTTTCTAATTAGTTTTAATATTTTTAAACATTTAATTAGTGTTTTATAGTAATTAAATCATAATAAAAAATATAAAAGTCAAAAATATAAATCTTTTTCTAAAATTTTCTTTATCATATATTTTGTAAGAAAATTAGTTTTACACTCTTAGGCCTTTTATTTCTTAAATTTTACGTTTTATCTTGCGCCCAAATGCCATTTTCAGAATAACGCTGCTTCCGCTTTTAAATAACGTTTTTAAGCAATTTGAGTTTACGTTTTAGTTAAAATAGTTTATTTAAGTTATTTTGTTTTATAAAATCATAAACGTTCATCGATCTGTAAAAATAGTGATAGCGTTTATTTAATAGATTTTAACTTTTATTTCTTTTAATTTGCATTTAAGTCGCTTTTATTTGTAAAATCTTTTCTTTAGATAATTTTCCATCGAAAACCTTACTGATCACTATCCTTAGTGATCATTCTATCATCTGAAGTTGTTTAAACACCAATTCATCCTCCGTGGGACTTAACGACCCAGGAATCCCCTATATTCCTCTGATCTAAATTGCATTTCGCGTCGAAATTGTTTTAAGTCTGTTTGACTTGACCGTTTGGGCGCAATCAAATTGGCGCCTTCGCCGGGAGGTCAGAAGCGTGTTTTAAGCATTTCGGACCCATACTTGTGCATATACCATCGTTTGTAAACAGTCAGAAAGTTTTCAAAACCAAAAGTTCATTAACACTTTTCCTAAAGTGTTAACAACACTAAAAACATTTTTTATTCAAGTTTTCAACAAACTCAAAACCAAAATATTTTCATTCTTTGTTTTATGGCATGTTTTTCAAAAATCCAAAATATTCATCTTTAACCTCTTACCCTTTTTGATTCTTTATCCCTTACCCTCTATACATTTGATTCTAAACTTCTATTCTCATGGAATCTCTCGAGAACGATTCAGGACTAAGTCGAAAAGCTTCGGACTTTATCACAAATGTCTAGAATTGTGTTGTTCAGAAGATCCATTAATTCCCTTCGTGAAATGGAAAGAAAACCGAGGTAACAAAGGACCGTGTACTTTCATCCGATAATGGAGGTACTAACATCGTCCAACCTACGGTTATTCAAAGATCTAATCCTCGATTGCTCCTAAGTCGTCTAGAATTGATAATAAACTTTCACGATTTACGGTTAAAAGCAAACATGCAGAAATTAGACCGGTGACTAATGACTTGCCTAAACTTCACGTTTCTCAAGAACCAAAAACGGAGTCCATAACGGAAGTGGTGGAAATTTCTAGCTCTCAGAGCACACCACTTGTCCCACCTCCGGATTTTTCAAAATGTTCTTTGAGTCTAAATAGTCATTCAGATCACCATGTTGGTTTTGTTGATTCTTTGAATGAACTGATTCCTTCTCATAACTCTCAAATAGAATCGTTTATTCCTTGTGTCGGTTGTGGTGAGCCTCTTTATGGTTCACCATGTCGCTGGTGTACGTGTGTACAGTGTGGTAATGATATTCAGAACGGGAGTTGTTTGTTTTGTGGTTCTAGGAATTCATTTGATTATGATCCTAATCCGAACTCATTTAACGACCCCTCAAATTTTTCTAATTACCCACCACAGCCCGATATATCTTCATATAATCAACAATACTGCTGTGAATTTTGTGGAGGTCCTCACCAAGGATTTGAATGTCAATCCGGAAACACGATTGTCTATGAACAGTTTTCCGGTGATGCTCAGAACTTTGGGTATGACCAATATCCATATGATTCACCAATCCAGATCAACAGCTTTTCTCATTGTGAGAATTGTGGAGGTCCCATTTCACTCGATTGTCAAACAGGAATCCATTTCCTTGTGACAATTTTGACACATCATTTCAAGACCAACCTCCACAAGACTAAACGATTCAAGCAACTCCTCATGAAACTACGATGACTTTTCTTCAAGGGTGCGGAGTTATTAAAAGAACTTAAGGAGGAGTCGGCTATGTCATTTCAAAACTTTCATGAGAAATCCATGGAAGTTTTGTTAGTCAAGAGCAGTCGCTAAAATAAATTCCCAAATTGCCTTTGAAAATCTATTAGGGAATCAATTGCAAGCTAAAAGCGCCAGATCTAGCTCTAGATTCGCTTTATTCTCGATGATAGTGATGATGAAGATACACTTGAAGATTCATCAAGTTCATCGATGGATATTCCAAGCGAGCTGAGATTCATTCTCATGTAACCGCCATCACACCAAGCTCCCACTCACTCTCCGACCATGGGGACGAGCATCTTGACACTTGTTCACGAAAAGGAATCGGACGAATTCATAAAGTCTAGTGTTGAGAACCTTGTCCCAATCCCGAGAGAGTCACAGGGAACTTTGAGCATATGTGATATCCCTTTCCTCTTGAGTGTTCAAAAGATCATTCCGATTTCATTCCACTTTCATCCGAAAGTGATGATGATCTCTTTAATTTCAAATCCAACTGGAGAAATTGAAAGTCTCCTTTATAATGATCGCTCACTCACTTCTCACCCTAACAATCCAATAGAGAATGTTAATCACCTTGTCTCAAGCATTCAAAGCTACTTTCACCAATCCTCTATTTGAATTCGACTCGAATTCACTTTAATTTCGAGAATCTACTTTTGATACTCGGATCGAGGATAGTGATGAGCCCACAATGGAACAAGAGTTCACAAATTCACTTGATGAATGATTCTCTTCTGAGGAGTTCTCCTTTGAACTCACTCATATCATATCTCTACCGTAGTATGATAACTTCCATTTTGATCTAGACATAAATGATTTTTGTGTTCAGGAGGGAAATGTTCTCAGCCATGAGAACTTGCTTGATATCAAAATGTGTCTTGATCAACTGAGCTTAAATGATGAAATTCATGATCCAGAAATCATGAATTCTCCTATAGATGAAGATGAGTTAGTCATGGTTTTCATCATGATTTTCTTTCTTTTCTTCACCTATCCCGTAGCTTCTCCTGTTCTTCACTCATTCAGGAGTGAAGACATTATCTTTGATCCCGGCATTTTCATTAAACATTTTTGAGCCGGTTCTATGTATATCTCATCGGTGTGGAACTTTTACGTACTTCAATGTTTATACAAACATCTTGAATGAAAGTCCGATGGAGATTGTCTCTTCCACTTGCTTCCCCATGAACCAATTAATTCGGGGTCGAGTCAAGCTAGCGACTCGATAATCAAAAACAGTAGTTAAACATGGGTTTTAACCCGTGTGTACCACCCTAGTGTGGGGGAGATGCCCACATGTTGTATATAGACCTTAAAATGAATGAAAATTGTAAATATTAAAAAGAGAATAATTGTTGTGTTTCTACACTTAGCTAATAATGTTATCTTTTTACGTTCTAAGTTTCGGCATTACAATAGACTTTGAATATTGAGGACAATATTCATTTCTAAGTGTGGGGAAATTTCGCTAATTTGATCATAAATATACCTTTTAGTCCCTTTTTCCCCAAAATGGCCAAATTTTAAAATTTTTATTTAGTGGAAGTACTATGTACTAAACACAACAAATGGTAATCATCCACCATGTCTAACCCACATAAGGATTGGCTAATCCAGAGCAAACGGCTCTTGGTAAAGATATCTCAAATCATTTATGGCTTGCAATTTGCCCAAAATTGTATGGTATTCAACTCACCATATCCTAAAAAGTGAAGAGTTGGCTAGCCCGCAAGTTTATGGCTTGTGGTAAAGGCAAGGGAAAATCCATAATTGGTAATCGACTCACCAAAGATAATATTGATAATTTATCTAAGAGTTATTAGTCCGTAGCAAACGGCTTCGTAAAGACAAATCAAACCCGCTCACACTTATGATTTGCTCAAAATCACATGGTTATCGGTGTACCATGGTTCTTACTTGAACTCAAACATTTGGCTACTCCGTAAGTAATGGCTTTTGGTAAAGAGATAAAATCCATTAAATTTTTCAAATCATTGCTAGGGACTAGCAATATCTTAGTGTGGGGATTGATGAGTGTCAAATACTCATCATTTTATATCGATAGAGTGCCAAAACATCCGAAAACACTCAAGAATGCTTCAAAATGATAAAATATCACAAACAAGTGTTTTATATGTTTTAAATGCAAAACATCAAAATCGTGAAAACGATTAAGTTTGCATAATTGGCGCTTTAGTCCCCAAGTTACAAAAGTTGTCAAAATTAGTCCCTGTAATTCAAAACTTGTAAAATGTCATTAAAGGTCCTTGGGATTCACAAGTTGTTCAAAATAACTCTTCAAAGTTTAAAATCACAAATTTACAACTTTGGTCCTCAACTTTGCAAAAGTGTCAAAATTAGTCCCTAAGGTTTTAAAATTGGAAATTAATCAAAATAAACCTTATACTATTTATAAATGGCAATAATGGTCCTTATGATAAAATTTGGAGAAATTACATGTTAGGTCCTTTAAGTTTGAAAATGTCATAATTAGTCCTTGAATTTATAAAGAATGACATTTTATGCACAATAGTCCTTGTACTATTCAAGTTTGGCAGGAATGGTCCTTGTAATAACCTTTGGATGATTGGCGTGTTCAACCTTCAACTTTGACAGATTTACAATTATGGTCCTTGTGATTATTAAAGCTAAAACCATATGGACCCTTTGTTAACACTGCCCAACCCCAAGCCCAAATCCAAACTCCGACCCAGTGTTTAAAAACAGAAACCGCCATCATGTTGATCTCCTCCTCCCAACCGGTAATCCATTACCACCGGTTTCACCACCACTTGTCCACCTTATCCCCAACTCATACTAACACTTCACACCTTGTCCCTCCACCTCCATATCTAACCAAAACGCATTAAATGCTTAAACCCGCTCCATGACTTTTTCCCGCCAAAATCCACATGGACGATCTGGATGGTTTCAAGAAGAGAACTCAGTGGGAATTGCTCGGACGCGCCAGATAAGATCTTTTCACCAATAAATACAAGAAGAGGATGCAGTAGAATGTATGTAGTGTAATTTATTTTATGTATGTCGAGTTAAATAATTTTCAATTCCTAGTTTTTATTTAAGCTTTAAAGACTTAAATTTGGTAATCTCAGTAATTTAAACTTTCTTTTAATAAGAAATTTCAGCTTTCCTTGTATTCCATTTAATTAGTGAAATTCACTTTTGTACAATTCTCAATCTCAGTATCATTTCTATTTTTAAGGATTTTCATCAGCTTATTGAGTAAGCAAAATCATAACTTCAGCTTATTTAGTTCAAGTTTTCAGTTTAAATTTCTCACAAGCAAAAATACCAAAAAGATATAAAAATCTCAAAAAAATAAAAAATATAGTTAAGTAGTACTAAGATCAATTTTAGATTTCTAAATTGCTTTCATAAGTTGTTATAAGCTTTTCTACAACTCATTTATTGCTTATAATAGCCTCTACTTAGCTTTCACCAAAATGCTCACTTGGTCAACTAAAGTCAAAAGGTGTATGCTCATTGGAAATGGATCATAGTCACGATGATGAATAATGTGGGAACATGTTGAACTAAGTGGGGTTGTTAATCGCTGATCGAAAGTAGTTCATTGAATTTATATAGCATTTCATTATGGCGGGACTCATGTAAGTGCTTAATTTCATATCCGCTCTATAGCAAATCTCATATGCATCATTATGGTTAGCTAGAATTATTGTTGAGTTATTGGTTAATTTGTCTAATTTAGGTATTATAGATCCGAATTGATAGTTGCGTGAGTTCAAGATTTAGGCTAGAGTAGACAAATTGAATTTTAGCATCTTAAGGGTGTTTGATTTACCATGTTAATCGTGGTCTAGCTTATTTATGTTGTTGTTTGTACTTGTTACATGTTACATTAATATATAATAACTCAAACAAGAAATAAAATCAAGTTCTTATTCAAAGAAAAGTCAAACTTACCTTTTATCTCTTGTTACTTGTCATCATGGGATTTTAAGTTGTTAAAATCATTTACATGCTTAAAAGTTATCACCATAGACATAGACAATCTCATTTCAAACTTATTATATCACAATCACCCATAAAATCAAGTACAAGTTCATATAGGTCAAACTTGCATTTTGTTCAAAGTCAAACTGCGCCTCGTGTACGCTTTTGATACCATTTTCACAAGCTTGTACAAAGCTTATCAGTTGGTCTTAGCTTATGTTACTTAGTTTTTCAGGAAGCCAACCAAGCCATCTTGATGACCCAAGTTTCATTTTTTCATTTATAGCTTATTAGGCAGGGCTGCACTAGGTTTTTGTTTTGTCCCAATTACTCAGCATCAACTGACTCAGCTGATGCTGAGCAGTGATTTGGCACCACTTTCATAAGCCCACCATAAGCTCTACAGTCACCCTAAGTTTGTGATTTTTAGTTTTTTAGAAAGCCAACCTAGTCATTTTAATGTTTCAAGCTTTACTTTCCAACTTGTAGCTTATTTGATAAGCTTGTTTAAGGCTTATTGTTCTCATTCCATTTTATCTAAAACAAGCTATCCAAAGTGTTTTTTCCACTTTTCAAGAGCTTGTCACAGTTTATTAGTGAAAGCCACTTGTAATTTAGCTTTTAGGAAGCTCGATGGTTGACTTGATAGTGCCGCTTTTAATTTAAGTCCCTAGCTTATCTCAAGACTTAATTTTAAGCTTAAAAGTGCCTACTAAACCCAAAATATGTAATTTGTATCGCTTTAGATAAATAGCTTATTTATAGTTGTTAAGTGCTTATTGCTTGAATATTTTGCTTTTTCATTGTAAATTTAACTTATTGTAAGTATCTTAGCTTATTTTCATTTTAAATGTTGCTTATTTTTTAGCCTATTAGCTTATTTAGCCAAGTTTTGTGCTTATTTCCATCATATTACCCACTGTTGAGAATAATAAGCTCATACAGAGCTTATAAGTCATTTTCAATAAAAGTTGTATTTATACTAATTGCTTATCTTCATGTGCTTAATGAATTTGTAAAAGAAAAAAGTTAAAAAAAAAATAGTTTACAAAAAAGTGCCACTGCTGGGACTCGAACCCACGCCACTTAGCTCATCACACACACTCTTTACCATCTGCCCTTGGGACTTGTCTCGCTCAAGTCTTACACAATCTAATATATAAGTACTCTTTCCATTTAGCTTATACGACTTTATTTAGCTTATTTGTAGCTTATTCATTTAGTTTTTCCACTTTTGTATTTTTAATAAATTTGTAATAGTATTAAGTATTTTCTGTAAAAGTTGAGATTTTTCTAATTAGTTTTAATATTTTTAAACATTTAATTAGTGTTTTATAGTAATTAAATCATAATAAAAATATAAAAGTCAAAAAATATAAATCTTTTTTCTAAAATTTTCTTTATCATATATTTTGTAAGAAAATTAGTTTTACACTCTTAGGCCTTTTATTTCTTAAATTTTACGCTTTATCTTGCGCCCAAATGCCATTTTCGTAAATAACGCTGCTTCCGCTTTTAAATAACGCTTTTAAGCAATTTGAGTTTACGCTTTTAGTTAAAATAGTTTATTTAAGTTATTTTGTTTTATAAAATCATAAACGCTCATCGATCCGTAAAAATAGTGATAGCGCTTTATTTAATAGATTTTAACTTTATTTCTTTTAATTTGCATTTAAGTCGCTTTTATTTGTAAAATCTTTCTTTAGATAATTTTCCATCGAACCTTCATCGATCACTATCCTTAGTGATCATTCTATCATCTGAAGTTGTTTAAACACCAATTCATCCTCCGTGGGACTTAACGACCTGTGAACTCCTATATTCCTCTCGATCTAAATTGCATTTATGCGCTCGAGCTGCTTTAAGTCCGTTTGACTTGACCGCTTGACGCAATCAAATTTTGGCGCCACGGGAGGTCAGAAGCGTGTTTTAAGCATTTCGCACCCATACTTGTGCATATACCATCGCTTGTAAACAGTTTTCAGAAAGTTTTTCAAAACCAAAAGTTCATTAACACTTTTCCTAAAGTGTTAACAACACCAAAACATTTTTATTCAAGTTTTCAACAAACTCAAAACCAAAAATATTTTCATTCTTTGTTTTATGGCATGTTTTCAAAATCCAAAAATATTCATCTTTAACCTCTTACCCTTTTTGATTCTTTATCCCTTAACCCTATACATTTGATTCTAAACTTCTATTCTCATGGAATCTCTCGAGAACGACTCGACGGTCAAAAGCTTCAGACTTTATCACAAATGTCTAGAATTCGTGTTGTTCAGAAGATCCATTAATTCGCTCGGGAAATGGAAAGAAAACCGAGGTAACAAAGGACCGTACTTTCATCCGATAATGGAGGTACTAACACGTCCAACCTACGGTTATTCAAAGATCTAATCCTCGATTGCTCCTAAGTCGCCTAGAATTGATAATAAACTTTCACGATTTACGGTTAAAAGCAAACATGCGAAATTAGACCGTGACTAATGACTTGCCTAAACTTCACGCTTCTCAAGAACCAAAACGGAGTCCATAACGGAAGTGGTGGAAATTTCTAGCTCTCGTGAGCACACCACTTGTCCCACCTCCGGATTTTTCAAAATGTTCTTTGAGTCTAAATAGTCATTCGATCACCATGTTGGTTTTGTTGATTCTTTGAATGAACCGATTCCTTCTCATAACTCTCAAATAGAATCGCTTATTCCTTGTGTCGGTTGTGGTGAGCCTCTTTATGGTTCACCATGTCACTGTGTACGTGTGTACAAAGGTGGTAATGATATTCTAACGGAGTTGTTTGTTTTGTGGTTCTAGGAATTCATTTGATTATGATCCTAATCCGAACTCATTTAACGACCCTCAAATTTTTCTAATTACCCACCACAGCCCGATATATCTTCATATAATCAACAATATCGCTGTGAATTTTGTGGAGGTCCTCACCAAGGATTTGAATGTCAATCCGAAACACGATTGTCTATGAATGCTTTTCCGGTGATGCTCGTAACTTTGGGTATGACCAATATCCATATGATTCACCAATCCAGATCAGCAGCTTTCTCATTGTGAATTGTGGAGGTCCCATTTCACTCGATTGTCAAACAGGAATCCATTTCCTTGTGACAATTTTGACACATCATTTCAAGACCAACCTCCACAAGACCAAACGATTCAAGCAACTCCTCATGAAACTACGATGACTTTTTATCAAGGGTCCGGAGTTATTAAAAGAACTTAAGGAGGAGTCGGTTATGTCATTTCAAAACTTTCATGAGAATCCATGGAAGTTTTGTTAGTCAAGAGTCGCTAAAATAAATTCCCAAATTGCCTTTGAAAAATCTATTAGGAATCAATTGTTTAAAAAGCAAACAGATCTAGCTCTAGATTCGCTTTTATTCTCGATGATAGTGATGATGAAGATACACTTGAAGATTCATCAAGTTCATCGATGGATATTCCAAAGATTGAGATTCATTCTCATGTAATCGCCATCACACCAAGCTCCCACTCACTCTCTCGACCATGGGGACGAGCATCTTGACACTGCTCACGAAAAGGAATCGGACGAATTCATAAAGTCTAGTGTTGAGAACCTTGTCCCAATCCCGAGAGAGTCACGTGGAACTTTTGAGCATATGTGTGATATCCCTTCCTCGAGTGTTCAAAAGATCATTCCGATTTCATTCCACTTTCATCGAAAGTGATGATGATCTCTTTAATTTCAAATCCAACTGGGAGAAATTGAAAGTCTCCTTTATAATGATCGCTCACTCACTTCTCACCCTAACAATCCAATAGAGAATGTTAATCACCTTGTTCCCGAAGCATTCAAAGCTACTTTCACCAATCCTCTATTTGAATTCGACTCAATTCACTTTAATTTCGAGAATCTACTTTTGATACTCAGATCGAGGATAGTGATGAGCCCACAATGGAACAAGAGTTCACAAATTCACTTGATGTGAATGATTCTCTTTACGAGGAGTTCTCCTTTGAACTCACTCATATCATATCTCTACCAGAGTATGATAACTTCCATTTTGATCTAGACATAAATGATTTTTGTGTTCAGGAGGGAAATGTTCTCAGCCATGAGAACTTGCTTGATATCAAAATGTGTCTTGATCAACTGAGCTTAAATGATGAAATTCATGATCCAGAAATCATGAATTCTCCTATAGATGAAGATGAGTTAGTCATGGTTTTCATCATGATTTTCTTTCTTTTCTTCACCTATCCCGAAGCTTCTCTGCTCTTCACTCATTCGAGAGTGAAGACATTATCTTGATCCCTGCATTTTCATTAAACATTTTGAGCGGTTCTATGTATATCTCATCGTGTGGAACTTTTACGCACTTCAATGTTTATACAAACATCTTGAATGAAAGTCCGATGGAGATTGTCTCTTCCACTTGCTTCCCCATGAACCAATTAATTCGGGTCGAGTCAAGCTAGCGACTGATAATCAAAAACATAGTTAAACATGGGTTTTCACCCGTGTGTACCACCTAGTGTGGGGAGATGCCCCACATGTTGTATATAGACCTTAAAATGAATGAAAAATTGTAAATATTAAAAAGAGAATAATTGTTGTGTTTCTACACTTAGCTAATAATGTTATCTTTTTACGTTCTAAGTTTCGAGATTACAGTGGTACTTTGAATATTGAGGACAATATTCATTTCTATGTGGGGGAAATTCAGCTTAATTTGATCATAAATATACCCTTTTAGTCCCTTTTTCCCCAAATGGCCAAATTTTAAAATTTTTATTTAGTGGAAGTACTATGTACTAAACACAACAAATGGTAATCACCCACCATGTCTAACCCACATAAGGATTGGCTAATCCAGGAGCAAACGGCTCTTGGTAAAGATATCTCAAATCCGTTTATGGCTTGCAATTTGCCCAAAATTGTATGGTATTCAACTCACCATATCCTAAAAAGTGAAGAGTTGGCTAGCCCGCAAGTTTATGGCTTGTGGTAAAGGCAGTGGAAAATCCATAATTGGTAATCGACTCACCAAAGATAATATTGATAATTTATCTAAGAGTTATTAGTCCGTATAAACGGCTTCGTAAAGACAAATCAAACCCGCTCACGACTTATGATTTGCTCAAAATCACATGGT